>OX333074.1:569941-937358 GCA_946863875.1 Alloplasta piceator
ATTTAAAGAGCGCACAAGAATGTGTTCTAAGAATTGCACATTGTACCGCGAACGCCTGAGGCATTTGAGCGCGGTGGGCAACCCCTCTGCGGATTCACGACCGTCGTCAACCTTGATCGACCTTGAGGAGGTACCGCGTGAGTATGTTCTCGTGAAAGTCGTTTCTCACTACACGACAATTTACAGGAGAGCGCATGATGTGAAATCGAGGATGAGAAATAGTCAGGATGTCAATACGATTGTATCGATGGATGTCATGACAATGATAATGATAATGAAGACAGTTGAAAAAGAGGCTGAATCCCGTTTTAGAAAAATATCTATGAGGTTTGGAATCGAGATTGGTATTGCCTGATTCGGAATAAACTTGCCGAATAGAGCGATATATCTTTGTAAAGAACCGTTAGAATCTCACTTTCTAGACTGGAAAGAACGTACATCGGATAAGACGAATCTCCGTTTATGGAGAAAACAGAAATATTTGATTCAACATTTGTTTCAATATTTATCCGTGTTTCGCGAGATTTGGATGTTTCAATGGCGCAATCAGCGGGGTGAATCGCCGATCACCCCCTTCTTTACCTTACGACATAAAAGTCGTTGAAGAAAAAAGAGATTACCTCATATTCGAGCGATGTTAAAAAACAACTGGGACTTTTGAAGCCTCCTTTTTTTTTAAACCAAGACACCGCTGCGACAACTTTGAAAATCTGTAAAATATCATAAATTAAAAAAATTTATTTCGATGGAATTTCAATGAAACGTTCGATCGGAAAGTCACTCGGTGCTTGCTGCGAGGGCACATACCGAGACACCCGAAGAATCGCTCCATAATGTGTGACGGCAAAAGAATAATCTATAACGCTGTAAAAGAATTCTTTACGAAGAGTCGGAGATCCGGGAGAGATCTCCGTGCGTCCGGAAGTTTGTTCGAAATAGCCAGAGGTATGTGAAATAAATAGAAGTAGGAGGATGATTACGGAGGATTTGATAAAAACTATGACGAGGAGTAAAATTTTCAACAAAGTTGAGTCTAGGGGCAATTGAGACTCGAGTATGCGAGTGTGCGAGTGTGTTTCGACGAATGTAGGGTTGAAAAAAAGTATAGTAAAAGTATGAGAGTAAAGGTCGAGTGAATGACAATGATAATGACGGAGAGAAACGACGACGCCCCGCTCTTGTGGGGTTAAGGTGTCTCTGGGAGGCAGAGAGAAATGCTCGCCTTGGTGTGTGCGGACGTGCTGATTCAGGATCGCCTTCTGACGGAAGTGTTTTCCGCACTCCGGACATTGGTATGGCTTCTCACCCGAGTGGATGCGCAGATGCTGATTGAGGATGGCGCGTTGACGAAACGTACGCTCGCAGTAAACGCAAGCGTATGGCTTCTCGTTAGCGTGTATTCGTAGATGCTGGGTCAGATGCGATTGTTGCCTGAAGCGTTTGCCACATTCCGGACAACCGTACGGTCGACTGTCCGTGTGAATCCTCTCGTGCTGCAGTAAAGTTGATTTTTGTTTAAAATCTTTACCGCAGGTAAGACACTTGAATAATCGCAAATCGCTGTTGGCTCCTTTCGAAGATTTTCCATTTTGTTGAACGATATCGGGCAAACCGGTCGCGGTCATGTTGGGTCCACCCGGACTACCGTACTGATGAGCATCGAGGGTAGGTCCACCGTCACCCTGACCGAGCGACGTTAACATCACACCGGGCTGTTTGAGATAATGAAGAGCGGAAAAACCACCGGGTGTGAGCATGTGAGGTGGCACCGACGGTGAAGGATGAGGTCTCGCCTCTTTGAAATAATGCTGAGGATATTGTTGCAGATCAGCAGCGCCGGGAAAACAATCGGTTCTTTCGACCTCGTGAGGCGTCAACTGTTGCTGCGGCGAATGCTCTTGCTGTTGTTGCTGTTGCTGCTGTTGTTGCGTCTGTTGTACTTGTTGTTGAACCTGTTGCTGTTGCACTTGTTGTTGCTGTTGTTGTTGCACTTGCTGTTGTTGTTGTTGCTGTTGTTGTTGTTGCACTTGCTGTTGTTGTTGTTGTTGTTGCTGCTGCTGCTGCTGGGCGGTCGATTGATTCGATTGTATGTCATCGTCCGGCGGGGATAGAGACTGCGGTTCCGGTGCCGCTGATGGATACGGCGATGCAACCGGAGATGCTAACGTCGGAGGTGGACCCGTTTCACCCTCGACCGGTGGACCACATGCCTGCTGTGGACTGCCCGACGTCGAAGAACCCTGTTGTTGCTGCTGCTGCTGCTGTTGTTGCTGTTGTTGTTGTTGTTGCTGTTGTTGCTGTTGTTGTTGTTGTTGCTGCTGCTGCTGCTGCTGCTGTTGTTGTTGCTGCTGCTGCTGTTGTTGTTGCTGAGCGTAAAGTCCGCCATCCTGGAGAGCTCCTGGTCCCGGGGCCCATTGACCCTGGGGCCTCTCCATATTGTCCTTGTACAACACGTATGGCGCGCCAGTATCTGCAATCATAAAAAAATACGGCGCATAGTTCGCAATTATCATCTCCGGCGCGGTATTGAATAATTTTTTGTTGTCGCAAAGATTGTCGCATTTTGGTCAACGTGAAATAATTGTATCATCGATGAGCTCGGTTGAAAAATTGGCATATGGAAGATTGTCAATTGTTAAATTTTACGAGCAATCGATTGTGGCGAAACTGTACTACAGCATTATTGTTGACGAGTGCAAAATTATTTAACGTTGACCTCAACAGCGGTCGTTCTCGTCTCAACATTTAAAAAATATCAATTACGGATTCTATGTTGATCGAAATCTGAACGATATACACGACGTCAGTGGCAAAAAAATGAGACATCTTCCCGAATATCAGACGCGCGCGAATAAAATAAGCCGCAGCGAAAGTTCCAGCCCAATCATGCTGTTTCAGAAGCGAAATTGCAAAGAAAACGGAGCCACGCATGTTCGATAGTTGGATTGAAAGAAAAAAATAATAATAATAATACAAGTCTACGAATACAGATGAACAGAATTATTAACAAAGATATTCGTAGGCCGTGAATCAAGTTTTTCATCTCAATAAACGGTGTAACTCTTGTACGAATTATTCGATGGTCTCTTACACCTGTCTATTTGCTGGAACATATCGCAGCAACTTGGGAATTATAATATAGTCAAACTTTTATCACGGTCGTCGTTAGCGGCGATACGAGGGGAAACGAGCGCACATCGAACCGCACGAAACGACACACGAATCGGTAGAGGAATTTTGTAATCGCCTTATCTAATCGGTTGACCACTATATTCCTCAAGATTAACAATTTGTCATTATTCTCATCGCTCGCTGTTGTCGTACGTTTTACTCGTGATTTGCGTTATCGAACCGTCTATCCCGAAAAAATTATTCCTACTATTCACCAAGAATAATAATGATTTTTCAATCGAAATACACCAAATTTTTTAATTATCATTCAATGCGAACAATGACATATGCTTGATCAATCTGATCGTTATACATGTATGATTGATATGAAAATTTCCAACGAATAATATCAGTTGCACGGACGAAATTTATATCTTCACGGTACGATCCGTTCATTATACACCGGGCTCTCATCAAACGACGACTCGTAATTCTTAACTTTCACTCGCAAGGGAAGTGCTCTCGCGAGTGAACAACCTGGCGAAATAAACATTATCACGTGGCGTTTAACGGTTCTCACTAAATAAAATTCACATCCTATCGGCATTAATCTGGCTGACGGATAAGTTTGTCAAATCGAAAAAAAATGTCAATTACCATTGAAACATTTATTCAAATTCAACGAAATATGAGTTCTTTTTCAACCAGGCCACTTTTTGTGCACCCTCTCCAATTTTTTCCAAAATCCGCCAGTTTGAAATATCAGTCAAAGGGAACGTCTGTGATTTTTTTAAGATTTTTTTAGGCGTCCGTTCAGGATTTTCAATTTTTCATTACAAACACTGTATCTCAAATAATATTCAACAAACAAAAAAAAACATAAGAATAAAAACTTATTTATTTTTTCCACTTTGTCGAAAAAAATTAAAATCATAATTTTTCTGCATTGAGAAAATGGAAATTTGGCAAAAAAATAAGAATAAAATTTTTTTAAACCTAATAACACACTTTCGATTTCGGTACAAATTTTACAGGATGTCTTTCATTGGGTAAAGAGTCTGCGAAAAAATTTTCAGAATGGCACCTGCAATGGTTACGATGAAAAAAATAAAAACCCTGTGAAATCTATATGCGGTTATGAGATTTTGCAGGGGTTTTTTTTTCATCGTAACCATTGCAGCTGCCATTCTGAAATTGTTTTCGCAGACTCTTTACCCAATGACAGACATCCAATGACCGAAATCGAAAGTGTGTTATTAGGTTTAAAAAAATTTTATTCTCATTTTTTTTTGCCAAATTTTAATTTTCTCAATGCAGAAAAATTATGATTTAAATTTTTTTCGATAAAGTGGAAAAAATAAATAAGTTTTCATTCTTATGTTTTTTTTGTTTGATGAATATTTTTGGAAATACAGTGTTCGTAATGAAAAATTGAAAATTTTGAACGGACGCCTAAAAAAATCTTAAAAAAATCACAGACGTTCCATTTGACTGATATTTCAAACGGTCAGATTTTGAAAAAAATTGGAGAGGGTGAAAAAAAAAGTGGCCCGGTTGAAACTCCTCATATGCGAGTCATGTGTTATAAATCGCATATTCCCTGAAGGAGTAAATTTCTCCAAAAGATACGCTCACTCTCCCATTGAAAACAGAGAATGTTGTTATGGCCACGGTTCAATATAGTCCCTGAAATGAAAAAAACAGGAAAATAATCGTTCCCGAAAATTAGAGTCTAGTCGCGAAGAAGTACTATACTCGGAATATATAGGTATAGCATACACGTTAAATATATATCTGTACGTACACACACCGCTGGTACGGGAGAGTGCGGATCGATCGAAAGCTATAAGGGAGTCCTCGTACGCCGACGCAACTTAAAAGTGCGACCACCCTCTTTAGGACCGGTGAGGGGGGCATCAGCGGGCAATCCGACCGCACTTGCACATTTGATCGAGCGCCTCCTGGCAACATTTTTTGCATTTTTTGTTTTTCATTGAAAAATTAATTTGACAATGATATTTGTACTTTCGCGCCACCCGAACTCTCCGCATCGAGATGAGAAAAATCTTTCGAGTCTGCAATTCCAAGTGCAATAGTCCCCGTAACACTGTGCTCGGTAATCTCGAAATTCTTTTTTCACGCGAGTAATTGAATATTAGAAAAATAAATTATAATAAAAGATAAAACGCAGGATGAGAAGATTCTCAATATACATTTCTTTTTGATCAATTCACGAATATCGTTGACGCAATATCAATGGAGGAATAATAAATAAAGAGCAATAGACGAGGAACGAAGTGGCGAGAAAAAAGGGGAGAGCGAGAAAGAGAGAGAGTCGAATGAAGCGAGAAGAATGATTCGACGAATGTTTACGACTGTATATCGATAACATCGAATTCCTGACCTTACTTACACAACGCACACATCCAAAGCGCGGTAAAAGACTCTCCGCTCGGGACCGTCGCTGATGTTCTGGTAAAAGGGGCACAAAAAACAATCGGACCGCGTCGAGTCCGTGAGCCACGCACAACAGGTCAAACCGGACCGGCTCGCGCACGACAAAAAGAGAGAAGGAGACTTTGAAAAAGTCTCCTCGTACGAATTTGTGCGGAGAGTGGAAAATACAACGAGATCCTGGTGACCAAAACTAGTCCCATTAACGTTACGAGATACATCGCGTTGAATGGCATAAATAACTGCGAAGAATCCGTAATACGTGTATTATAAGTTGCTTTCATTTTATTCGTCGCGACGAGGATGGAGAAACAAATATCCTCTCGGCCATAAAATCGAGAAAAGGGTATCGATAAATACGCGTCGAGAGATCAGGGCGCGCAGAAGTATCGGCTGCATCCTCTCGTGTATTCGTAGCGGTGACGAATCGAGACGAAAACCGCGAATCCGGGAGAATATTTTTTTATTTTTCAATCAATCATTACAACGAAAGGCGGGACGCATCGCGAAGTTCCGTCGGAGATTCGCGAAAATAAACGGCACCGGAGTTACACGTACCGGTCAGTGAAACCGTTACCGTCGATTGTCAAGAAATCATTATCAAAGTACAGTACGACGTTTTCAGTGAACAATCGAGTTTTTCGGTCAAACAACTCGTGAAAAATCGAAAAATAGCTTCCTACAAACTGATAGGAACCCTCCGTCTGTACACCGGGTCTTTTAAGGCACGAGCCAAATTTTCAAATCGAATATCTCTGAAATTAGAAAAATTGTAAAAAAAAAATTGCTCACTACATACAAATGGTTAAATAAATGATTGGATCATGGAAGCAAAAGTCATATTTTTTTTAATGATTTTTTCTTAGAAAAAACATTAGCGGGACTCTAGCGACCCAGAGTACAGACGGTGTCCCAAAATTTAAGTATACAGACGGAGGGTTAAAAATGGAATGTCGAATGAACCGAGTTTCAAGGTGGTTTAATTCGTATTAAATTCAAAGTACAAAGTTACGAGAGCGTTTGCGATTCCATGTCGGATTCACATCGGTGTGTTGTCCAAATTAATACGTGCTCGAAGAAAACAAAAGTCGCGAATGTATTTTCAAGTATTTGAATTTGAAATGAATTCACGGATAGGCATTTGCTACTCGTCACGACAGCGGGAAGGTGCGAGTACCGCGATAGCTGTAAAAAACCATACATGTGTTTCTTGTGAAAGAAAATGTTTGCGTAAATTTCGAATATCCGTCGGGTTGATTTTTTTTTCGATGCTCTCATTCGTTCTTGTGATTTTCCGTCGTAATGACCCCAACGACGGAGGATGGAAGATACAAAATGGATATTCGTGCTGAACGTGGCACCTTTCTCGCGTTGATTCAGAGTGCGCTCTCTCGATGCGGTGAACCCCGAGAGCTCGCGTCGTCTATCCAAAGAGTGTGCACGGAGTAGTTACAAGATTCCGCAGACTGGAACGCTCGCTCGGGCACGCTCGCACTCGACAACAAACGCTCGTACATCGTACGCATCGTGGAAAAGCGGTAGGTACGCTCACGATTCAATCGCCGATTCACGGTTAACGTCGCACACGCGCGTGCACTAGCATCTCAATTACTCCACTCGTAACCCTTTTCCATATTTACGTAAATTAAAAACACGACGATGGGCTCAGATCGGCGAATACATTTTCCGATTTCCATCGCGTATTTATCACGAACGTATCTCGTGATAAATGAGAAATTAACGCATCGCGGAAGGATCGACAAATATATTCCACTGCGCGTTTAACGCAACACTTCCAGGGTGAATAATGTTTCTGGGACAACGATTCGCCTCTTTTGAGAAACAATTTTGGATCATCAAGGAAAGTCTCAGATTTGTATAGTATCAAATAGCATTTCCGAGTCAGTTTCGGTAATGGTTTTTTTTTTTTTTTTTTCAAACTAACATATCTCACATATGCGGGGCATATTTGATTTTTTTTAATTTTCTCTCTTCGATTTTCTCACTCTCGTTGTCTCGAGCACGTGATAATCGTCGACCCGCGCTGCCTCGTTCGAATTCTCGTCAACGACGTCCTCCGACTCTATAAATACGCCGTATATACACATAAGCCGTGTATGTACGTGTACATAGGCGGAGGTTGTACGGATAATAATATATTTTTACAGCGGTCGGTACGGTGAGTAACCGTCGATGCTGGTAGAGGCCGAAACGGCCGTACGAGAAGAGAGCGATAATAAGGCGCGCGCGTTACATACGCGACTGATGGCGGAGGAGGACGAAAAAGATGACGGCGCGAGGAAAGAAGTCGGCTCGACAGTTTCGCGCTCGTCAATCTATCTCCGCGTGTCTCTCTTTCTCTTACTCGAGTCGTGCCAACCGACGGAGCAGTCCACGACTATTTCAAAGTGATTTTCTACGAGTATATGCCCGGGACGTATGGGAACGCGAAACACCACCGAGTTTACAATGACCAGACGTCCCGAAGTAACGCGTTATAGTCCCGACTTTGAGCATATTCTCGTTTGTAGAGTGAAAAGGGAACGTGTCCGGAGCATTCAGCATGGACTCGAGGCTTTTTTTTCCTCGAGTGATTCTCGTACACGTACATGCTCGCACGCACACATACGCACACACACGCACGCACACACAATCCGTCGGTTTATTTGTATATATAACGAGCACAGAGAGTCACTGTACTCTCCGCTCGTTCGAATTCCCCTTCGTAGAATCTTTATCCAAAGAGTGTCGCGCATATAGTCAGAGTCCCTGGATAAGTCGAACGATTTCGCGCGTTTACGATCAAACAACGAACAACGAACTATCTGCGTTTGTTAATTTCAATTGTATCAAATTTTTGCTCCTTCTTCGTCAATTTCGTCACATTCCCTTAATTTCTCAATCAATTTCGGTAAATCGCTCTCGTTTGCTCGTGAATTTCTCGTTGAGTGTTTCATCGCCCGCCACGCGATACGCTCGGCCGTTCAACGATGGTAAATAATAACAATGAAAACGCGACGAACGACACTCGTTCTCGCGCGTAGTCCGCAAATGCGCGTCTCATTAGCGTTCGAGCATTTTAGCGCACGAAAAAAAAAAAACGAGCTCCATCGTTTCGCGGTGAACGGAGATTTTTACCAATTCGAATTCTCCCGTCCTTGAAACTTTTCTGGACGACGAAACTTTCGTTGCCAATTTTTCTGCTGTGTTTAATTAGAAATTTAGAATGAATAATTTTTCTCGCCAATGAAAAAATGGGTACATGGTTGAATCGAAAAATTTCGAGACGCTCGTCGATGCTGTCTGGCACGGTGCGACGGCCGAGACGTCGATGAGTTTGAGAGAAGAGGATAAAAAAAAAGAGAAAAAAAATGACGGCGGTAACGACCCACGTGGTGTGCGCGGCAGTCGTCGAGAGGCGAGAAGGTTTACGATCTCGCCGAGAGCCCCGCGGAGCGGAGGAGGGAAACTCTCTCGTCTACTCGCGATAATCATCGCGAGAGTCCGCATATACATGTATACGCGCAGCGGTGTACACATCCAGGGACGTCTCGAGGCTGCGAGGCACCCCGGGTCCAATTTACCCCTCTTTCATCCGGCGCTCGGTCATTCTCTCCCGATTCACTCTGTTCGAAGAACCCTCCCACTGTGAGTCTAAAAAGCATCGGAAAGACGAAAGAACGAGGCGCAAAATGTTTTTCCCGCCACTTTCGTTCGGACGTTCGTTTGGAATATCCAATTTCGATTTTGGCGATCGTGATCGAATAACCGGTTCTCGGAATCGTCGTAAAATTAAACGGAGCTAGAACGAAAAGAATCGCAATTTTCTATCCGAATTGCCACAGACAGCGATAGTTCTATTTTTCAATGCTTCACCGATTCTTCGTGATAGCGGATTTTCTTTGAAAAAATTGGCCCTTTCTTCGATCGACCTCGAACTTTCGGAACGATGATTTTTCGCACGTTTGATAACTCGCCGCGATACGCGTTTCGAAGACAAACGAACGATCAATCCGAGCCTGCATTCGTGTATAACTGGTCTGACCGCTGACCCACTATCACGCTACAACGCGAAGACGACGACGACGACGACGACGACGACGATGCTAAAAACTCGCGCTGACTCGTCGAGAGAGCGAGAGAGAAAAACGCTCGCTCGCGACGGCTACGCGAGACCAGGGCGCTGTTACTTCGCAACGCGATTGACCGTATCTGTGTATCACAGATACGACTCGTACATCTCGTTTTATTATTATTCCCAATGAGCCGGATCAAAAAAAAAGAGAGCAGACTACGACGAACGAGACAAGTTTCCGAGTACGACGAGACTCTGTTACTTTGCGACGGTAAATCAACGAATCTCCAAAATAATTCTCGAAATAATTGACGCGGACCATCCCGTTGTTCATTTCTTCTTTAGAATGGAAATTCATTTGAAATTGAAAATTTTCGTACAATTACCCGTTTTTCAAACTGACTCGAGAGTTGGTAAAAAAAAAAAAAAGACTCGATGGGATTTTTTTCCGCTCTCGGTAAACGCAGAATCTTTCTTCAAAATTCTACGATGCCGATTGATCGATTAAAAATATATTCGAATCGTCAAATTCCCAAATTCCTCGTTATCCGACGGTACTTACGAGCAAGACGAATCGAGGAAAATAATTGCATCGTCTTTCCGTGAATCGGTTGACGAGTTCTCGGAGGAAAGTCAGGGAGAAACGTTGAAAAAGAAATATTCAAAAATTGAACGTGTATGATACTTCAAGTGCGATTTCGTCACTTTGCACTCCCCGATTTGAATTCGCGAGTGAAACATTGGCGGATAATCCGACTGTGCGTGTATGAAGAGAGAAGAAAATAATGTAGCCGCGAGAAACGAGAACCGCGGGCGAAGGAGATACGGTCAGCCTTGACTTTGGAACTTTACAACGTCTCGAGTGACCGATCGAACAGAGAGGACCGATCTCGCTCGTACGACGAGTCGCAAACTCGATGATAATTATTAGAAAAGAAACAACTCGCGGAGTAAACCGAGTCGTTGAGCGTGCGTGTGCGTGTGTCTGCGTCGTTTCTCGTGGCACGTTATATCCAGAGACGCGGGAAAATACGCGCGGGAAAATTCATAAACGATTCGCTCGTTCGCTCGTCGGTCAACGATCGACCGTTCGTCGTTCGATTCCTTCGACGACCGTTAAAAATTTTACAGGGACAACCACGGTGGCTGATCAATCGAAAGGAAATATATAAATATCCGGCGGAACGGAACCGACGAGAGGAAATAATATTTTCGGTCCAATCGGGGTCATTCGATGTTCCGTTTTGTTTCGAACCCGAACGATCGTTGGCTTCCGATATTCCGTGCAATTATTATTTTCTTCCGTACTCGAACTCGTTTGGTTTGTTTTTTCACTCGAAAGTTTGTTCGACGCGCGTACAGGATCCACGAACGTCCGTGTGACGGATGCGAGGTGAAGAAAAAAAATTATAGTGATGATGAAATTGTACTCACCGGAACTGTAATATTCCTTAAAGTAGTGTGTCGCCGCTCGCTGGACGATCGAATAATACAGGTTCACGTAATTCGATGTCTGATTCTTTGCCGAGAGCGCCATTTAACACCGGTCTATTATTATCTCTTTTATCGTGTGTTTATGTCAAATCTCGAAGCGCTAGTTTTTCTTGAATTAAAATTAATCAAAATTCATTCAACGTACACGTATACTCGTCGTTTTTGTCTGCACAGACATATATATGTATATGTATCTCGAATCAATTCTTCACCCTCTAAAACTTTCACCGTGCACCATCGAACCGTCGCGCAAACTCCATCTCGGATCGTCATTCATTTTCGTAACACTCGCGCGTTGGTATTTTCTCGCTCGTTGATATTTTTTTTTTCTATCTTTTTCAAAATTCGTGCACGAGACGACGAACGGGCGCGCGCGCGCGCCTACGTCCACGCCGTTGAAACGTGCGTGTTGCTCGTTGCGTTTTACCCGTGTGTGTATATACCACCTCTTTGTACCGCGCGCCGCGCAAGGCTCTCTCTCTCTCTCGCTCCCTCGCTCTTTGTGTATCCGCGTGCGTGAGCGTGTCACGCGTGTGCGTGTATCTCCGCGTACGCGATTACACGACGACTACCGGCGAGGAGATAAAGGAGCGACGAGGAGAACGGCCACAGCGAGAGGGTGGGCGGGAGGTTAGCGGCAGCAGTGAGGTTTTTGCAACGGGCAACGTCGACAACGACGATGACGACGAGGAACGTGTGCGGTACGTTGAATCTCTCGTGGGCTCTCTCGCACACCCGTTTCGCGATCTATCACAATGAGGTTTCACGTTGCACGGCCCGACACACATGCACACACGCACACACTCGCACACATGCACACGCGAGCGCGCGCGGACGTACGCACCGATACGTACAAACGCGCACTTTGTCACAGTTGCACCATCGATGAAAGAATCGAATGAAAAAACGCGAATGAACGATGCGAATAAAAACTCTCGCTCTCGAACGATGGGTACAACGTTCCGTTTTTTTCTTCTTTCCTCGGTAAACTCGCGGACAGTAACGACGATGACAACGACGACGTCAACGAGAAATACCGATAACCAACGAACGAATAACGACGACGACGACGACGACGACGGCGGCGGCGGCGGCGGCGGCGGCGACGTCGACGACGATGAGGAACAACGACGACGACGACGACGACGACGACGACGGGGATACACGAGCTAAAAGAGAGTAGCTTCACTTATCTCCGAACTACGTGTGGCGGCACACTCGTCGCGTTTTCTCTCCGCGCTCTTTTCGTACTCGCGCCGGTAGACAAACTCGGTAGACTCGGCTGGGGCCCCCCCGAGTATCAACTCTCTCGGCCAAGACCGAGACGCTCGCCACGCGGCGTTGCCACACTTCCGTTCGTATAGCCGGCATTCGACGCGCTCCCGCGGCACGATAGCGGTGGTGGGGACCGCCGATGGGGAAAGGAGGGGTGGAAAGAAGGACGCGGATCGTCGCGGGGCGGAGAGGAGGTTTCTCGACTGCATCGGGTTTCGGAGCGCGGACAACGGGGAGGGGGAAACGAACGTGGAGACGGAGCGCGCGAGCGACGAGGACGGAGCAAAGAGTCGAGCGAGTGGACAACGACGGAGATCGGGGGTGGGGAGAAGAGGGAGCGGTAACAGCGGGAGCGTCGTCTCGCGATGCGCGGAGAGAGGGGTCGTACGCTGTATCGCGGCGACACACGTATACGCGCGAAAGCCAGGAGCCGGTGGATAGAAGAGTTTGCGAAAGTGTGGAGAAAAAAGTCGGGGCGGCGACTGCCACCTCACCTCCTCGTGTACGAGAGATTTGCGCGTTGAAAAATTGCGCGGTTCGCGCTCGCGTGTGTGCGAGCGAATGCGCGCGCGCGGGCAAATACGAGAGGGAGGGAGTCGGGAGACGTTCTTTGAGAGCGCGACTGTCGCGCTCTCCTCTCGTGCCCCACTCTCGTAGACTGGACTCTGTCGAAGAACCAGAGGGGAAATATAGCGTGCAACGACGGTCGTTCTCTCTCTTTTTATTCACTCCGTGTAAGCACTTGCCTGGGTAGGCGTGTGTGTGTGTGTGTGTGTGTGTAGATGCGAAGAGAGCTTGCAGCCAGGATGGAAACGACAGGAGCAAATGCAGTGGTGTGTGTCGATGATGATGGTTGCGAGACTGGAGAAAAAGAACGCTGGAACGGGGGGAGGGGGGAGGCCGCGAGGTGGGAAGCAGCGCCAACGTCGCGGGGCGTCGAGTTTGGGTACTGCTATTCGCAAACACACGTAACATGGAACGCACGTTGGTACGGAAGAGTCGCGATGGTGGGAGAATGTGACGCGACGTGACCGAGAGAGGGAGGGAAAGAGGAGAAAGACACACCGGCGATGGAATTGCAAAGGGGGTGGATGAAAAAAAAATTGTTCGCGTGTGTGCCGAAGAGGCTAGAGAGTCGCGCAGAGGTGTAATATCGTATATATCTGTATGCGAGGACTCGGGAGAGTCCCGACGGAACGGGTTGCCGAGAAAAACACGGTGGGGCGCTACCGTACCAACGGAGAGGGATTTCCCAGTCGTCGTTTAGCGTACTCTCCCCCTCCCCCGTCACGCGCTCGCGTTTGACTCCGGCTGTGCACTCTCTCCGACTATCTCGCTCTTACCTTCGAGCGTTGCGAGACGTTTTCGCGCGATGCGCGAATGTGCATCGCTCGTTCTCGAGCGAATTCGCGCGGCGCTAACGTCCCATCGTCGTGACTCGTCTCTCCCTCTCGCGCGCTCTTTCCACATCCACTGTCGAGGAGCGCAGCGCTGCGAGAGAGAGTCACATGGTACGCTCGTGCCACCGAGCCTCTCCCGAATCAATATCACTCGCGTATAAAAAAAAAGCTTTCCGCGTGTATGTACGTGTGAGAAACGAGGAGGAAGGATAGAGAGCCAGAGGCAAAAAAAATGTGGATAAAAAAAAAGATACGACGGTGAGGTACGAAGGACACGGGTGAAAAAAGACGGAGGGAAGAGAAGAGAAAAAATATTAAGAGGAACACATTGTGCGCGTGTGTGTGTTTGCGCACATGAGCACCTGTAATCGTTCGCGAACTTCCGGGAATTTTTTTTCTTCTCGCTCCGCTACTGGCTATGCTCTCGATGTTGCACCGCTGCGAACGATCGCGCGGATCATGTCGATGAAGTGAACAAAGTTTACACGTTCATCCGACGGATAGATCGCTGAAGATAGAGAGCAGGGGGGGAGGGAGAATAAGAGAGGGAACCCGAGAAGAAGAGACCGCAGGATATCGTTCGATGTACAGAGAGGGGATCGAGAAGTTGCGCTGGTGATATATATATATATATATATATATATATATATATATATATATATATATATATATATATGGGTCATTCCATGTCAAATCGATCAAGAGTTGGAATCGACCTCTTTCAATTTCGATGAAATTTGATCGGAAGTTTTCGTTTTTGATAAAACGAAGGCCTACCAAAGGAAAAAAAAACAATTTTTTTTTTCAAAAGTTACGCAAGATTCAAAATTTTACAATTTTTCAAATCTTTCAAGTTTATTTTATAAATATCTTGAAAACTATTATATTTACAAAAAAATCGTTCCGGGTTCGTCTTAAAGAGTATACTTGTGGCTACGAAAAAAAAATATTCCGGCAAATAATTTTGAAAAATGATAAATTTGGAGAATTTTGAATTTTCAAAAATCATAAAAATCCAAGTTCCGTAATAAATTTTTGGTTCAATTTCTTAAATATAATACCTTGTACTGATCTTGCAAGATCCTGAAATTTTCAGAGTGGTGTTTTTTGTTTCAAAAATATAAATTTTTGAATTTTTGTAAAAAAAAAAATTTTTTCCTACTAAAATTCAAAAATGTATATTTTTGAAACGAAAAAAAACCATCCTAAAAATTTCAGGATCTTTTAAGATCAGTCCAAGGTATTATATAAAAAAAAATTAACCAAAAATTTAATATTGATCGTGGATTTATACGATTTTTATTTTATTTTAATTTTTCGAAAGTTCTGCAATGTTCAAAATTTCACAATTTTTCAAATCTTTCAAGTTTATTTTTTAAATATCTCGAAAACTATAATAGTTACGAAAAATCGTTCTGAATTCGTCTTAAAGAGTATACTTGGAGCTACGAAAAAAAAATGTTGCGAAAAAAATTTTTGAAAAATGATGAATTTGGAGAATTTTGAATTTTGAAAAATCATGAAAATCCACGATCAACATTTAATTTTTGGTTCAATTTTTTAAAAATATAATACCTTGTACTGATCTTAAAAGATTCTGAAATGTTCAGAAAGGTGTTTTTTTTTTCAAAGATATGAATTTTTGAATTTTTAAAAATCGTGCAAATCCACGATCAACATGAAATTTTTGTTAAATTTAAATTATTGTTCGGAACATTTTCTTTTTCGTAGCCACAAGTATACTCTTCAAGACGAACCCAAAAGGATTTTTTCGTAACTACAATAGTTTTCGAGATATTTAAAAAATTGTGAAATTTTGAAATTTGCATAACTTTCGAACAAAAAATTTAATTTTTTTCCTTCGGTAGAACTTTGTTTTATCATACAAACGAAAACTTTTGACCAAATTTCATCAAAATTGAAAGGGGTCGATTCCACCTCTTGGTCGATTTGCCATGTAATGATCCATATATATACATATACCAGTCCGCGAGTACTTTCGTGAATCTCTCGCGTCTTCGAGTTTTCTCCACCTCGCTCGCTCTCTCACCGTCATCACGCGCCTCTCTTGTACATTATATTACAGATGCTTCGACCGCTACCACGCACACTGAGTTCTTTGCTCCTTTATTTTCTTCGTTGTTTTGCCCCGTCGTCCGCGCTCCGAAGATCCGAGCGTCAAGTCTCGATCGCTTGGGTCAGGTTAGTTGCTTCGGTCGAAAAGCGCCCGAGACATTTAGGGTAGGCTCCCGTCTCGTAGCTGCGCTCTTTTCTCATATTTCTCCCTTGTCCCCGAACATGTTTGCCTTTTAATTTCTATACTTTCTCCTTCGATGCGCGACAAAACTTTTTTTCGCGCAGAGTCGCGGACCGCCCACGCGCTACTTAGAGGAAACACCGAGTTTCCGCGGTTTATCTCGAACTCAAGTTTCTCCAACTGATCGAGAGTCTGTCAATTTCACGAATAATCGTTGCGGATCTTTCGGTTTCACTAATGAAAGTTTCAAATTATCCGAGCCGAGGGCGAATAACGACTCGATGAATTACACTTGACTGACATAAAGTACGTTTGATCGTACTTTCGAGCCTTGAATCTTATCATTTTTACAGTGACACAAGGATCATCGATATTACAATTTCAATCGTCACTGAATAATGGTTGAATCGAAATGATAATTTTTCTACTCATTCATACTGTACTTCGAGTTGGGTCGAGTCGATCATAAAACGTAGAGGTTCCTCAAAGTTACAACGGTTGATCGTTTCTCTCGCAATGCGATTGAGAGATAAAACTCTGTAGTTTGCGGAAAATTAGGAAGGGGGAAGAACGATTCGCGTTATTTTCGCAGTCGATTCCCGCAACTGTACCATCGCCGGTACGAAGGTCGACGGTACAAAGAGGTACCGTAGGTACAGAGGTATTCCCGGAGGCCGTACGTACTTTGTTCAACTCGCTCGTTCTCCCGTGGATCATTCTCGCGTGTAGAGACACACGCACACGCGACTCGCTCACGGCGCGACGCGCCCGAGTGCGTTGCGTGAATGGCACTGTTACGACCTTGTCGGTCCTGCACCAACTGCACACACGTATGACGTATACATTTCGTCATACGGGTAAGTTTCGTCATTTTTTTCCCCTTCATTTTCCACGATGACGTCCTTGTCAGTGGGCCAAGCACCGATGTACGTGATACACCTTGTGTCCATAATTCGTCAATTAAAGGAACACGAAGGAGTACATTCGAAAGACACGTGGTGAAATCGTGGAAGACGGCTACTCGTGTATGCCGTGAGAAAATAAAAAATCTAACGGTCGTTTGTAACGAAATGCAACAATCGACTTTGCGTACGGTCCGATGACCTTGTTTGCATCGGCGCGCTTATTTCAAAGTTGACACGTGTGACGTATGATAAACTTGGATACGCTACACTGAGAAAAAAAATGGTTGAATGTGCAAAATCGTTAGTTGAATATGGGCAACTAAATATTTATTTGGTCTAACTAAATAATTAGTTTCTTGAATAATTCCGCGCTTCGGTTGACCAAAATATTGTTCAGGCAACAAAAATTTGGATTGTACAACTAATCATTTAGTTGCACGTATTCAACTAAACGATTTTGCATATTCAACCATTTTTTTTCTCAGTGTACCTTGAGGAGAAAAGGAAAAAGTTCATTGAAAAACCTTTTGACCTCGAAAAATGTCATTGTTCGGCGTTCGATGCTTTGCAAATAGCGTTATTCAACGTACTTGGATGGTAGTCGTGGAATATGGCCACCGACTGATTTGGCTTTTCGATCGTGAACGTCAATGTGGCTGGCGGTAGAATTTGCGCAGGATTTAAAACTTAATCGATAACCTTTTATCCCCCTCATCCACTCCCTTTACCTCGTTTCCCTCCCTCCCTCCCTCTCTCTCGCTCTCTCTCTGGCTCTCTCGTGAGCTCCATTCGCGACCCAAACCCCCCTCTCACACTCTCCTCGCTCTTTTGCCTCCCTGTATCTCTCTCTCTCTCTCGCGCGTTCGTCATATCGCCCGAGAGAGCCCGCACATTAATTTCAACTTCACGGTAGTACAACGAAGGATATTCTTATCGGATTAATCGTGCCTCCGAGAGCGCGCGAGGTATATCTGCGAATTTTTATTCCGTCATTCTCCCTCCCCCCCCCCCCCTATATACAAGTACACGCACACCGTTTTTTCGAATTTCCAACGACACACGAACCCCAAGGCTACGTCGAAAGGGTTCGACTTTTCGAAAAATATAATAGTGAGCGAATTTTTTTTTTCGATAAACCAATTGTCCCAACAAAACGTAATTTGGTCCGCATATTACGCAGAAACAATTTTTTTTACCGGTGACTGATTAATTTTATTTCCCGTATGATTCATCTCACTCTATATGCCTCGTAGGGATCAGTTTCAACCTTTTCCCACGAGAGATTTTGGTGGTCCAGCGACACACAGAGACGAGTAGGCATTTTGCCAACGTTTCGAGCATGTGTATATTTCGACCTTGTATATCGATGCACGAGTCAGGTGTCGCACACGCCTGACTCGTGCGTGTTTTCACCATCCAATGTATCTCGTCACTGTCCAAGGTACGAGCTTCCTACTGTCTGTCAAATAATAAGTTGCCAAGGCATGGAATTTAAGATTCATCACAAAGCTCCCCGCCCCAAAATAATTTTTAAAAACTATTGGTCCAAAAAATTAATTAAAATCAAGAGACGTTGATAAGGTGCGTGAATTGAGGCAGCAGCCAGATACGAACGCATCTTTTTTCGATACAAACTCGGTGTGATTTGTAAACGGCGATAAATTTTCCATCAAAATATAGTTTTAAAACGATTTTGAAAGAAAACATTTTTTGTCCTTATTTTTTGTCGATTTTCAGAAACCTCAAAATACTGAAATTTCAAGTGCTCCTAACTTTACTTTGATTCGAACGATTCTAAAATTTCTTTTTCGTACGCAAAGTTTGTGACTGAACTTGGAGAATGCCGGTTCATCCCGATATCTAATTTTTTGTAGAAATGGGAGCAGTTTGATAATCGCCGAAAAGAACGGGAAGGGCCTGAATCAAGCGGCATTTTAAAGCTTCAACGATCTCAAATAGAATAAGCAGGGAATCAACCTGAAATTCTATCTAGAAAATAAATTACCGTTACATGACGGTGAACAGATTCATTTTTGGTCAAATTGCGATTTTTTTTTCTGACGCGAAATGAATTGATGACGATGCTCGCAAATGGCAACTGGTAAGTTTACTATATGCCAGCATTCTCAGGTTTTTTTTTCAGGATCCACGATTAGACCCAATACGCATGTACGTTGACGGTTCCCCGCTAGTTTTGTTATTCCATTATTTTTGTGGTAAAAAAAGAAACGGTATACTCGTTGAACATTACGATCGGAAAAATTATTACGAAGAACGATGAACAATTAATCTAAAAGTCTGAATCGATAGAGTGTGAATCTCTTCGTCTCACAAATATATCTCCAAAACGATATTTATTTTTCAGCATACTACATCGTTTCACAAGGCTCGACACTGTTTTATATCCATCAAAGTTTGTTTTTATCGCGAAATTGCCAATAACGCTGTCACTCTATCCTATGAGAATGAATTAATGAAAAGAAAAAATAGAAAGACGAGACTCGTAACGGTAACGAAGCGAACGAGTCCAGTGACTCGGGTAATTTCGACCTTGAGGATTTATCGGTGAACGTTGGCCGCTCGGTAACAACTTTTGCCAGAGGGGAGAGACGGAAGCGGAGCGGCGGCTGTCTATGTTAGGTGGAGGCGGGCAGAGTACACAAAGGGGAAAGCGGGGCAAAACGGTCATTGTCCGAAGTTATTTTTTAAAAAGTCAAGAAAAAAACAAAAGGTCACGTCATCTCGCTGTGTCATTATTGACTCGGGAACATCGAGTGACGAGGTGAACAAAATTGAATAAAGAAAAACCTACAGGTTGGACGTCATTGGGAAAAAAAACCTCACAAAGTTCCAAATTATATTTTCTCGGATGTTTAAAAAAAATTTCGAGCCAAGGCTCGTATCTGACATTCGAGTCGTCCGCTACGCGAATGGGGCTCGAGATCATGAAACAAATTCGTCAACGTCGAATGCCCCGTGTACAGATATATGTCCAAGTTGGCTCGATCCTGAGAGAGTGAGAGAGGGAGAGAGAGAGATGCGATATAAAGAGAAAAGGGAACAAAGTATTCGAGCATCGCATTCGGCCATCGCGCTTTTATCTCGGTCTCTCTCGCAATCCGATCTGCACTCTGTCCATCAAAGCGACTGTAAGACGTTGGTGACCTCGACAACGATCGCACTGCCCCAAATTCGAGGATGCGCGTTGATTCCACACATTTTCGAATCCCCGTAATTTCGAGTATCAGGATAATTAATTTCATCAGGTCGAATTTAGTCGTGATTTATTAGGAAAATTTCGAAACTTTGCAAATTCTCTTCGACAAATACAATTAACCGAGAGGAGAGATTGAACGGCGTATAAAAGATTCGACGAAAGTTGCGTGGGACAAAAATAAGAAAAACGAGGGAGAGGACAAGAAGAATGAAAAATGATACTTTGACGCCCCGGGCAGCGGGATATATCAGCATGGCTGATGAGGGAACGAAAAAGCCCTCTCGCAGGCGCACACTCTCGCGATTTCTTGCCTGCTTCCACACGCTACGCTAAATACGTACGTATGCATATACAGCGTAGAGGCAAGGTTTTGACTTTTTTTTCAGAGCGCAGATGCAGGCTTCGCACAGATACATGCATATACACCTGTACATAGTTTCACAGATATATATACACGTGGACGTTATGTACCCTCTACCGGGGACGTCGGACTGACGTGCTCGCGGGGTGGGCGGTTGCTCGTACTCGTAGCTAGACCCGTGCACCTCCAACGAACAAACGAGAGAGAGAGAGAGAACGACATTATACACATATATCCATCGTGTACAGCGTTATATACGTATGTATACGGTAGCTAGTAACGGCAGCGGCGGGTGTAATGGCCTAAACCTAAAATCGATACACTGGCGAAGAAAAACGTCGGCGGATGCCCCGGGAGATAAATGGTCGCTCATTGGAAACCCTTCTGCCTCTCTTCGCCGCAGTCGCCCCCCCCCTTCTCTTTTTTACTTGGTTCCATAGCGCCATTCTAGCCGGCTACTACCACCATCGGGGCTTTTTTTCCAACCCCCCCGGACCCACTCTCTCGTGAGTATCGCCGATTCTCGTACCTCCTCACAGCCCCCTTTGCGACCTCTCCTCGTCGCTCTTCCTGGTGCACGTTATCCGGTGGTCCGGGTAGGTACACGCCCGGGCATCCCAGAGAGAAAAACCGAGCGCGAGAGAGGAATGAGAAGAGAGAGAGAAAGAGATAAATGAGGAGAGAGAGAGATGGAGAGAGGCTAGGAGTCTGGTCTGGCCGGCTCCATCGGTGCCCTGGCACTTCCCGCACTTTGCGTCCGGTTTTTCTCCGGCTTTGCCTCTCTCTCTCTCGCCGCCTCCACCGTGTGCGCTTCTCTCGTTTTTTTAATCTCCTCTCGCATATCCTCTCGTTCTTTCTCGCGCGCGCGCGTTATTCGATTCAATGTTATTTTCTTTATTCATTTATTCGCCGTCTCTTTTGTCCCTCTCCGTATCGCTCGATTCTCAAAGGAACGAAGATTCTACGCCGTCATTTTTATATCGATGAAGATTGTCCATTGATATTTGAGAAATAGAAAATATACGCGATGCTCGTCGATTCCGAATCGACGAGGTGCAGAAATTTGTTTGGAAATTCCATCACTCTTTGTACCGCGAATGAGCGGGATAGCCCAAGATGTATATCGATATATCGACCGAACCATAAATGGTTTTTCATGGAGATTCAAGTTCTCGGATAAAAAACAAGTACGAGTAGGGAAGTAAAGTAAGATGCCTCAAATATACCCATTTATAAATTTACATTTTTCGCGCGCGAGATCTTTGCATTCGCGAAGGTGGAAAAAAAAGTTTGGAGACCCACTTTAATGACGATGAGAAACATTTCACTGACGAAAATTCCTCGGTCGAATTAAATTGTGCACGATTACAATTAATTTTACTTCGGCTCAAACGAGATTCATTTCAATCGAGCGAGAGGATGTTTTTTTTTGTCCTACGATACAGCAGCGTGCAAGGAGGGGCCGCAGGGGACGACGAGAGAGACTATCGTGAGTTGTCTTTGGCTCTCTACTCGAGATGCCTGGACTTACGATCTCTGTGTACAGCTGGTATATACTATACGTGTGTGTTTGCAAGGCGTGGTTCCTTGCCCTCTGTGTCGCGCTCGCCGCGAGACTATTTATATCCAACTCTCGCGAGTTTGTCGGAGAGAGAAATGCAACGATCTCTCCGTGGGTTAGCGAGATCGAGAGAGAAATATAAATATGTGTGTGTGTGTGTGTAGAGAGAGAGAGAGAGCGCGCAAGAGAACGGCACATCGCTGAATCGCTCCGTTAGAAACCGCGCACCGCTTCTTTCTCGCGCTCAAAGCTCGAGCTATATATGTATAAAGCGCGAGTACGAAACTCTTTGCGCGCGCGAAAAAGCCTCTCCGCGAAGCGTTATGTCGGAAGGCTCTCCATTCGCTTCACGCTTCGATGGAACGCTGACGGAGATAAGAAGATCGAGCGAGACTGATCTCGCGAATAAATCATCCTATATCTATAGAGGTATACCTCGCATAGATTAATGGATATTAATTTCGCGTTTCCTGTGTCTCACCGAGAAGATATACGTGTATCAAACGTAGCGATCTTATTCACCGATTCACCGATACAATTATGTACCGTATGAATATTCGCCCCCTTGAATCTTCCGATTGAATAAATCCGATTGAAAAAAGAGGAAGAAAAGTGTGTAATAATTGTATCGTTGAAAAAAAAAATCGTCATTCGTGAGTGAAAAATATACAAAATTTTTGATGGAACGAAAATTACGAAGAAGCGAATGATTTATTTTTTCCTCCCTTCTCCGTCCCTCTCGCGGATTTCTTCCGACGCCGTAACGATTCTCCTCGGTTGGTTCTCGCTTCGGTATACATTTTTTTGTTCGACGCTGGATGAGAGTGACTCAAAAACGTGAGTCGAGATTATGCGCGCCGAGTAAATTGACGTATATTCCGACGGAGGGGACGATCCGCGTCGCCTCGAGAACCGCGGATGGATCTTTTATCGCGATCGGTCGAGACCGCGCCTCACGCTTGGCGAGAATCGTTTTTTTTTTTTTTTTTTTTTTTTTTTTTTAATTTTATTCATTTTTTTATTTTCTTCCTTCGAAAAGGTGACGAGGACGATTGTGCGCGAGCGACCCTCTCACGCTTTACGAGTTCTATATGTATTTTATAACCGTATCCCCGCCCCCTCCGACCAACTTTCATGGGTCCGCGTTAACAGGTTTCCGAAAGTGGATCATCGAGAGACGGGCTCTGCCGGGATATTCGATACGAGTACGCGCGGAGATCTCTACGATTCTCTAAAAAATTTGCCTACCGTTTCTCCACGTGCGTCGACTCGTTCAATATCATTATTTTTTCGTCCAGACTCGGGTGATCAAACACACGCGCGCACATTCGGGCAGAAAACCTTCCTGAAAATACGCGAACATTGGCGTGAGAAATGTCCCGTTCCATTGTTCTTTCGCGCACGATGAGACGAGTGGAAAAATAATTCGTCATTCCCATTTTACCAAGGCGATGAAAAATAAAAAATACACCGATGCACGGTGGACCGAGGTAAATTCATCGGGAACTTACGCGGACGAGACGAGAGGGGGACCAACTGCCGCTTGATAGTTTCGTACTTTGCTCTCTTCGCTCGTCCGGATATCAAGCGAGACACTCTCCGAGAGCTCTCGTCCTCCCGCTTCTGACCCAATTTCGAGTTATCTCCGGAGGCACCCGAGACAAGTTACTTACTACCCTCCGACCCTCTTCCACCCTCGCCCGCCCACCTTTCTCGCTTTTGCGACTCGAGCTCTCGTCGTCTTTGCTCTTGAATGCTCCTCCGGAGAGAAAGAGAAAAGCGCGAGTACAACTTGCGTCAAACGCAACGAGATTCGCTCTCTCCCGCGCCTTCGCGCTTCCTCGCTGAAATGATTTCCAAGTTCCACGCTGCCACCTTCTTACATTTTTGGGCCAGATCTTCCATTCGATCGTTACATAGACTGAGAGAAAAAATTACTGAATTTGAGAACATAAATTTATTTATTAAATGAAAGTATTAATTCGATTATTTATTTGTTGAACCAAGAAAATCACTCTTCATTTAAAAAAATATTTTCACGAATCTATTACTCCATTATATTACATTGATCGCATCATAAACATGAGATTATTTGAATCTAGAAAACGAATTCAATACAAAATTATTTTTTTCAAAAAAATTATTTTCTTGCAATAAATTCATCATTATTTTACTTCTAAAAATATCTTTATTTAAATAGATTTTAATAAATTTGTATTAATTGGATTAATTATATTTATTGCATCATAAAAATGAGATTATTTGAATCTGAAAAACGACATCAATATTAAAATATTTTTTTCGAACAAAATTATTTCTTTGGAATAAATGCATCATTATTTTACTTTTAAAAATATTTCTGTAGTATTTTCAATATTTATTAGATATGAAATTGATTGTGATCATTTGAAAAGAAGCTGTAGTAAAATAAATAACACATTATTTTATTCCAATAGAATATTTGTTTGGAATGATGAAATTTTTATTTCCTTCGAGCAAAGAACTATTATTTCTATAGTATACTTTAATGATATACATAAGTTGTTAAAAATTAAAAAACTGGTTTTTAAAATGTTTTCTTATATTCGAATCTTCGTAACTCGTAACTTTTTTCAAGTGCATAGTAGTAGTCGATAGCGTAATAGGTAGCGTGTTAGGTAGTTAGGTAGGATAGGTATGATGCTAAGTAGGGTCGAGGGTTCGAATCTCGGTCGGACAGAGAAATTAGATCGGAGAATTGGCGCAGATTTGTCTTTTTTTTCTATTTATCTCTTTTTGGGGTCACTAAACTATGCATATTAAATTATTTGGCAAGGGCTATATATCTTTTATAAAATGTTGAGCAACAATTAATAAACACGCATTTGATTGAATCAATCATTCTTTCTGTTGATTCCACTGATTAATTTGTTGATTCGACAAATTTTTTTTCTCAGTGCTTCCTGTATTAAAAGACGGGCATGTTTTAAATGATAAAATGTGTTCTTGATTCAAACAACATATTACATATAATTGATAACATATTGTTAGATTCAAGTAAATTCGTTTATTGAAACAGAAATTTATGGAATTGACTGAAAAAAAATGAACCAAGTAAATATAGTATAAGCGAACCAATCTAATATGTTTTGGCAAATAATGAAAAAAAATATTTTTTGCCATCAAAATTTTATTTCATTGGTTCAAGTAATTTTTTATCTCAGTGTGCAGAAATCTCTGGTACGAATTATAAAAATCTATCCGATCGAGTTAATTCTATTGCACAACCGACGTCGTACAGCGTAAATGTGGAACAGAGGCCCCGGTAAAATATTAAAATATGCGCAAAAATCCTTTAAAAAAAGTTGAAAAAAATGTCGGCACAATATAGTGAATAGGGGAGAAGGAGGAAAATCCGAGATTTTATATTCGTTTCTCGGATAACACCGTTGCCGTTCGTAATCATCGTGCATCTTTGATCGAGGTGCCCGGAGCCAAAAGTTTCATCGATTCGGGAATTCACGCAAACCCTCCGCGCGCTCCGCACTCTCGGGCACGAATGACCGTGACCGAGGTTTGCCCGTAGAAGCTCGCACGTAAACGCATCGACATCGATATCCAGCCCGTGCACGGACTCCCCCTGCTGCCTCTCGATTCTCACATACACTTCCGTTCACCTACTGATTCCGTTGTATCGCTGTATATAAATTCAACCCATCGATATTTACCAAAAACGCACGATTCCGTGATGCTCGCGATGTACCCTCGATTCATCCGCATCCGCGCGTTCGCGTATTCTCGATTCAATATGAAATTTCACTTGTTGCGCTTGGTTCAAAGCGAATCGAGCGCCCCTCTCGCGCAACAGTCAATGAAAAGCGCGATGACTGTCTCGCGCCGTTATACATATATACATCATCCCACGTATACGTATAAATTGGTACAGCAATACAGCGGGACAGTGTACGACCGTATAAAACAACATTTGAACGAAATAGTTGAGCTCTCAGCCCCCCGACACTTTGCCTCTCGAATGCGACTGTGGAAAGCGATTTTTCATCGGTGCGTTCATCAAACTGCAAAATTAAACGAGAATACACGCCACCGCTGCGAGTAAAGTCATTCCTTCGATGAAAAACACGATTTAAATTCACGCCCCTTTCCAGCAATTTTTTGAACAAAAAAACCGCGTTTCTCCTTTTGTTACTGACAACCTGCTTGATAATATTTGATAAAAAGCGGATAATCCGGATGTTGAAATACACGCCGAGTTTTTCAACGAAAAATATGGGAAGAAAAATGAAAATATATGAAGAAAAAAAACCTCGATTCGACGGGTGAAGTTTTGTGCGAAAAAAAACGTTTCCTCGTGAAAATAATCAAAGTTATCGTAACGAGGGCGGGGCGGTCGTAATATTATACGGTCGAAAATTACGCGAAATAACAAACGCTCGAGAGGGACGTCAACGGAGAAGGATGTGCGGTGCGAGGTGAAGAAAACGAAACGATGCGGAGGAGAAATTTAGAAGAGCAGGGGGAAGGGGGGCAGAGAGAGAGAGAGGGAGAGAGAGGGAGCTAGAAACGAGGATAGCACAAGAGTCCCGAGTAATTCGGTCGATGCGCGATTCTCGCCGGCTCCAAGTTCGTCGCCCTGGAATATAGAGAGAATAGAGAGAGAGAGAGAGAGATAGAGCACACCACGATTCATGTATCCCTCCCGTGTTCGTCAGTGTATTTGTATGTGCACGGTGGACGCGCGAGGGCCAGAGGGGGATATATCTATATTTATATATACGTAGCTCGTATTCTCGCGAAAAAAGGTTCGTGAAAGCGAATGTTACGGTGATTGGCCATCCAAGAGGATGACGAAGAAAAATTGCAATTACCGGCACATATAACGATTTGAGATAGAATGGATTCACGGTGATTTTACGCGCCAAAGTAACGTTAACGCGAGACGAGATCTTCTCACTCTCAGCGGTCGATATCCCTCGTGTCCGTTTATACGAGGAAGTTTATCGCAAACTGACAATCACCGTGAGATTCGCCAATAACTGTGCCGGTTGCGTTGTATTTTTGGCCACCCCCGTGCACCTCTCGGTCGTCGCGACGACGACTACGACGACGACGACGACGTCCGTACACCACTTTCAGCAGCGAGAGTATCTCCCTCTTTCTCTATTTCTCTTTCGCCATACACCATCTCCGCTCCGTGTGTGTGTGTGTGTTTCAGAACGGCGCGTTGCAAGGTCAACAAACTTCTCTCTACCCCCGATAAAAAAGGAACGAAGCGGCGGAGAGAACGACGGCAAGGGTGGGTGGGACGAAACTAGTGAAAAAGAAGAGTGGCAAGAAATAAGGGACGACGGAGCCTCCGGTACGAGGAGAAGCGCGAGAGGGGGGTTGAAAAAACAAGAGATTCTCCTGAATAGACAGAGAGAGAGAGAGCGCTCTGTTTGGATTTAGAATTGTAACAGTCGAGAACTCCATTTTCGTTTCACTCTTTTTTTTACTCCGCTATAGCAGCAACGCTCTCTCGATCAAAGTGACTCGAGTGCGCCAAAGGTAATAAAAAATTATATCTCAATAAACGAGTGAGCGGAATTACTTCCAAATAAACGATTATATCGTTCATAAAATCGTCGTCGTCGTCGTCGTCGTATCAAAAAATACGAATCGCGAGTATAAGAAAAATCCAGTAACGGTAAGAAAAAAATTGTTATCGATCGATGAAATGAATATTTTCGTAATGGTCGATGGTGCAAAGTTCATTTTCAAATTTGCCTATGGCTCGCCGATCGGGAAAAATTAAGCCACGCTACACTCGAAAAGTCATCTTTGTTCTCTCTCTCTCTCTCTCTTTTTTTTAGTAGATCCCAATTGGTGCGATTGGCTTACTTTTGCACGTGAATCTCACGTGGGTGAAAATAAAATTGCGTTCAATAATTTTGCAAGGAGGCACGTAGTACAATTCAAAAACTTACCGATTTTTCTTTCTGGAATGAAGATACATCGATCGTTTCAGCCATTTTTTCACTCAAATTCGAGTCACTCTGAAACAAAAGAAGCAGAAATTAAACTAGGATGATAAAATGATAATCGAGGGTCGTGGTATTTGTAATGGACTAAATTTGCAGGTTTTTGAAAGCTCCGAGAAACATTACCGAGATTGTATGCATCACGCGCGTGACCAAAGATTGCACTCGTTTGGCCCTGATGCACGGAGAGGGAGAGCTCGACTCGTCGAGTTTCGTACGTTTTCTCGTTTTGCGTCTGGTTTTAGCGAGAGAGCAAAGGTTTTGGGCAAAATTCAAGCGAGAAGCTTGCGTCTGGGGCGAGTTTCTATAAGCGCGGAGCACTCTATCGTCTCTCTCTCTCTCTCTCTCTCTCTCTCTCTCTCTCTCTCTCTCTCTCTCTCTCTCTATCTTCTTCTTTCTACGCTTCGTTTCTCGCGTTTCGTTCGACGAGTTTTTTCTCGACCTTTGCGCGGCCCTCTCGAGTCGCATTCTCTCTCTCTCTCTCTCTCTCTCTCTCTCTCTCGTGTTATATTCTCACTAAACTCGCGGACCGAAAAATCCAGCGGACAACGCAAGCGGAGGACTGTTTTACCCCCGATGCTTTTTTTTATTACACCAGCTTACGCGTCCGTTTCGCGCACGACAGCGCATTGGATCACTCGGAGGGGAGTTTCATTTTCTGATCACCGCATAATGGTCATCAGTGGGCGATTTTACCTGGATAGGTATACTCGAAATTTACATTAAGTTGGAGGGAATGATTTTTCTTTTTTCCATTCTATATATCGTCCGTGTATAAATTTCGAGTGCCGTGTTAACACGGGCGTACTCCTCACTTTCGATTCATCATAGAAATCGCCCACTGATCACAAACGTACATTGGTCAAAAAAGTTAAATTTCCACGAGAACATGGCGAAATGACGGAAAGTAACGAATGCTTCCGAATCTCCGAGGCGTATAGTTTTTGTTTCATAGTTATTATTTCCAGTTATACCGTGCATACGCTACGAAATTTTTTCGAGCGCTCGAGAGCGACGAGTGGTCGCGTGTTTTGCAAGCGTTCCAACGATGAGACGAAAAAAAAAAAATTGACGAGACGGCAGAGAAGCGTTTCAGAGCGCAGGGTCTCCATCAACGGAGGAAACGTTTCGTTTTTACGCAGCGACATTGGAGCTGGAACTCGAGAGACCGATACGTTCCCTCGTTTCCAATCAAAATTTGTAATAGCCGCGTAGTTCTTTTATTTGTATTTGTTCAAGTTTTACTTTGCTCGAAAAGAATTTAAAAAAACAGGTTGGAAGTTTTCAAAGCTCTCGTATAACCGAACCATCATCTCGATCGCGCGTGCATGTATAGATCCGATGAAAAAAAAAAAATAAAACCACCCGCATCAATATACACGGACGAGAAAATGGACGGATGGATCGCCGCTACCTGCTCGTACGTTTTCGTATGTATATATAAATTTCTGCAGCACGGAGATAGAGATAAAACTGTACAGGAGCGATGTATATTGAAGAGGAAGAGGAACCCCGCGCGGCGGTAGACTCGCTACAATTTTTAACGAACGAATTTTTCTGCAACCCGTATACATACGAGCAGCTCGTGGCAGAGGTTCGGGGGAGAGAGGGCAGTGGCACCCCGCGGCTATACCGCGATGCTTCGAGAGTGGAGGTAGGGTTGAAAAAAAATTCGTAGAAAGAACCTGCATCGAGGAGACCGAGAGAAAGCATGAAAAAAACTGATGCCGATGGTTGCACATTTGCCCGTATACGGATGTGTACCGTACATACTATATGCATATGTTTTCCATTTCATTATTGATTTTTGCGCTCGAATAAAAATCGTGCGCGTACCCTGTAAATCCGATACGGGACGATTGCGAAAAGATTTTTCGGATTGTTCAGACTCAAAGTTCCTTGAGACGGAAGGCGAGAATAGTGTGACGGAGAGGGCAATCTACGGAGGTGTAAAACTCTCGTCGACATCCAACAGCGAGCATCCTCTCGATATACGCGTTTAACGGAATATTATCCAGAAATAGACAAGTTATTGTTATTATTAAGTTAATTTTTATTTTTATCACTGTGATTATTAAACCGGATTTTGGTACGTTATTGTTATCATTGTTGTTGTTATTGTTATTATGAAATTAATTTTTATTTTTATCATTGTGGTTATTAAACCGGATTTTGGTACGAGGGAGAGAGATTGTCTCTTAATTGTTTATGGTGGAAAGAACGATAGTTGGAAGCGGGTGCAGGATTCTCCCGTTTTACGATTGACACACGCGGCAATCGAAATATATATCGCAGCAGGTACAGGACTGGCGTTTCTCGAGTCGCAGTCGCAAGCTCCCGAGAGGCGCACAGCGAGTTTTATAGGAAACACGCTGTTACGAGCGCGCGGAATGAGCCACAAGATGCTCGCTAATGGCGCGACGGAGTACGAGGGGGAAGGATCGAGAAGATGAGAGGGTCGAGAGGGGTCAGGGTGCGCGTCATTATCCCCGCGGTGCGCATTATCAAGGAGCGAGTACGCGATGCCTATAATTTTATAGGTGAATGGCGGGAAGCGGTCGCCGCGAGACCGAGTGTCCAAAACGAAATACCGTGCAAAACGAGATACTCGAGCGTTTTGATATCCATCGCGACGTTGATCCTCGATCGCGATTTTTTTCTTAATATCCGCGAGCTAGTTGTCGCACGGTCGATGACTCGGGCGAGGAGACGTAATTTTTCAACAAACGACAAATTTGACATTGGGAAATGTTTCTAACGTTTTCCAGTTCATTAAAATGGAAACTCCGGTAAAATGGAACTTTCGAAACTCCAGTGGCACGAAAAAATCGAGAGATATCGGAATGAATCCGGTGCCATTCTTCGCTTCGTACTCTCTCGTCCTTTGTCTCTTACTCCTGGGAGCGGAGGGGGTGAAGCTGAATAAAGTGGAATTCCACGCAAGGTTGCGAACTTGCTGGCTTCGTCCTTGCCAGCCATGGAACTCTTCTCTATCCTTTATTATATATACGAACGAGTATACGGGCACTGTCTCGCTCGATCTGTTCGACCGCTCGAATCGTATCTTCTTTTTTTCGATCGTAAGATTCTCCGCGGAGAGAAAGCTCTCCCTCCGTGTGTCGCATCTGTACAACATCACGGCTGTGGATTATCGCGGAAAAGCTCGTTAAAAGTCTCCGCTCATTCTCCCCGCTTTGTGCAATTTTACTTGGCGCAGCTCGGACGCGAGAACGGAAATCGATGCGCATAATTACGTACGAAAAAGAGGGAGAGGGCGAGAGGAAGAGACGCCTTCTTCTCGTCTTGGGGCGAGGTATAAACGCTTTTTTTCCCTTGTCGCGTTCGAACCACCGGCAGAGCGCGCGTGTGTGCGTGGACGTGATTTTTCAATAAACAGGTTTCAACTCGTAGATCGAGGATCGCGAGGCCGCTTCGATGATAAATCCACCGGTGACGCATTTTAAATGGACAAATTCGTCTTTCGGCTGTTATCCGATCAGCCATGAATTTTTCAGCCTCCATTTAAAAATATATCGTGACCCGTAAATTATTTCCCGTAACCCTCAAGTTTTTCAGTATTCCACAAAGTTCTCGTGGATAGCTTTTTGGCGTATCGATATTTCTAAACCCGATAATCGTACATCGCTTACCGATGACTCGCGATTTTTGTGTATCAAAATTGAAAATAAACTTTATCCACGCGATATGATCTTTTCTACCGATGTTCCTCGCTCTGCATGCCGGGCGTTGGAGGCTCTCAAAGAGACCTGCTCGTCAGACACGGAGAGAGAAAGAGCGAGCGTGAGCTCCGGTGTGCACAGCCTCGCGTGTGCATCGCGGTAGAAGAAAAAAAATCATCAGTCATATTTTTTCCAAAGGACTCGAGGGAGAAAGATCGAGCAAGTAAAGGGAGGGTCCGAGCGGACTGCTGCGCTGCTGGAGCGGTTCGCATGGACTCGAGATTGTGAAAACCGGTTCATGCGGTACAACACTCTTCGTTCAAGAGGGAGATCGAGAGAGCGAGAGAGAGAGAAAGGGGAGAATAAGAGAGATAAATAAAAAGGGAGGAGAGGATAGAGACGATGCATTTCGTACGTTCCTCGTCTTCTTCTTCTCCTCCTCCCCCTCCTCCTCCTTCTTCTCTTTTTCTTCGTTTTCTTCGTCGTGACTTAAAAATCGTCTCGGGCCTCGGCAACAGAGATATATATACATACATGTATATATAGATGTAAAAAGAGAGAAAGAGCAGAAAGTCCATCCCGAGTGTAACGGAAGCCGCAACGCACAAGCCGCACGCGAATTCTCGTTTTCGCATTTTTTGCCCTCGTAGCAGCGAGGAAGAGACAGGGAGAGAGGGAGATTGAAGAGAAAAGCCGAGCAAAATACTCATTGGCGGGTGTGGTGAGCCCCCGTAGATATATTCTCGGCTACCGAACACTCCGCGGATGCTGCTGCTGCGCGGATCTCCGGATAAAATCCAACAAAAACAACGAAGCCGTTAGCCCCTCGTTGCATCCCACGATATACGTATAGATGTGTGTGTGTGTGTGTGTGTGTGTACGGGGAAAAGGCTAGATTCGAAGAGCGCGGTGAAACAAACACTACATTGCGATTTATATGCACGGAGGAGAGATCGGGGTAAAATAGAACGACCGAGGAAAATTTTCCCGTTCCAAGGGTGTGGTGCGAAAATTCGAAAAATCGAATCCCAAACGGTACGTGCATCGAATTTGTAAAATCTCTTTTTTATTTCGACGGATCAGCGAGTCGAAAAGCCTTTCATCGAGTTGGAAAAAAAATCGTAAAGAATCTCAAATTCCTAATGACGAATTTGAATTCTCGGATATCCGTGTAACGTTTGTCCGATATCGCACCTCTCGTTTTATCGTGAATTCTTTAATCTATATTCGATGTTAATTTAATAAAATTTAAAATTGTTAATTTTGTTAATTTAATAAAATTTAAAATTGTTAATTGTTAATTTAATAAAATTAAAAATTGTTATTCTTTGGAAATTTTTATTTTCTTCTTCACAGAATATCGAATTATTTCGGTCCTTCTGATCGTCGTTCGATCGATGTTTCGTGCAGCACTTTGTTGATGGGGGAAAAAAACATTATTTCGGGATTATTCGGGGAAATGGCCAGCGAACGCGCATCGTACGTTTGCCGTATATTTGCCCGGCTGTCTCATTTTGCTCCGATCTCTCCCGTTCTCGTTTTTAGCCGTATATATATTCACGTAGAAAGGAAAAAATGAGAGAAAAGTGAACGAGAATAGAGGTCTGTTTAGCTCGATGTACGGGAGAAAGGGGGGAGAGCCTGAACTTCAACTTGTTCGCTTCAGTGGCAATGGTTGGTGTATATATAGTTACTGCACATCTCGCGTCCTGTGAGGGGGAATGGAGAGAAACCTCGGCGAATCGACGCTGTACATTCTCGCCACAAGCATCGAGGAAGAAGTTTTTGCCCTTCTCTCGGCTATAATTAACCTATCGAATATCATGATAATAATCGGCGCAACGGCGGAGAGGAAGTAGGCTATGGCCGCGCCTTGTAGCGTATATACATATTTTTTAAATCATCGCTGCGAGCAAAAGGGCTTCGCGCGAGTCATCCGACGCTCGAATCTATTCGTCGGTTCGGCCGTTTTGCTATTCAGATCGCGCGGTTGATCGCGCGTGAACGGCTAATACGCGAGTCACTGATGATGATGATGATGATGACGACGGCGACGACGACGAAGACTATGATGATAATGATGATGAGGGAACAAGATCGAACGAGAAATGGATTCGTGGTCGCGCAACTAGCGAGAAAGCTCCCTCTGCATATATATACAATGTACGTGTATCATACGCGTGTTATTAAAATGCGAGTTGAAAACTGGTTTACTCGGAGCGAAGAGAACCTCGAGCAAATTCACACACACGCGCGCTATCGTAGATACAGATTATCATAGACACAGAGATATGGTGTTTTCAATGGAGACGTCCAGAAAGTTTTTGCAGTTTACGGACTGGCTCGAGACAAAGTTGTTTTTTCGGTAGTTATTTATCCATATACCTATATATATTGTGGTAAATCAAGACGCGGTGGAAATTTTAATTCAGATTATTTTGATTTTCATTTATTCGTTACTCCATCGAAACTATTTTCACTGTCCTTCGGCCCTTCTCGTCTCAACGTTTGGCTGCATCGATCGCACCCAGAAAAAAGATTTAGTCGTAGGTACTATAATCGTTTACAGGGTGGCCACTAAATCGGACGAAAAAAATTCCCTGACTTTTCCCTGACATTTTCGAAAATTTCCCTGACAAACCATTAGTAACACGGTAGGGACATTGCATATGTTTATTGTTATTCATTCTTTGGTATTGTTTATTACATTATATATTTGGAAGGAACAAATCATAATAAGTAAATGAATAATCATAATAATAAATGATGAATAGAATAGAGATGACGAGATATAGAAGCAGAAGTTGAAAAGATCCTTCTGAAGAAGCTGAAGTTGAAAATGTCCACCCATAACTTTTTTTCAGCGATACGCAGAACAAAAAATATTCGCCCATACCCTTTTTTTCCATTTGATAATTTTCCCTGACCAACTATTTAATTCCCTGACATTTCCCTGATTTCCCTGACCCCGAAAAAATTCCCTGATTTTCCAGGTTTTCCCTGACAGTGGCCACCCTGCGTTTATTTGATTATTTTTTAGTTACTTTAAAGAAAATTTTCTTTCCATCCAATTTTGGGCGATATATACTTCCATTATATTTATTTATTTGAATTCCCTGTCATCGAGAAACAGGCGTTGAAGAAAAATTCTATTCGTCGTTAATAAATACCTATTCACCCGTAATCTCATCCGATCATATCTGCAGATTTGTCAGTACCCCAAAAATCCGCCAGGTGGCTACCTCTCGCACGAGCGAACCTGCCTCTCGACGCCTATATCCTTTCCAAGCTCGTCTACGTTTGATACCCTTATTTTTCAGTATGGATATTTGATACATTGAACATTGCGGCAAAACGTAAGATGGTCGAATCCCCGAAAAGGATTCCCATAAAAAAGGGTCTTTTTTCTTTTCCCTTCTGTTCAAGAAAAGACGAAGCTGTACGAAATTGTAGACTTCATATGTGTAGCTGTACATTCAAAGATTGAAAAAAAAAATTATTTCATTTAAACACATATTTGTTCAGTTTGAAATAATATTTATTAATATTAAATAAAAATTTATTACATCGCAATATATTTTCCTAGTAGGTCATTAAAAAAAAAAAATTCGTTGACACGAATAGTGCCTACAACTAAAAAAAAATAATTGGCTTGACTAGGATTTAGTTAAATGTACTAGATCTTTTTTCAGGGTGCGGAAGATACAAAATTGACACGGCAGGATGAAAAATAATAATAATAATAATAATAATAATAATAATAATAATAATGATAGACGAGAGAGGATGAAAGAAGAGCGGACGGTGCACGGAGATCGTACCGAGTCCGAGGCGCCTCCGGGCTCGAGGCGTACGCACCTGCGTGCCCAGCGTCCGTGTGTACCAAAGCATTTCTAGACGCATACCATGTGTGTGTGTGTGTGTTTATGAAATAGTTGGAGCAAGGAGCGAGAACGAGCGACTCCGGCGCATCGATGCATAATTACGTTCTAACGAACTCGGCAAATGCTCTCGAGAGCCTGTATTATGTGGAAAGAGTGTGCACAAGAAGCGTGGTGCAGGCTCTCCTTGTACTTTACCTCTTCCTCTCTGGCGAATGCAAAAAAGTCAACTACCGTTGCGAGTGTGCGTTTGAAACGAGCGAGAGAGACGGGAATATACCGCGACGGGTGTATCGTCGGAACTGCGCCGCTGCATCGTGAAAGACGCGTATAAAAGGAGAGAAAATGAGAAGAGAAACGACGAGGCGAACGAGCGACGAGGAGGAAGAAGCTCGAGAGAAATATCTCCAAACGGACAAAGTATCTCGAATAGAAGCGGACGAGAGAGATGATTCGAGCGTAGGGAGGGAAAAAAGTCCGAGACTGGAATTTGCATTTTTCTCAAAACGATACACTCATTGACACGCGAATCGACGACCGTGCGCTTAGTCGGGAGAAACGTTAAGGGCCCGTACGCGTGGATGCGGGTGAACGAAGACGCGTCGAAAGGGTCGAAGAGAGACGCGCGTTTGTAACGAGAAGATGGACAACGAGCGAGATGGCGTTGGGAACGGAGAGGAGCCGAAAAAGAGAGAGTGAGCGCCGAAGTGAGATAGTTTTCGAACATTATACGCGGAGAAGAGCGCGACGCAGCCAAGAGGGCGCGAAGAGAAGGATATTCTTGGCAACGTGAACGACGCGACAACTGTCCCCGTCAGTCATCTCGAAGGTTGATGTGTGCGTTGCGCGCGCTCGCGGGCTGTTGTATATGGGGCATTCCACGCCAGATCGACCACTCTTGAACCCGACCCCTTTAGATTTGGCTGCAAGTTTTTTTTATCCTTTTCTACCCTAGGAAAAACGTTTCTCAGAATTTTGTCAAATGCTTTTACCCAACCAAAAAAAGTTGTGAATTTTTGAAAAAAATTGTTTTTTTTAAATAGTTATGACTTTTTCAAAATTTGACTCATCGGAACGTTTTATTTCTTCAAAGTTTTTGTTTTTAAATGTACTTTTTGAAAAAAAAATGCAAAAAAATTATTGTCGATCTACCCCTTTTTTTTAGATTTTTGGAAAAAATCGAAAATTTCTCGATAATTACCATTTTTTATTTTTTATCTTTTTGTTATACTCAAATTTTTTCAGAGTGGTGTTTTGTTTATTTCTATTTTTTTTCCAATTGAAAAACACAATTTCAACTAGCCTTATTTCTCATAACACCATTCTGAAAATTTTGAAGGGTGTTCGGAGAACTTCCAAATTTGAAAAAACAAAATGAAAACAAAAATTGAAAGTGGTAATTATCGAAAATATTTGATTTTTTTCGAAAAATTAAGATAAACGATAGAAGGAAGTTCTGAATAATTTTTTTGTATTTTCTTTCAAAAAGTCAAATTTTGAAAAAGTTATAACTATTTAAAAAAACACAAATTTTTTCGATAAAAACCACTTTTGATTTTTGTTTTTATTCCATTTGTTCAAATTTGGAAGGTCCCTGAAACACCCTCAACAAATTTCAGAATGGTGTTATGAGAAATAAGGCTATAGTTGACATTTTTTTTCGATTGGAAAAAAAATAGAAATTTAAAAAACACCATTCTGAAAAAATTTGAGGATTTGCAGAAAATGTCAAAGTTTGATATAATAAAAAGAAAAAAAAAGAAAAAATGTCAATCATCGAGAAATTTTCGTTTTTTTCCAAAAATCTAAAAAAAAACTATATGAAGATGGGTTTCAATAATTTCTTTGTATTCTTTTTCAAAAAGAACATTTATGAACGAAAATTTCAAAAAAAGTAAACGTTCCGATGAGTCAAATTTTGAAAAAGTTATAGCTATTTAAAAAAAAAAAAGATATTTTTTTCGAAAATTCATAACTTTTTTTTGGTTTGGTAAAAGAATTTGAAAAAAATCTGAGAAACGTTTTTCATAGGGTAGAAAAGGGCAAAAAACTTTCAGCCAAATCGAATTAAGGGGTCGGGTTCAAAAGTGGTCGATTTGGTGTGGAATGGCCCATATATAACACCAAAGCAGCGACTGCAGCATCGCAACGCGAGTTATACATCCATCGGGTACACCTATTATCGGCAACTGTCGTACGAGCGTTTTGCGCAATTTGTCCCGATCACGTTGTTGCGGCACCGGCTTTTATCCGGCCGCAACACGATAATCGATCGCTGGGCTCATGGCAATGATTCGGTGCATTTCAATATCCGTCCGAGTTAAGAATTTTTCTTCTCAATTTTGTCGTACGCGCGCTCCGATCTGTACACGAACGGAATGAAACGCGTTTGTACGCGTCGATCCCGCACAAACGATCATTTCGCGAGACTAACTAAATGAGAGAGTATTAATTCTTTTCATTCGATCGGACGTAGCTTCGGGGACCCTTCGATCGATCATACTCCGAGCCACGAAGGGAGTGAAAACCTGACCGAATATTTACAGTGCGCCGTGTCTCTCTCTCGTGGAACGCGGGCTAGAGCATTTCGATGCGAGTTCGATCATGATCGGAGCATAATCGCGGCAAAGACCACGGGCTCTCGACATCCGCGACGCGTACAGAGATGCGCTCGCGCGCACTCGGCAAGGGTAGGACGCGGCCCATCGACGCGACGTACAGGTACGCGCGGGCTATTCGATCATTATCCGCGCTCTCTTCTTCGATGTTCGAGAGACGACGACGACAACGACGGCCACGGGGGGATGCACTGCGGTGTGTGGTGAACGGAGAAGGAAGAGAGAGAGAGAGAAGGCGCGCAGACCGGGACGTGTCCGTCCGATCGGTTCGCGGCGCGCCCGGGCCCGCGAGATAGCTCCGACGAAACGCCCGTCGAGATGGGAGAGAAAAAAAAGCATAGCGATACGATCGGTCATCCTGCAGAGAGGAACGTATTTGCGCGGCCAATGCTATACCACACGCGCGCGCACACAAACACACTCGTATATGGTATAGAAAAAATAAAAATAATAAAACGGATGGCGAGAGTGTACGACTCGTTCCTCGGAATATTCGCACGATTTTTTGACTCGCCCCATTTTAGTGATACCATAATGAAAGAAAATTTATTATACACTAACCATAGGTTTATTAAGGCCAAATTAGCTCTCGCACACCATATACATCATGTTCTTTTTTATATGCATTTTTTTAGAAGGTGGTTCTATCCATCTATATGACCAACTTTTTCTACGGGGACTCCTCCGAAATTGTGAAAAAAATTCAGCTGTTCCATACATTTTGGATCGAGTAGGTATCACATTTAGTATGAAACAGCTGAAATTTTTTTCACGATTTCAGAGGAGTCCCCGTAGGAAAAGTTGTTTGTATCGATGGGTAGAACCACCTCTTAAAAAATGGCGTATCAAAAAGAACACGGTGTATAGGAATATATCTTTTTAGTTTTTCCTTGATGCTTTTTCTTATGAATACATTTTTTTCGACAAAAACAGCGTGATTCGCAATCAGCGGTGAATTTCCCAACGAAATGACGTGTTTGAGGACGATAAAAATAAAAATAATTTTTTTAATTTTGGCCCTATTTTCAAAAAGCTCAAAATAGCTCATAACTTTACTTCAGTTTGACCGATTGAAAAAATTCTTCTTCGTACTAAAAGACTGTCAATAAAGTTAGAGAATAGCGTTTGGTTCTTTCCGATAACTTAATTTTTGTAGAAATGAGAGCACATTGAAAATCACCGAAAAAAATGGAAAGGGGAAATTTTTGAATGCCTCAAAAAATTGGGAAAAATTGATGATCGAACTTTAAAAATCTGCCAAAAAATCGAAAAATTATCCGAATTATATGAACAAAGCGGCATTTTGAAGCTTGAACGATCTCGAAGAGAATGAGCGCACGTAGAACCCACAATTCTATCTAGAAAATAAATTAGTCATTTTAGTGAACCGATTCAAATTTGACGAAAATGCGAAAAAAAAAAAATTTTAATTTTTTTTTCGGGTCCTATACCGATGTCTTTTGTCCCCCTGAACACGAATCTACCAATAGTTTTCTCAAAAATGAAAATTTTCATAATTTTTCATCAACAACATTTTTCTTCAATTTTAGCCCCATTCTCAGAAACCTCGAAATCGCGAAATTTCAAGTGCTCGTAACTTTACTTCGGTTCAACCTATTCCAAAAATTCTTCCTCGTGCTTAAAGGCTGTCACTGAACTTAAAGAATGGCGTTTGATTCATTCCGATAACTTAATTTTTGTAGAAATGGGGGCACCTTGAAAATCACCGAAAAAAATGGAAAGGGGTATGTCTTTAAAAATTTGCACAAATTGATGAGCAAACTTTAAAAATCTGCCAAAAATCGAGAAATTATCCGGATTATATGAACAAAGCGGCATTTTGAAGCTTGCACGATCTCGAAGAGAATGAGCGCACGTAGAACCCAAAATTCTATCTAAAAAATAAATTACAGTCATTTCAGTGAACCGATTCAAATTTGACGAAAATGCGAAAAAAAAATTTTTTAATTTTTTTTTCGGGTCCTATACCGATGTATTTTGTCCCCCTGAACACGAATCTACCAATAGTTTTCTCAAAAATGAAAATTTTCATAATTTTTCATCAACAACATTTTTCTTCAATTTTAGCCTCATTCTCAGAAACCTCGAAATCGCGAAATTTCAAGTGCTCGTAACTTTACTTCGGTTCAACCTATTCCAAAATTTCTTCCTCGTACTTAATGCTGTCACTGAACTTAGAGAATGGCGTTTGATTCATTCCGATAACTTAATTTTTGTAGAAATGAGGGCACCTTGAAAATCACCGAAAAAAATGGAAAGGGGTATGTCTTAAAAAATTTGCAAAAATCGATGAGCAAACTTTAAAAATCTGCCAAAAATTAAAAAATTATCCGAATTGGACGAACCAAGCGGCATTTTGAAGCTTGAACGATCTCGAAGAGAATGAGCGCACGTAGAACCCAAAATTCTATCTAAAAAATAAATTACAGTCATTTTAGTGAACCGATTCAAATTTGACGAAAATGCGAAAAAAAAAAAATTTTAATTTTTTTTTCGGGTCCTATACCGATGTATTTTGTCCCCCTGAACACGAATCTACCAATAGTTTTCTCAAAAATGAAAATTTTCATAATTTTTCATCAACAACATTTTTCTTCAATTTTAGCCCCATTCTCAGAAACCTCGAAATCGCGAAATTTCAAGTGCTCGTAACTTTACTTCGGTTCAACCTATTTCAAAATTTCTTCCTCGTGCTTAAAGGCTGTCACTGAACTTAGAGAATGGCGTTTGATTCATTCCGATAACTTAATTTTTGTAGAAATGAGGGCACCTTGAAAATCACCGAAAAAAATGGAAAGGGGTATGTCTTAAAAAATTTGCAAAAATCGATGAGCAAACTTTAAAAATCTGCCAAAAATTAAAAAATTATCCGAATTGGACGAACCAAGCGGCATTTCGAAGCTTCAACGATCTTGAAAGAAATGAGTTCAAGTCGGAACCGGAATTTCATCTAGAAGAAAAGCTACAGCTATTTTAGTGAACGGATCTAGTTTTGGCAAAAATAGGAAAAAAAAAAATTTTCAACGTTTTTCTTTTGAAACCTTATATCGATGTATTTTTCCCCCCTGAATCCGAATATACCAATAGTTTTCCCAAAAAATCAAAATTTCTAAGAAATTTCATCATAAACCTTTTTCGTTCAATTTTTGCCCCATTTTCAAACACCTGAGCATCGCGAGTTTCAAGTGCTCGTAACTTCAGATTGGCCCATTCTAAAATTACAGATAGAACCACCTCTTAAAAAAAGGCATATCAAACAGAACACGGTGTATCGAAAGTGATTCCACGCGGGGCAAATTCGGGGAGTCGAGGTACAAATTTGTCCCCTATTCCAACCGGCACATCCATTCTAACCACTTCTGAGCTCCGAAATAGTGACAATAGCGGCCAAATTTCGAAAATAGTGAGATAAGTGACACGATTTTAAAATATGAAAAATAGTGACAGTAGTGACTCACTGGCAACCCCGTGAAGAGCGGCAAAATTTAAATATCGTTCCGATCTATCGGTTCAATCGCTGACAGCGAATTTTCAGCTCGCGTTGAGAACATACACGCGCGATAAAATGCATGAAATAAATGAAATACCACGCGCACTCGTGTCGAATCTGCGCGGCTACAAAAAAAAAATGATTAAATTTTTTAGTCTACGCCCTTTAATTCGTTCGCTAGAAGTCGAGTTTTACATGAGTGGAGAATTTAATCGGATGATCCTGGATATGTTTCGTGTACCCGATGTGAAATATCCCGAGTGTACAAAAGGTGCGCGAGTATAGGAGAGTAGCAACGGCAAACTTGGATGCAATTTTTGCTCACGCATCGCACACTCTCCGTGATACGTTGGAGCGTGCGTGTATATCATGCGAGTGTGGTCGATGTATATATATGTAAGAGGCATCGGGTATATATGTACCACACGCGTGAGTAAGTGCGTGCGCGCGCGCGTCGACCGCAGCAGCATTAAAACTTTGATATCTGATCGTGCGCGTAGTCGGTGCAACATCTTCGCACGCCTCATCCGCGGGGAATGGAGCGAGGGAGAGATGAAAAGAAGAGGCAAGGTTGACTGCACAGCCTCTCATCTTTCGCTCCCTCTTCTACCACTCCCTTTCAAATCGCTCGCTCTCCTCTCTCTCTCTCTCTCTCTCTCTCTCTCTCTCTCCCGTGTCTTGACGATAAATCGGAGAGTCTCGCGTCCGGCGACGTCCGACAACCCGACGCCTGTTGATCCCGCGTGTGCTCGAGCAATACATTCTACATACGATCGTGTATATTCCCGTGGGGTGGAATAAAAATGTTTAATTTTTCTCTCAGAGATAAAAAATGGGATGCACTTGGAAAAAAAAGAATCAATCGTCATTGGGCGCAAAAAAATCGACTTTCAATTTGAAAAATATTTTAGAGGATTAGTATTTAATATTGAAATGCAGTATGCTTAGGTATGGGAATGTGGGGCAAAGTGGACACTGGGGGCAAAGTGGACACGCGAAAAATTTTAAATTTGGGAGCAAAGTGGACACGAGCTGAAACTGAACATAATGTCAAGCTCATAAAATTATTACTTCGAATTCAGACTATATCTGCACGATTCCCGTAACGTTTCACACACTGTTGAACAATATATTCAAAATAAAAAGCACAAAACACGGAAATCGTAAAATTTGGAAAATTTTTTTTTACAGGATTCAAAAAACAATAATGGAAAATGAATTTCACGACTCAAAAGTCGATGACTATGTGAAAATACCATGATTTGTTCACTCGCAAAGTGAATTCATGGTACATTTTCCACATGGGAAAAATTTGAGCAAAGTGAATCTAAAGATTTACCTCTTTTTTTAAAATTTCATTCGAGGAACGATTGTATTGGCTTCATTTCTTTGTTTATATTATTAAGTTAATGTTTTATTCGAGCATAGTCGATTACAGTGTCTCTATTTTCGAGAATCACCGAGTATAGATTTTTCTGTATCTGAGGAGGCATGTCCATTTTGCCCCCAAATTTTTTTTTTTTTACAAAATTCAAAAAACAAGAATGGGAACTGAATTTCACGACTCAAAAGTCGATAAATATGTGAAAATACCATGATTTGTTCACTAGCAAAGTGAATTCATGGTACATTTTCCACATGAAAAAAATTGGAGCAAAGTGAATCTGAAGATTTACAATATGTTTACAATATTTGCAATATGTTGAACCGACAAATAGATCGGTACAATGGTATCGAAATTTCCCTTCGTTAGAATCATTCCCATATTTGTATTATAGGAAAATTCTATTTAATCGTAACTCGGTTTGAATATCACATGTTCTATCTTTAATCTCTCTTTTTCGTCGCTATTCTTGACGCTTATACCCGGACAACAGCGGTCACTCAGCCTCCGACAACCCTTTTTCTCGTGTCTGTACGATTCCTCGTCATTGTATTTCTTTCTATGTATTATCTTCGTCATGTCCAACGTACGTATAGCCTCGGTATCCCTTGAAAGATTTCAATCTCGTCTTGGAGCGCATCTTGATCCGTATACGATCGTCTTGGTTCCGAGCGCACCTATCTTGGCGCTACATTTCGTTTCTCATCAACGTCACAGACGTAATTAACGAAGCCGACACGTAGCCGATTATTTTTATACATTTTATCAAATTATTTTTCAACATTTTCCGAATTTGACGTATCATGGTACTGTTTTCATGCAACTGTGGGCTTCGGATCAGGTCGAAGAGAGCGAAATACAATGGCATTGTCTTCGGTGTATATCGTAAAGATAAAAGTTCAGTTATGCACGCAACGAAAAAGAAGAGAGTTTTATTTTTTCAGAATTTTGTAATTCTTTAAACGATTTAAAACATTCTATTCGCCGCCAAAAATTAAGATAATAATCGTCGCCATTATCTTCGTTATCATGCGTCCTATCGATTGAAAAATGCGGATGAGAATTTAGCGTCGAAGGCGCGTTCATTTTTCATCCGGATGCGCGTGCCTTTGAATATACCTGTGCTATTCCATACGCACGACGGATGCATCGTCGTCCGACGTATATACGGAACGAGGGAAAATCAGGATATATACTTTCGTGGTAAATTATACACCACTTGGAACTTGGTACAAGTATAATTGCGACTGAAGTATGAAAAAGCGTGAGGGGGATGATGCAAACGCGTATATAGTATACGTACATACGTATAACGTGCATTCAAAGAGGGGAAGAGAATCGCAACGCGTTTTTTATCACCTGTGAATTACGATATTTATGTTAAATTGTAAGCTCTGGAAAATTATAGCTGCAAGAAGGATATGTTATATATCCATGGAGTGCGCGTGTTACGGATATAGCACGCCAAGAGGGAAAGAGCCATCCTCGCGACGCTGGATATACACGAAAGGATTCTCGTAATTTATTTTCAGGATTAACGAAGTACGATCCTACCGAACGACGCATTTTCCCGCTCAATCGCATTGAGATCAAATAAACCGTCGAAGCATAAGCGCAGTATTCTCGCAGTGGCGTTGATTCTCTTTGTTTTTATAATACTGATCGGTGACGAAACACCAAAGCCGTGTCTTTCATGGCGAATGAAATCGCGAACATCAGCAGGAATCGAAGATCACGAATCAGCGCAGACGAGAATGAGAAAATCGAGTGATCCTCGCGGGTGTTGATATTCCAAAGAATCATTTCTATACCATGGTTATGTATATAAAATAAATTCCGTCCGCAAGTAGCGCCCGCTGCTGTGCGGGTCTGGCCAGTCCGTAGCGCGCGCGATATCGCGAATAGGAAAAAAATCTATGCAGGTGGTTAGTTGCCCCGGCTGCGAGGCACGCGAGAGACGAGAGCGAGAGAGCCCCGCAGCAGCACGCTGATGAGGGAATCGAGTTGAGAGCGGAGAACGAGGCAGGCTCGCCAAAGTACAGGAGAAGAGGGATATATCGCGAGGCGAATGGTGAAAGAGGGCGAATGGTATAGCAACGGGCGTTGAAAAAAAAAAACGTTCGACCCGTCGGATTTTATACATCTACATACGCATATGCACAGACGGTACGAAATATTGACCGGTGACGAGCGAACCGGCGCAACTCGCACGACCGTGAGCGATCAAGCGTCTGGCTCGTGTGCCCTTTTCACTGTCAAAACTATCGACGGGTGAAACGAGTATTTCAGTGACAGCGGAATACGACATCGAGGAATAACCGGCGAATATATTCTGGCGCTTGAAAATTATCACTCCGAATGATTAAAGAGGCACTGAAAAACAAGTTTCTGAATGAACTAAATCGTTAGTCACATACGCACGACTAAATATTTATTTGGACTAACTAAATAATTAATTTCTTGAATAATTCTGCGCTTCGGTTGACCAAAATATTATTCAGGCAAAAAAATGTTGAATTGTACAACTAAATATTTAGTCGTGCGTATGCGACTAACGATTTGGTTCATTCAACAAATTTTTTTTCTCAGTGGGTTTGTAGCGTTTCGTTTGTGGATCGATCGTCCAATTTTCAACGTTGATCGAACTGATGTATCATTGCAAAAATATGCGACGTTTTCCGCATCATCGTCGTCGGGGGAACAGTGGCAAATGAACAAAAAAAGTGCGCGAGGAAGCAGGGCGTCGGCCGCGACCTCGCCGAGCGCCTGCACTCGGTCAAGCTCACACCGCTGTGCATCGCGTCCGAAAGCCCGAGAACCCCGAAAGACGCGGCCAAACGTTGCTCTCATATTCGCGTGACTCGTTTCTTCGTTGGCTCTAAATGTATTCGAGAAACTCTGAAAACCTGATTTTTTGAAAATCGTTTTCCTCACCACACCCAGAAAAAAGATCTGGTACATTTAACTAAATCCTAGTCAAGCCAAATAATTTTTTTTAGTGGTAGGCCGGCCTAATACAACTCTATTCGTGTCAACGAATTTTTTTTTTTTAATGACCTACTAGGAAAATATATTGCGATCTGATAAATTTTTATTTAATATTAATAAATATTATTTCAAACTGAACAAATATGTATTTAAATGAAATAATTTTTTTTTAAATATTTACACAATATATATTTTTAAACATTTCAATCTTTGAATGTACAGCGACACGTATGAAGTCTACAATTTCTTAAAGCTTCGTCTTTTCTTTAACAGAAGGAAAAAGACCCTTTTTTATGGGAATCCTTTTCGGGAATTCGACCATCTTGCATTTTTGCGGCAATGTTCAATGTATCAAACATCCATACTGAAAAATAAGGATATCAAAGATAGACGAGCTTGGAAAGGATATAGGCGTCGAGAATCAGGTTCGCTCGTGCGAGAGGTAGCCACCTGGCGGATTTTTGGGGTACTGACAAATCTGCAGATATGATCGGATGAGAGTACGGGTGAATAGGTATTTAGTAACAACGAATAGAATTTTTCTTCAACGCCTGTTTCTCGATGACAGGGAATTCAAATAAATAAATATAGTGGAAGTAAATATCGCCCAAAATTGGATGGAAAGAAAATTTTCCTTAAAGTAACTAAAAAATAATCGAATAAACGATTAACAGTACCCACGACTAGATCTTTTTGCTGGGTGCAACTCGAGAAGATAACGCGAGAAAGAGTCCCGCAAAAGAATATTACATATCGTTTTCAAAAAAAATCAATGTCTCTTCAAAATCTCGTAACTTGGATAAAATATCGTTATCGTTTTACAGAAATATATTGTTCTCTCGTCAGTGAAGGGAAGTTATTCCATCGACGACTCGGGTAGCCAAATACGTTTACCGAGTTTGGCCCATCGATCGATGAAGAGTATCAATTTTTCGAGATCAAAATCGAACGGTGGGAGTGTCGCGTATGAGCGCGAATCATCTCGATCTCGGCGGACGATACCGCGGATTCTGCACAGAATTCTTCACAACGGCAAAATCAACGAGCAGATCCAGCAAATTCAAATACTCATCGTCAAACTGTTCCAACATCGATAACGCGTGAGAGTACCTACGCGAAGGTAAAAAACACATTCTCGCTATTTCGATCTTTGGATCGTAACCAGGGAGCGATTCGTCGATTTATTCCTGGATCTCCGTGAGCTCGATCAAAGAGACTCGGAGAAATTCCGCAAAGCCCGATTTCGAACGGAATTCCCCGTATATATCCGTGGATACCGCGATTCGAGCGTTTGCCTGTGCGAGAATCCGAAGAAATGGTTTAACGCGTTCGCAATAGCAGCGCCTTGGAATTTCTTCTCCCGTGAGTAGCAAACAGCGAGAGCCACGTCGCTTTTTTCGACGAATGTAGGACGAGCGTCGCGTTGCGCCGCTTCTCTGTCTTCAGAATGCGTTTACACTGTATTTTTATCGCGCGATCACAGCACGAAACTTCGATTGCCCCGATGCAGCGGTAGGGGGAAGAGAATAAAAGGAAAATCTTGGATAAAGATTGAGCGACTTTCGCGAGAGGTACGCCAACTTTAACGGCTCTGGCCCCTCGTCTTTTACAGTCCGACTGTCCGACGCGAACGGACTCGATCGACCCATGAACCGTAAACGCGCTCTTTTCGAAAAAACGGATTGCCAAGATCGAAAAACAACCTAAATTGGCATTTGTCCCGTTCACAACGTTTCTCCCATATAAACGTACAATACACACTGTACGTTTGTACACATTGTACACATTGTACACAACACAATACATGCGTGTTTCTCGGTCCATACATATTTACCATGATCGCATATCGGTCAAGTTCGTACGATCGTTTCGCATCGATTGACTTGTCAATTTTCAGGTTATTTGAAACCTTTTCTCGTGTTTTCGCGCGCTGCGAAGGAAACAGGCAGTCGAAGCGACGAAGAATGGATTTGGGGGTGGTGGGGGGGGGGGGGGGTGGAGGAGAAAAAACGATTCCATCGAGTTTGAGGGTCAAGAAGAGGGAATAAGAAAAAATGAGCCTTCGCTCTTAGCGGTTTGTCGCTCCTGGCCGTGATGCATCTACGAATGCGAGGGACAGAGAGTGAAACAAGGAACGCGGTGTTGCGTTCTCGGGCGCCGAGCCAAACTATCTTTACTCGGACAAAGTTTTAATTATCCAGGAGCAAGAGGGATAAACCTCCCCACGGCAAATTCTCGAGTTTTGCTTGCACGCGGATCCGTTCCTTATCCCAGTATGGGTAATGATATCACGCGCAATGTTCTTCGAATCTTATATCCTCGGGGCTCTTTCTTTTTCACAACTTGTGGATCGTATCGAAGCTTCTCGCGTGATCGTAGTATCGTGTCGATACGGACGCGGTTCGTAATCGTATATCTTCGGTGTACGACGACGCGTGTAAACTTTTTCGAAGGGATCCTGAGAGCATTACGGGCGTTATTCGGATCGTCGAAGGACTCAACGCCGTACAAAAGCTTATAAACACACGAGTATATACGGACATACGGTAGGGGTACGATGTAAAAGCGCGCGTACGGGGGTCGTGTGCACAGTGTGCCACTGCGGTGTAAACTCGGCCTCGAGTTCCCGTGATTTGGGGCAACAGGTGTACACGATATACGCATATGCATTATGCAAGCGCCCGCTTCGCGCGAGCGTGCACCGCGCGTGCATCGTTGCGCGGTGTGTACACATTTTCTCGCTCCCCCCCATCGCTGCACAATTATTCCAGAAGAGACGGAACATCGTGTCGATCGAGTTTGAGGATATTTTTAATGTTCGTTGTTTCAATGTGAAATAACGTGGCGCTGCCACGAGATTGATGCACCTTGATTGAAAAAAAAACCATTTGTCGAAAAAATTTGTTCCAACCCTCCTGAAATATCAGCCTGGAATTTGCCCCGCCGTACACGTATGCGCCCGAAAATTGTTTCAAACGTGTACATTAGGGTGGTCCTTATTTAGGGCTCGGGCGAATTTATCAGACGCCCCCAAATCGACCCCAAATAATTCAAAAACAATATCCTAATTTCTCAGATTTTCATCTAGACTCTAACCCCTCCTCTAACCCCTCCCACCAAGAGTGTTGATTTCCCTATTTAGAATACACGTGTTTCGGCCATATTCTCAGGATATATTTTGTTCCAAGTGTAATAATTTTTTTAAAAATTAGGGTACTGTATTTTTAATTATTTGGAGTCGATTTGGGGGGAGTCTGATAAAAAATTCGTCCGAGCTCTAAATAAGGCCCACCTAATTAGTGTATTATATACGCGCTCGGACCGATGCAGGTGAGAATTGGGCGAGGTCCGGCGACTCAACGCACAGGTACGCACACTGAGAAAAAAAAATTCTGAATTTGAGAACATGAATTTATTTATCAAATGAAAGTATTAATTCGATTATTTATATGTTAAACCAAGAAAATCACTCTTCATTTAAAAAAATATTTTCACGAATCTATTACTTCATTGTATTAAACTCTTATTTAATAGCAACAATTAAATGCACGATAGATTTGATTAAATTTGTATTCATTGGATTAATTACATTGATCGCATCATAAACATGAGATTATTTGGATCTAAAAAACGAATTCAATACGATATTATTTTTTTCGAAAAAATTATTTTCTTGCAACAAAGTCATTATTATTTTACTTCGAAAAATATTTTTATTTAAATAGATTTGATTGAATTTGTATTCATTAGATTAATTACATTTATCGCATCATAAACATTAGATTAGTTGAATCTAAAATGATGATTATTTGAATCTAAAAAACGACTTCATCACGAAATTATTTTTTTTTGAAGAAAATGATGTATGGCCTCATAAACGTGAGATTATTTGGATCTAAAAAATGACTTCAATACGAAATTATTTTTTTCGAACAAAATCATTTCTTTGCAACAAATTCATCATTATTTTACTTCTGAAAACATCTTTATTTAAATAGATATTAATAAATCTGCATTCATTGGATTAATTAGATTTATTGCATCATAAACATGAGATTATTTGAATCTGAAAAACGACATCAATATTAAATTATTTTTTTCGAACAAAATTATTTCTTTGCAATAAATTCATCATTATTTTACTTCTAAAAATATTTCCGTAGTATTTTCAATATCTATTCGATATAAAATTGATTGTGATTATTTGAAAAGAAGCTGTAGTAAAATAAATAACACATGATTTTATTCCAATAGAACATTTGTTTGGAATGATGAAATTTTTATTTCCTTCGAGCAAAGAACTATCATTTCTATAGTATACTTTAATAGTATACATAAGTTGTTCAAAATTTGAAAACTGGTTTTTAAAATGTTTTCTTATATTCGAATCTTCGTAACTCCTAACTTTTTCAAGTGCATAGTAGTAGTCAATAGCGTAATCGGTAGCGTGTTAGGTAGTTAGGTAGGATAGGTATGACGGTAGGTAGGGTCGAGGGTTCGAATCTCGGTCGGCCAGAGAAATTAGATCGGATAATTGGCGCAAATTTGTCTTTTTTTCTATTTATCTCTTTTTGGGATCACTAAACTATGCATATTAAATTATTTGGCAAGGGCTATATATTTTTTATAAAATGTTTAGCAACGATTAATAAACACGCATTTGATCGAATCAATCATTTTCCCTGTTGATTGGACTAATTAATTTGTTGATTCAACAAATTTTTTTTCTCAGTGCTTCCTGTTTTAAAACATGCATGTTTTGAATGATAAAATGTGTTCTTGATTCAAACAACATATTACATATAATTGATAACATATTGTTAGATTCAAGTAAATTCGTTCATTGAAACAGAAATTTATGGAATTGACTGAAAAAAATGAACCAAGTAAATATATAAGGGAACCAATCTAATATGTTTTGGCAAATAATGAAAAAAATGATTTTTTGCCTTCAAAACTTTATTTCATTGGTTCTAATAATTTTTTCTCTCAGTGCACCAGCGTCGAATCGGCGTTATTAAATTTACATATAAGGAAGAGAGAGAGGGAGACGGGAGATGGCGCGAATTGAGCAATTTATTTGCTAATTCGATTCCGACTTCCGCCAACGTAAATCTTTACGGTCCCGCGTTACCGGCAAAATTGTGCCGTGTAAATAGAGTAACAAAATAAAAAACAAAAAATTTTAAAAACTAAAAACAAAAAAACGATCAGTGACAGAAAATTGTAAAAAAAATCTAGCAATAGCCAAGTAAGGAATTATTAAAAAAAAAAAAATTCGGAGCGCTTGATTTTTCTTCACCCACTGTATTCACCGTATCGGTGCCCTCGTAGAGTTTAAACAGGTATTTTCGACACTCGTCAAGGACACCGCGTAACGCGCGTGTATCACAAACGCGTCGCGTCGAAAGTCGTATACGTACACAACGAGAGCCGGCATAAGCGTGAAACTTGTACATGCATCTGTACATACCGGGTGTCGGTCGTGCTGGTAGCGGTGTGGACGTTTAAGAGAACTTTACGGGTTCGTTGAGTCGGTCGTATCGAAAGTTTCGTAGTTTGTCGAGAGATGGTTGTGTTGCGTCCGTAGATACGTATAATATGAGAAGCGGAGAGAGAGAACGAAAGGGTCTGCGGGATGGACCATCGTGAAAACGATGAACGAGAAAGGGCCGAGAGGAAGAGGAGCACACGCGGAGGGTGAGGGTACAGCGGCAGTGTCTGTACAGGATCATTCAGATTTGCCCATCTTCGGCGACGGGATATTGCAATAATTTGACTCTTCGTTGGTTGGAAAAGTTTGTCAATTTTTCATGATGGTTAAAAAACTGTACGAGATGATCGAAAGTCGCGATGCTCATGAAGAGATGGAAATATTTAAAAAAAAAATTGTTTTCCAAATTGAACACAGGGATGATGGAAGCAAAATGGTAATTGACCATTTGAACGAGAATCTTCGAGGGGTCTTCAAAAATATCGAGTTACGCGGTTGGAGCTAATTTCCGATGACTCCGATGACTCGAGAATCAAGCAGGATGGAAAAATTTCTGAAACAGGGAGGGAAATTCTATGATTCGAACGAACAAAAAAAAACGTCGAGCCTTGAATCGCCCTGTTCCGTGTTTATGTGCCGCGTACATGTATACGAAATACCGTAGGAAACGGGCGGGCGTCATCCAAGGGACGCGGGTCAGGTAGTGAATCAGTGTACTAAAATGAATGAAGCGCAACAGGTCGACGGAGCAATAGTTGCATGTAGTCGGCTTATGGTATGTCGAGGGGGGGGGGGGGGGGCATAGGACTAGGGCAAAACTGTTGGTGGTTTATACGAGAGAAGACTGACTAGAGAGAGAGAGAGAGAAGTAGTCGTTGCAGGATAAAACGATATACAAAACGGGCGGACGGAATTTCGGGTCATAGCTCCGCAAACAGAATAGGTAAAACAAGAGGCGTAAACCAATTTCAAAGTTAGCGACGACAAGAGAGAAGGATGAACGAAAAGTTGGTTCGTACCTTAAACGATTTGCACCTTTCCTACATTTCCCGTCGTCTACTATATGCATGTACCAACGGATGTATATAGTCGGTTAGTTATTTTCTCCTGTACAAAGTGTGTTTCATAAAGCGTTGATGATGCGCGGAGTTCGAGCGACTCGACCGTTCCACGTACCTCGTGTATTTCGACATATCGACACACCTCAAAAATGACTGTACGACTTTGTTCGTAACTCGGGATTTCTGGTAAATTATATTATATTATATAAAAATTATGCGAAGCAACGCCCGATAGTCAATCGAATCGTTGCACATTGTGAAAATAACGCATTCAGTGGGACGACGACAATTTTGCATTTTTTCACCTCTCCGATATTAATTGAGAGAGAAAAAAAAATTGGGAGCTCTCGTTCCTCCCATCGATCGACGTAACGTTCGCGTATTTGACCATCATCGTTATTGAACAGCTTGGTGCACATCGCACTTGTACCGTACGAATATTCCCGGCCTTTGTTTTTTTAGCCTAGTATGGCTCGCCCTCTTTAGAAGGCCTGTGCCACTCACATCAACAATTTCAGGTCGGGCTGCAGTCCCGAACCTATTACACCTCAACTCCGAGCTGTATCGCAATTTTGCCGAGGGTGGAGGGAAACTGCAGAAGACCTCCACCGATACAGCCAGTAGCCTACCTAATTCCCTTGATAGCAATGCGAGAAGGCAGCTCTCAAACGACTACCAACGGTTGGTTAGGCAGCTACCTCCTCCATTGCGATCTGGTGAGTCGGCCGTTCACTCGGTTAAGAGATAGACATCCGCGTGATAAGGACCGCGCGGATGCCACCCCCGAAACCGTGTGACGACTCCCACCCATCGCAATGAGGTATTGGGACAAACTTATTTAAGGTGGTGTCCAAACCACCGGGGATTACAGCCGAAAACACTTGAAAAAACCCGATACATTTTTTCAGCGGTGTCGCCGGGATCGAACCCGGGTCCGCAACTTGCGAACCCGCGCTCGACCCACACGGCTACTGCTCTCCCCCTTCCCGGCCTTCCATCTTTTGTGTTTCGTTTCGAGCTTATCGCCTCTCGCTTCTTCTTCGTACTCCTGACCCTCCGTCTTCTCGCATCCCCTTTCCAACGCGCAACACGGTGCGATCTCGCGACGCGCGTCTCTCTCTCTCTCTCGATCCGGTGGACCAGTCGGACCGGCCGAAAGAGAGAACCGAAGAAACGGGAGAGAAAGAGAGAGATGGAAGGAACCAGACTCGCCCAAAGAGGAACTCGTCCTGGCCCAAAATTTGCTCGCCCCTCTTTCGTCTCTCTTCGATACACCGTGTGGAGCCCACGCATGAGAAAAAACGATGTATCGAAAAATACAAAAATTAATCGTCGATATCTGTATCTTTTTTTCACAAAATGTACCTATCTCGACGCATTATTCGAAGGTATCGAGATCGTTGCTCGAATTTAATCGAAGATTTTGCGGTACACGGTATATCTGTCGCTTCTTTTCGGAAAATCGAAATGAACCGCGTGAATTGTTAAAATTCCACGCGACTCTGACGTTAATATTACCATATTACGCGCAGGAAAAATCTGCGGTCGCGAGTACTTCGATGATAGACCCTTTTTTATGCTTCTCTTAAAATTACACTGAAAGAAATTTCATTGCAATATTTGCAATAGCATATAGCAATTTAGGAACAATCGAGGTACAATCGTAAATATTCCTATAATAATAAGACATTATGCTATCTCTATAGGACCTTGTGCTATCTTGAAAAGCAAGAATTACTATACACCGAGAGAAAAAATTACTAGAACCAATGAAATAAAGTTTTGAAGACAAAAATCATTTTTTTCATTATTTGCCAAAACATATTAGATTGGTTCCCTTATATATTTACTTGGTTCATTTTTCTCAGTCAATTCCATAAATTTCTGTTTCAGTAAACGAATTTACTTGAATCTAACAATATGTTATCAATTATAGGTAATATGTAGTTTGAATCAAGAACACATTTTATCATCCAAAACATGCACGTCTTTTAATACAGGAAGCACCGAGAAAAAAAATTTGTCGAATCAACAAATTAATTAGTCCAATCAACAGGGAATATGATCGATTCAATCAAATGCGTGTTTATTAATCGTTGCTAAACATTTTATAAAAAATATATAGCCCTTGCCAAATAATTTAATATGCATAGTTTAGTGACCCCAAAAAGACAAAAATAGAAAAAAAAGACAAATCTGCGCCAATTCTCCGATCTAATTTCTCTGTCCGACCGATATTCGAACCCTCGACCCTACCTACCATCATACCTATCCTACCTGATTACCTAACACGCTACCTACTATGCTATCGACTCCTACTGTGCACTTGAAAAAATTTAGGAGTTACGAAAATTCGAATATAAAAAAACATTTAAAAAACCAGTTTTTTAATTTTTAACAATTTATGTATACTATTAAAGTTTACTATAGAAATGATAGTTCTTTGCTCGAAGAAAATAAAAATTTAATCATTCCAAACAAATATTCTAATGGAATAAAATAATGTGTTTCTTATTTTACTAGAGCTTCTTTTAAAATAATCACAATCAAAATTATATCTAATAAATATTGAAAATACTACAGAAATATTTTTAGAAGTAAAATAATGATGAATTTATTGCAAAGAAATAATTTTGTTCGAAAAAAATAATTTCGTATTGAAGTCAGTTTTTAGATTCAAATAATCTAATGTTTATGATGCTATAAATGTAATTCATCTAATGAATACAAATTCAATCAAACCTATTGAAATAAAAATATTTTTTGAAGTAAAATAATAATGACTTTATTGCAAGAAAATATTTTTTTCGAAAAAAATAATATCGTATTGAATTCGTTTTTTAGATCCAAATAATCTCACGTTTATGATGCGATCAATGTAATTAGTCCAATGAATATAAATTTAATCAAATCTATCATGCATTTGATTGTTACTATTAAATAAGAGTTTAATGTAATGGAGTAATAATAGATCCGTGAAAAAATTTTTTTAAATGAAGAGCGATTTTCTTGGTTCAACAAATAAATAATCGAATTAATAATTTCATTTAATAAATAAATTCATGTTCTCAAATTCAATAATTTTTTCTCTATAGTAATTCTTGCTTTTCAAGATTATAGGAATATTTACGATTGTACCTCGATTGTCCCTAAATTGCTATATTTTATTGTACTTTTTGTTACTCGAAAAACCAAATATTGCCATAAAATTTCTTTCAGTGTATCGGCGTCAATTATTTTCCTGTTGAATCATGTTTGTAAATTGGCGATCGTTGAGGATTCGAGCGCCAATCAAGCGCTCCCCGCTCCATAAGGTCTAAAAACTAAGTGCATCATGAACACGCGGGTACAGAGCGCTCGCGCACGCGAACCAATTTACCGAGTACGTCCTCGATCGGATCAACGCTCACGCGTGTGCATATACGCGCGCACGATGAGGCGTGGAAACGCACAGAGGCGTGCCTAGATGACTTTTGCAACGATGCAGAGATGTCCGCCGCGTATATACCGTACAGACGGCTCGACCGTGCGCCAAGTACCTGAATCTGGTTCTTCGGCGAGCTTCGATGTGTCCCTCTGATTCCAAAGAGTCGATTAATGCACGTACAATTGCAACAGGAAACGCTTCGGAGAGTACCTGGCCCGAGCTCGTACGATCGTAACATTCATCTGTAATACAGATTCTACGGTACACGTACGTGAGAAGCCCGTGTAAAATATCTCTCTCTATTCCGCGCCCGGCTCGGAGTCCGGTTCTCTCGCGTTACGCTTCACTCGGCGTGGCCTCCTCGTATCCGCACCGTTCTACACGGACTCTAACGCGGATTTGCCTCTCTCTTCCTCTCAGTCCCGCGTGCGAGGCTAAATTTTTCTAAAATTTATTCGCGAGGAATGAAAAAAAATCTCTCTCTGGTCACGATGAGTCGTCCGCCGATTTAGGAAACCACGGCCTGAATCAACGAGGCTCTGAGACGGTTACGTCGCGGTATCGATAAAATCGGCCTTATTTCAATGAAATAAAAACAATGATCGAAATTCATTTTTCAATCGTTATCAGGAGACATTGCGAACGTTTCTGAAAAATAATTTCCCGCGCTTCCTCCGTGATTTTTACGTCGTTGAGACAATCATCCTTCGATGGTCGATGGTCGACTCTCTCTCTCTCTCTCTCTCGCTCGTTTCATCTCGGCTGCGCGAACGCGACGGGATCGAAATAGTAATCAAGGATTCGGTCGACGGCTCGCCGATACAGTGATGGAGCGCAAACCAATTTGAGCACGCAAAACGCGTAAAGGTGGCTCAGCAAAGAAGGGAACGCGAGCTGCGCGAAGGTGTTTTCAGCCTCTGCTTTTGGTCCTCGCTCGCTCGCTCTCTCTCTCTCTCTCTCTCTCTCTCTCACTTTTCCAGTCTCGAACGCAAAGAGGGGCTGAAAGCTCGGATGCAAGGATAGAGAGAGAGAGAGAGCCCGAGAGATGCCGGATAGTCGAAGAACGATGACGGCTGCCGTGCGTTGAGCTTGGAAGAAAGTGCGACAAGGGGTTGGGACGACCGAATGCAACTGCGCCAGGGGGAAAGAGCGAAATCGAGTGAAAGAGAGAAAAAAAAATGCAAAGAGAGAGAGAGAGAGAGAGAGAGAGAGAGACGGTGGTGGAGCAGGGAGCGTTTGAGAAAGAACAGAGACCCGAGCAGTGGCGTATACAGGCGGAGTCAAATACGAGGTAGAAATTCGCGCGAATTTATTTTCCCTCCCTTCGGTCGCAATCCTCGCTTCCTCTCTGCTTTTTTTTACTTTTCCTCTTCTCCATCTACATCGCGAGGAAAAACGAGAGAATAAGAGTACCGTGTGTGTGTGTGTGTGTGTGTGTGTGTGTGTGTGCGCGGGCGCGCGCTTGGGTAAAACGAATATAGCACGCGGATAGACGAATGACTAACGAGAGCAGGGGGCATACGCGGTACGAGAAAATGTGAGATGAAAAAAATCGGAAATAGACGAAGATCGCGCGTACGTACAAACGGGAGGTGGAAAAAGAAATTCGAGGGTGGGTGAGACCGATACGCGCGAGTACGTGAATACACGTATGCGCGGGTCGGAGAGAGAAAAAGAGTGCGGAGAGGGCGAGAAGAAACGAGTAAAAAATCAAGAACGGAGGGAGAGTGACAAATGCAGAGGAGAAGGAGAAGGAGCGGGGAGAAGAGTGGGAGAGAAGAGGAAAAATAGTGGGAGAGATTTCAAGGGTGGAACGGGGGGGTAGGATTACCGCCTGGAATCGCGCCGATCGAGGGGAGGGCGAGTGAAAACAGAGAGAGAGGCCTCGCTGCGGAGAGAACGCGTATATACGTATATGTGCGCGTTGTCGCTGCACGATGCTGCCTGGTCCAAACTCTGGAGTGGGAAACGAGCGACGGGGACTCACGACGAGGAGAGAAGACCTCCGCGAGACCGAGATACAGAACCAGCGGAGGTGAGGGAATTCCGGTGCACCGGAGCTCCTCTCCGCTTCACGTCTCGCTCCGTCTTTCTCGGTATCTTTTTTCGCTCTTTCTCTCTCGCTGCTCCACCCGCCGTTGATTCCGTCCCTCTGCCCCGCTCCCCTGAACGTCTCGCATCGCCACCGTCGGTGCCACCGAGCGACGACGAGTCTCGGGGTTTCGTGGGTCTCCGCGGGATTCGGCAGGTGCGGGAGCGAGAGAGCGAGCTCCGATCGAGAGGGAAAAAAGCGAACGGGTAATGGAAAAAAAAAAAAAAATAGAAAAAAGGAGGAGCGGTGCACCTCCCGCGCTCGTATAGCTACCGGCGCTGATGTTGCTGCGATGTTTGCGCGGATGGACGAGAGAACTCTGCGAGTGTAAAACGAGAGGAGGAGGGAGACAGAACCGCGGAGAAAAGGGGGGCGAAGGTTGAGGAGAGAGAGAGAGAGAGAGAGAGCGAGCACGAGAAAAATAGAAAAGAAAAATCCGGTAGCCAATGGGAGACGTTGGTTCGCGCCATGGCGAGAGGAATAAGGAGGAGGTGGAGACGAGATCCAAGAGCGGGAAGATCCGACAACGTTGCCCGAGTTTTTTGTTTACCGCGCTGGCGCCCGCCCGCGCCACACCACCACGGAGAAGTGCATCTCTCGGTCGACCGAGCGGAGAAAGAGAGCTTTCGAGCGGCGGGCAGTAGCGGCGAATTCTCTTCTTCCTCCACACACGCGCGCGCGCACACACGGACACGTCGGTCGCTGCGTGTGCGCGCGATCTTGGGATGCTTCTCCGTTACAGCGGGGCTACCGCGTTCCGCTCTGGACGATTCTCCTCTCGGATGCGCTTCCATGCTCCCCGCGGTCCGAGGAGCCGAAAAAAGCGCACTGGCGTGTCGAGTAAAAAAAACGAGAGCGAGCGAGAGACACCGGACGACCCTGTACGCGGTCCGGTGTTCCCTCGCGCGATCTCGAGACTCGCATCGCGGAGAGTGTGTACGGAGCGAGCGATGGGGACACTGCGCCGAGAGATACAACGCGGCGACACGTGCATGTAAGATACGTACAACGAAGAGAGCGAAGGAGCTAACGCGAATTTTTCAAAAAAAGTTTCAGAGTCTCGTGGACGGTAGCAGCGACATGGCAACGAGCCGGAGACGAACGAGAACGGTCAAAGTCGGAGGAGAATCAAGAGAGAGAGAGAGAGTATCTCTGTACTTGAGAAAAGGAGAGAGTGGACGCTCTTGTGATCCAAGTGGGGAAGAAAAAATATGTACCGGCGATACATTTATTCTCATTCCTCCCTCTTCTTCGTGCCAAGAGGAAGACGAGTCTCATCCGCCTTTGATTCTCAACGACTACGACGAATCTGCGATCTGTTTATATTTTACCGTTGTCGTAAATAAGGCCGAACAAAATGACCATTGTAAATTTTGTACGAAAAAAAAGACAACAAAAAAATGTTCGCAAAGAGCGACGATGACACGATGCCGTACATCGACCGATCTCTCTCTTCCTCGAGTATCGTCGAACGATTCGCTGCATTGAGAAAATTAGACGGTGAAAAAGTTGAGATATCGCCGTATCGAGCGTCCAAGGGACGAGTACCCATCGAGGGTTCAACTACAATGGAGAACATTTGTTCAGCGAGGGCAACGACTCCGGGCCTCTCGCAAGATGATAGACGCACGTGCGATACACGCGCGTGCATCAGTGTGCGCGCGTATACACACGCGTGTGTGCAGGCGCGAAGCATCGAGTCGCGCGTATCGACTCACGCGGCCGGATATACCCGAATGCTCGAAATAACGAGGGAATCATCGAGGAGCGGAGTATGTATTTCGCGTATACAGCGTATACTCGAGAGCACGCGTTGCTATATGTATGCACGCGTGAAGCGTAGAGCGAGCGAGAGAAGAAGCAACTCGGGGGAGAAGCGCGGCTCGGGGCGGGAACGCACACGGAGGAGAGTCAACGATCTCCGCGATGAATTCTCGGGTGTCACGAGTCTCTCTCTCTCTCTCTCTTTTGGCACTTGTACGCGATCGAGATATCGCATCCCGAGCCTCTGCGCGTCCCACTAATTCGTTTGACTCGTTTCACTCATTTTCCGTACGTCTCCGAGTATCGGCTCTGTTGCCAAACCTTTGCGACAAAATATCGCGATGCTTGGCGAAAAATGCCGAATGGAAAATTGTAAAAGCAAAAAATGGTTGCGAAAAACTGAAAGACGAGTCGCACGTGTACGAGTCGCGCGCGATACGAGAGTAGAATCCCTCGGTCCAAGTTGCACGTGTGCGAGTATCTTTCGAGGGAGACGCTGACGCATCGCGGTGCACCACGATCCGTCGCCTTAGCTCTTGGCCTCGAGCTTTTTCTCGCGAGATATTTTCGGCCCTGCGACTTTGCAATGTATCTATATACACACGTATGTGTGCGAGCAGCATCTATATCAGAGTGCAGATTCAAAAAAAGCGACTATTTTTTTGTTTTTCCGAAATAACTGCATATTAAATACTTTCGGGAAGGTGAAAAAAGATGCCTGTTAGAAGCAGAGCTCACGATGCAAATATTTAGATACGTCTCATCGCAAATTTATATTTCCCATTTAAATAACACAGGAAAAAACATTTCAATCTTTGAAATTTTATACCTCGGCCTCGAGTCAATCTACCAAAATGAACGATACGTATTCTTGTAGGGAATTGAACGATCTACATAAAGGTCTCTTATGATTTTTCGATAAACTCACTCCTTCAAAAGTTTTTCACGGTCTAATATATATGTACATTAGGGTGACAGTTATTTGGGCTTTGGCGATAAAAGTTCGGCTCCACCCCAAAAACATAATCAAGGAGTATCAAAAAAACGTCTGTGTAAAGTTTGGAGGCGCATTTTGGAGGCGTTTTTGGGCATCTCTACGGAGCTTGTCGTTAACAAAATTATGAACGAAAAAAATTGAAAATTTTTTGTTTTGTACACCATACTATGCACAATGAGTGTACCAAGTTTCAAATTTTTCTCATTAATATTATACTCGGAAAAAAAAATCATTGATGCGTGGGATAAATACATGTATTTTACATTTAAAATTTCAAACGCTCGGTGGCGCGTGTTCCAATTTTCCGAGCGCCTCCAAACTTTGCACAGATTTTTTTTGATACACCTTGATTATGTTTTTGGGGTGGCATCGAACTTTTTTCGCCAAAGCCCAAATAACTGTCACCCTAATGTATATTAGACTGTGAATATGAGTAAACTAACGTTGGTTATTTCTTTAAAAATTGAGGAATTTATATTAATGCAATTTAAACTTTTGTTTCAAGAAAGATTTTACAATATTTAGTAATAATTTTCAATATTTTGCCGAAAACTAAAAAAAAAAAAAAAAACTCTAAATTTAGCTTCAACCTTGAATAAATTTTGAAAGGAGTTTATCGAAAAATCATAAGAGATCTTTTTTGTAAAGCGTTCGATTCTCTACAAGAATACGTGTCGCTCATTTTGGTACATTGACGGAAGCCGAGATATAAAATTTCAAAGTTCGAACATTTTTTTTCCCGTGTCATTTAAATGGGAAATAGAAATTTGCGATGAGACGTATCTAAATATTTGTATCAAGAGCTCTGCTTTTGACAGGCATCTTTTTTCACCTCCCCGAAAGTATTCAATAGGTTATTTCGAAAAACAAAAAATAGTCGCTTTTCTTTGAATCAGTCTGATCTATATACATTAGGGTGATAGTTATATTTGATCATTGGCGAAAAAAATTCGACACCACCCCAAAACATAATCAAGGTGTATGAAAAAAAACTGTGTTAAGTTTGGAGGCGCTCGGAAAATTGGAACACGCGCCACCGAGCGATTGAAATTTTAAATGTAAGATACATGTATTTATCCCACGCATCAATGATTTTTTTTTCCAAGTACAATATTAATGAGCAAAATTTGAAACTTGGTACACTTATTGTGCACAGTATGGTCTACAAAACCAAATTTTTTCAATTTTTTTCGTTAATAATTTTGTTAATGACAAGCTCTGTAGAGATGCCCAAAAAACATTTAAAATTTCAATCGCCCGGTGGCGCGTTTTCCAATTTTCCGAGCGCCTCCAAACTTTATACAGTTTTTTTGTATACACCTTGATTATGTTTTTGGGGTGGCACCGAACTTATTTCGCCAAAGCCTACATAACTGTCACCCTAATATACATATATAGCGCTGCATCGGAGTTTCTTCGCGTTCGTCCATCGGCTCTGCGATGGAGATACGCGTCGTCCGATGGACCCGAAATCGTCAAAGACATGAAATTTTCCTCGCCGATGTTGCGACTGTTAAATTTTTAATTTTTCAATACCTTTCCTCTTTACGAACGAACCATCGATTCGACCGAATTGAGAGAACGAAGCGTTGAACAAGCTCGAAATTTTTATCGTGGCGCGCCGCTAACCGACCCGCGCCAACAATCGCGGCACTGGCTAGTGTCACGACGCGTTACTATTTTTGTCGTTCAACGAGACTGAGATAGAACGAGAGACGAAAAAATATAAAGAACGCGAGAGAGAGAGACGGAGAGACTCGGAGATGCGTCGACCTCGGGACTATTATTACGACGATACACGCGTATCTCCCGCCGTTTCTCGCTCGCGCGGTTACAAGTTCGTGGACGCATTTTCCTCCGCGAGTTGCCGGGGCAATGCACCCTCTTCCATTTTCACTCTCTCTCGCTCTTTATCTTCTCTCGACGCGAAATCTAGCTCTCGCGTGTCTCCGAAAAAACATTCGAAACGCAATCGACGAGCTTCCGACAAAATTGATCGAGGATGGCGATTAATTCGCACGAAAGAATCCCATCTCCCTCCGATCCGCGCTCTTTTCTTTTTCCGCAGCATCCACGGACGGACTCACGCGGAGAGCCATGTGAAAAAACTCGGTTGCGCGTGTCCAGGCACCCGAATGATTTTCATAGCGCGCTCGAACGATTATTATGCGCGATTCTAGTTTGCGGCAACTTGAACGCGCGAGACACACGTATCGCGAACAAAAGAAGAAAAAAATTAGATACACCGTGTCACAGTTTACTCATTGTTCTATTATTAATTACAACAAAGGAGAGAATGAGAAGGGCACGGAGAGACATCGATGGCTGTAATATACGGCAACCGGAGCCAAGAAGAAAAAAAAATATATCCAAAGCCCAGTGAGCCGAGGTTATTTGTAATCGCTTTCGCGTCAACTTTGTCGCTCTCGGAGTCTGCACTCCGTTGTACGGTGTACACGAGTCGAAGCAGCTTTCTCGCGTCTGTCTCTCGCTAATCGCTTAATCACCAATCACCGGAGCAAACGGGCAAAGTCCATCGGTTTAGCGTGGAAGAAAATATATGCCGAGAAAAAAAAAACACGGACACACGGCAAATACGGTGAAAAGCCTCTGCGAGGCTCGATTCCGCGCCACGGATTTCTCCAGAGTCCCATGATAATTTTTGCAGCACCTTTGAAACATTCGTGGGATACGCGGAATACACGCGATCCGCGCGTAGATTCTCGATCCGATCGCGGTTTTTGGCGGCGATGCGAGTAAACATCGTCGCGGATGTCAATGGGAAAAGATTTTCACAGCGAGGTCGTCTCTGTACAAACCGTATACTCGGGGGCGGAAAAAAAACCAAAACGTCGGGTTTGCGATAAACTTTTCGAGCGTATGTGCGCTCAACGCTCCGTAATTCTTCAATGTGACGAAACCGTGTCTCGCGCGGCGTTCCTCGTCCCTCGTTTTATCGCATAATGTGCTCGAGGAATTGGGTGAACGAGAAAACTTTGATACAATATTTATTAAAACGCATGAGTTCTCGATGTGTGTCAAACTGGAAAACTTTCGGCCACGCGGAATAATTTGTCCTCTCTGTTGTGTCGAATGCTACAATGTGTACACGTTGTTCGTATACAAGTACCTACAGGGAAATGTTGGATGCACTTTGCGCGAATGGCGTTGTTCGAGCGCGCCATCGTCGCTTCTATTTTCTTTGGCGCCGACGTTTCTTTTATTTTTCATTATGCTCGCGCATCGATGAAATTGACAAAAGTGGAGAAATATCATCGATGGATCATCCGCGCGACGATGGAATAATCCCGTCTTTGAGGAATTTTGTACCAACGACGAGTTCACGTTCCCTCGATTTTTTTCCCCCCACACCCAACGTGAATTTTCCATCTCGAACCCTCCGCCGACCGTTTGTAAATTATTTACAAAAATCTTTTGACAAAATGACCGAATGACCAAAATGACAAATCGCGTAAGAAGGGCGTGAATTTTTTATTCATCGATACGGTTCATCGATGAATCGTATACTCGATAATTTGCGTTGGCAAATTGGTGGAGATTGTCGTGTGAATCGAAAAACGGCTATGTTGGATCTCTAAGAGGATGTGAAAGTAAATCAGCCGACACGCGAGAGCGATGGCTGAATTTTTCGGACGGGTCGTCTTTCTCCGAAATCTGCGATCATTATTATTTTTTTTTTAATTCTTCAACATTGAAGAGAAAGACCCGTCCGAAAATTTGTCGGTAAAACAGACCTTTCGCGTCCTCTCGTTGATATCAGAAAGACCGCGTAAAAGTTTCACGGTGCGAAAGGGCTCGGAGCAAAGACGAGAGAGATGACGAAAAAAAACTGGAATACGAAGGAATACAAAGTTCAAAACGACGAGTATTTATATACGGAAGAAGACGAGCAACAACGAGAAACTGTGGAAGAGGTAAGAGTAGGGCACCAGTGGAACGAGCGAAACTACCGTTGGTCCATTCAGTTCTTCGGTTCTCCTCTTTTCTCGACCATCTTCGCCCTCTCTCTCGTACCCTCTTGGCCGTACGTTCGATCATTCTCATCCTCCTGCTCTTTTTTACCTCCTCGACGAAGACGACAACGCCGACAACGACGAGAACGACGACGACGACGACTACGAAGAAGAATAAGAGGCAAACAAGCAAAACAACTCCTCGAGTACCTCTGAATTCGCTCTCGCTCCACCCTACACTCTTTTTTCCTCGTCTTCTTCTTCGTTCGCTAATTTTTTCTTTTACAATTTTTTACCTCACTCCGTTGCACTTTTTTCATGCACCTTGGCAAGATGCGCTCACCGCACCTCTCTCGCTCCCTCGCCGTTGCCGCAGCGAGGAAGCTCGTGCGCATCTTTTCCACCTCGCTACGAAAGGGTTACGAAGGGGTTCCCCGGCGAGTTGTCGCAAGTTCCTCCGCGATATCCTTCCCCCTTCCGTTCCCCCTCTCTCGCATCTCGGCTAACCAAATCCGGCGACTTTGCTCGACTTGACCCTGGACACCGACATTTTCCACCCTACTTTCCGCACCATCTGCATTCTCTCTCTCTCTCTGACTTTCCTCATTTCGCGGCTGAGATTCGTTCCATCCAGCGCGCCCTCGAATCTCTCACTCGGAGCTCCCATTTTCCCGACTCGATCTCGATATTTCATGATCAACGAAATTCACGGACGAAGAAGCGAAGTATCCGCGGTGTCGGGAGAATCACGAAAAAAAACGCACATCCGTGATGGATTCGCAACGGGGTCTTTTTGTTTCGCTCTTCCCCGAATTCAAACAAATTTCCGCGCGATATCGGGAGACGCGTTAAAATTTAGCCTCGGTACGAAAAAACCAGTCTACCATCGAAAGTTCCACCGGAAAGAGAACGGGAGAGGAAATTTCAACAAAATTTTATCTCTCGCGATGAAAAGAAAGCTCGCGTTCGAATCTCTCTGCTCGGACGCGGACAAATCTCCCGCGCGAAAATGTCCATATTATACAGATATATATATATATATATATATATATATATATATATATATATGTATATGGACAGGCGTACAATATAGAACCACAGGACCATACCGTTCCCGGGATTTACGAAGAAAAATCGTAGCTATGGAATTCCCAAGAGCGGTCGCGCGAAAAGAGAGACGATAGAGGGAGGGGTGAGGCGATGCAGGCGCTACGTAGTCATCGTACGTCGTACACGTACACGCGCGTCCGTGTATAAAATACGGGCGGAGGGTGAGTCGCCGGCAGCGGGCGAACGGTGGAAGAGCGAGAGAGGTTGAAAACACGGAGAGGAGCGAGGAGGGCGCTTTCGAGCCTGGAAAAAAAGGGTCGGTGGCGTCTGTGGAACACTGCGGGGGTGAAAACGGGAGGAGACGGCGAGAGTCGGAGTTTTCGTGGGTCTCTCGAACACGGAAGAGAGAGCGAGAGAGACGAGAGGGAGGAGCGGGTGCATCGGGAGAACGGGACAGAGTGGTACGGAATGGTATAGGTAGAGCGCGGACCAACGGAGCACCTAGGAGGGAGAGAGAGAGACGGCAATTGTCAGAGAGGGTTGACGTAGCCAGCGAAAGAAGAAGGAAAGAAAGAAAGAAAGAGGGTACGCGCGAGTCTGTGGTAATACAGTGGAACATCGGGGGAGGTAAAAAAGTGTGCGCGTGTGCGCGCTGATCCTCCTCCCGCGCGCATCGCCCATGGTGGATCGGGTACACGAATGCACGAGAAGGAGAAAAAGGTTAAAAAATTCTCGTGGAAGAGGTAGATGCTCGCGCGGGGGTTGGGATGTTGCGGGAGGGTGCACGGCGGGGTGAGGGGGAGAAAAAAAGCAGTTGCCCCAGTAAAAATCGATCCTCCCCACTTTGCGACGAAACTCTTTCCGTACGATTCCCGCGACGAGGAGCGAGGGTTTCCGTAGCGAGGAGGGCCGGAGGGAGAACACGGCGGGCACGAAAAAAAAAAACAGGGGTGAAGGAGGGCGGAGAATCCTCACCCTCTCCGTACTCGCGGGATTCGCGCGTACACAGGGACGAGAGCTCCGTATCGCCCGTATTCGGGAGGAGAAAGAGAGAAAAACTTTCAGCGTCGAAGCTTCCGTCTCGCTCTTTCGACTTTTTTTCCACCGTCCGCCGAGATCCGCTGCCTCTTGCACGGTTCCGCCACCGAACCTCTCCGCTGCCACTGACGGGTTTCTCCGCACCTGATACCGCGCATTTTTCCCTGTTCGTTCGCAACTTTTTTTTCCGTTCTCGCGTACGTGTGTGCGCACACCCGAGAGCATTTCCGTAATGCCCGATCATCGAATCGTGCTGGCGCGTGGGTCGGTGGAATTTCGGACTGATTTCTTTTTCATTATCATTATTATTGTTTTTTTTCACGTCGCTGCCGCTGCTTCCGAAGGAAATTTCGCGCCATCGCGTACTTCGGTCCCCGTATGCTCGCCTCGCGGGGGCGGCACATCGAGATTCACGCGAGAGAGGGAAAAAAGCCTCGAAAGCTGGGCGGACGCGAGAGTTGCAACGCGGGAGGGGATTATCAGCGTGAGATACGAACGAGAGTGAACCGCGGTCACTGTTACCGAACGAGACTGCGGAGTACATCCGCATAACGCGGGAACGCGGCATATACGGCGATGGAAAATTACATCGGAAAACATGCACTGAAAAAAAAATGTGCGAATGAACAAAATCTGCAGTCAAATACGTTCAACTAGATATTTATTTGGTCCTACTAAATAATTAGTTTTTTGAACAATTCTGCGCTTCGGTTGACTAAAATATTTTCCGGGCAAAAAAATGTTGAATCGTACTAACTAAATTATCCAGTTGAACGTATTTGACTGCAGATTTTGTTCGTTCACAAATTTTTTCTTCAGTTTCCATTTTGCATGATTCGAGAGAAAAAATTCTTTCTCCCTGTATCCTCCTGATTCCTCTGATCTGTGAATTGAGAAAATTCTAAATAGCATATGCCCTATTTTCCGTGTAGCGAGATCCGTATCGACCGGAGAATCAGAGCCGGGATGATGAGCGTCGGAGAAATTTGAAATAGAAATATCGTTCAAAGTCCGAAACTGCATCGTCTCTTCGGAGATGAAAAATTTCAAGACCAAACTGAAAAATTATTCCGTAGATGATGCACGATCGTGCGGGTGCTCGGTGGTGCTATTGCATTTTCCAAGCCACCCCTCGCGCCCGCCACCCGAACGCGCCCTCTCGCGGCGCTGCGACGATGAAAAATTACCCAGAAGCAACGAGGGAGGCAGTGAAGCGCAGTGCCGACTTTTTTTATTCCTTCTTTCTCTCTTTCTATATCGTCGTGGATTTTTATGGGAGGAAAGAGAGAGAGAGCCGAATGGGGGAGAGCAACGCCAGAGAGTGGTCCTCTCTCCGGCGGCGCAACGTCGTCTGGCGTGTCGAGTCCGCGTGCCTGACAGACAGCTGCACCAGAGCCCTGATATATCGACCGGACCGCGCATATACCCACCACCTCCGCCACCTTCTCGCTCGCTTTTTTCCACCATCCACCCCCGGGTCTGTCTCTCTCGATCCTTTTTCTCGCGGTCCCCGACCCACGAAACGATCGTCGACCGTAATATACCTGCACACACACGCGCGCACCTGACCTCTCTCGCTCTCTCTCTCTCTCTGTCGGTGGATGAGAGCGGTGGACTACCTCTCGTGACGTGTGTACGAACGAAAAGAGTCGAATGGTGGTGAAGGTGGGCGAATGGGGGGGGGGGCGAAAAAAGCGAGAGGGTGAAAGAGAGCGAAGAGAGAGAAAGAAAAGCCGACGCGACGAGCGAGAGGTGGGCACCGCGAGCACACAGGTTCAACCCCCCCGTTAAAACCATCCCCATTGTCGCACACCGGCACACTTTTTTTCCCTTCTCTCCGTGTCTCACACTTTTTCGTGTGTTCGGGCTCGTGTGTGCGCGTCGATCGTACCTGTGTGTACGAGAGCGTATGTAAACTTGGGCAAAGATGGGGCAGACGCTGAAACAGTGCGAGGCACGATGGGAATGTTTATCATGGAGCACGGTTTCAAAATGAAAAAAAAACATTCCGAGTAAATTGCAAAGATGATTGAAAACTTGTCGGTGAAAAAATATTTGCATCGGGCAGAGTATTCGGAGAGAATGGAAAAATTCTGCCTCGATCGAGTGTCAAATTTATTTATTATTTTTGTATCCAATTTCGCTGATAAAAATGGAATATCGCGAGAGCCGTCGAAAAACGAGAGGCTGGGAAAACGCAATTCGAAACGAGAGCAACGACTAATTTTTTTCAAAATTAATCATCGTGTCGATAGTCGCTGATCCAAATTTAGTGACAAATAGCAACTTTGATCAACGAGTGACAACATTTTCGATCGATCGATCGAGGGAATAATTTTTTGCCAATTGCATTGTGTCCAATTATTCTTTGCGACGTTGCTTGCGTTTGAAAAAAATCAGGGGCGATCCTTCGGCGATGTTGAAGTTTGAATCGTTGCGATGCAACGAAAATAAGTTTTTTCAATTCATCTTCAGTCAGTCTTACGTTTAGATTGTGCATTTGTAATTTCAAGACTCTGATGAAAATCTTGAAATACAATTTAACGATTTTTTAATTGAAACGTTTCTTGGGAAAATTTAATTTAATTGATAAATAAATAATTGACGTTGCATTGCAACGATGTAAACTTGAGCGTCGTATCCTTCGATGGGGACAAAAAGGCAATTGCTGAATTTCGATAACGCGTTATAGACCGTCTTGCCCCATTCGTCCTTGCGCGTGTGTTCGCGTATGGGTACAAATGTGTAAAAAAAAATACCAACGCGCCCGACGCACACTGTCGCGCGTGTAAATTCGCTCTCTGTACGCGCGTGTTTCGCGAAACTGGAGGTAGAAAAAATATTCGGACGCTGGATGTGAGGGTTCCTATTTTTTTTTATCTCTCAGCTTCTTCCGTATACCACACGCGTGGGTACAGGAGCGAGCGAGTGAAAAAAGGATGACCGAGACTGCAGGACGAGCGCAGTGAGCCCCGAGGGGCCCACGGTTTTTCCGAATTTATCGTGTCCTCGGAAGAGTGCTTCTCGAGAAAATAACGGAACACGACGTCGCTCCGTCACTCCGTTCTTCCGCTATTTTATTGATTTTCAAATTACCTCTTTTTTTCAGAAAAAATAATAATTCTTCACCACGAGGAATCGTCGGAAACGAGCCAACGGAAGTATCGTTGATCAAAAATAAATGAACTCTTTGAACCTCCATAAATTTTGAAATTTGTCTAAATTCCGTTCAATGTTAGCGAATTTCATTTTTTACATCGTCATTAATCCAGATAAGTTGGGTCTGACTGTAGTTTCGGCCACGTTCGATTAGAAATTAATAATTATAGTTACCCGTTAGGTTCGATATTTTTTTAAAATTTTCAAAACATTTTTTTTCCAATTCAATAAATTTTTCATGGTCGTTCGGGGCGAATTGATCCCATTCGGTTGAACAAAAAAATCCTTTCTCGAAAAAAAAAAAGAAAAGTATTCGCCACTCGTGTCGAAGAGGATAATCTCGCGGTGAACGACATGCCTGATGGCAATAATAATAATGATAATATACAGCGCGAGGGGCATAATATTCTCAACTCGATCGCGACTCGTAAACGAGAGGCGTTACAGGCTCGTAGCGCCTCGTATAACACGAGGTAAAAAAGCTCTTATCGTTCCAAATAGAGCCACAGCGTATATGCAATAAAGATAATGTTTGCCAGCAGCGAGGGCTCACGAACGAATTCTACTCTATACAGCCGCATTAACCGTGTCACACGCATATCATTATTTCTCTACATCTATTGTCTATATATATATATATTTGTATTCATATATGTATACGCGTACGTGTGGAAGCGTTTTTGGACGCTCGTACATCCGCGCACACGCGCGTACATACGTGTATAAATATATATAATCACACACACGCGTGTCCGAGCAAAGAACTCGCCCTCGTTAACCCAACATATTGAGTTTCGACCGATTTACATCGGTGATTAGCGCGAGACGCGCGGCGTCTTCTCGAGAACCGCGTGATATGAGGCGAGAAAAAAAAAGAAAAAAAATGGCGACTTACCGTTCGCCCGCGCGGAAATCTGTCCCCTGTACATCGCGCGCATCGGTCGTAAAAATTGTCGTCTCTCGGGGATTTTCTCTCTCTCCTCAAATGACCGCGGAACGCTCACGGGAAACGGAGAGATGGAAAACAAATTTTCATATATATGTATGAGGACCACATGTACATTCCACTCTCTCTGTTGCAAACGTACGAATGGGAAAATCGCGATGCTACTTGTTACTACGGTGTGCGGGGCGTTTAGAAAAACATCTCTCACATCCGGAGGCCATGCGCCATTTGCAAAATCGCGAGTCCGTGACAAGCGCACAATGAGCTCTCTCCTTCGACGCGCAGCACACGCGAAAACATCGACGCGCGTGCGCGTCGTTGATCCGCGCGCGCGCGCACGGTCATCGTCGCGACGGTGCTGCCACCGCGCGTGTTTTTCGAATGCGGAGAGCGACGACTATTTTTTCCCAAAGATTCAGCATTCACCCGACCAGATTTGTTTCACGATTGATTATGTATTTTCTTCAAAGTTTATGGACCGCACGAGCACTATCGTGACGAAATGGATAAAAATAAGAAAGAAAAGAAAAATCTGCAACTTACCGTCCGTCCGTGCGGTGAATTCCCACCTCGTAGGAATCGACTTGTACTCTCCCCGTTTTACCTCTGACGAGACGACTGTACAGCCATAACGGAAAATGAAGAGATAAAACGAACAGCTACAATTTACCGTGTGTATCACAGAAAGAAAAATTCACGAATCCATCCGTTATCCGCGTTGACTGGAAAAAAAATTCGGATGAAAAAAAATGCAGTCACAAGGGCATGCGCGCCATTTGCAATTTGCTCAGAGGAAAAAAAAATGTAATATAAACGGGGAGAGCGAGAGTGCTGCCACCGCGCGGGCTTTTTCAATACGGACTTTGGAAAAAATAAACGTGCACGGAGTTTTACGAAATACCGTGTGCGTATGTGTCGCTGTTTTTCAATAAACGACGCGTCGATGTGTCCTTTCTGAATCAAGTTTATTATGTACACTTGCCTACCAATCCTACGCAGGTTATCGGACTTTGATTTTTCATTCCGCTGTTTTAGCCATAATAAGTGCGTTATGTGATACACGTTACGTTAAAAGTAGATCGATAAGAGGATTTCGGAGTAAATAAATGAAAATGATCCGTCGATGAGTTTTCCTCTTATATAAGGGAATATACACGAGTGTATACGTTTTATTTTCTTTCCTTTTGTTTTTCAGTAAACGTGTCACTCGCGCCGCCAGCTCTCTGTACACCGACAACGTCTTTGGTGTTTCAGAATGATGCGCGGGTGGCGGATAAGCGGCAGTAAAGCATCATCGTTTTGTAAGACTTTGCGAATCTCAATGAGGGACAACGAAAGAAGAATAAAAATGCGGGACGCTCGAGCAAAGGCGCGACGCCGCGACTAAAAATTCGAGCAACGCTATCAATTGCAGTGTGCGCGCTTATCGTCGAGCGATCCTCTATCGTAGAGTGGTACACGTTGTTGATTTTCCCTGTATTAAAATCCTTCGTATCGTGTCTATACAAAAGATATACGGTAAATATATCTATATCTATTACTTATACGCGTCCACACGTTGTTTCATTGTTTTCCGTTGGTACACATCATCGTCATCGCGTTACAGTGCGTCATATGCCCGGACATAAAGTTCCATTTGTCATTGATCATCTAAATGTACTGTTTCTTGTTCGTCACTCGTGGTATCTCGCGAGTATACTCGCACGATTCCCATCGAATCGCGTCAAGCGAACATTTACACACTGGAAATTGCTTCGATCTCCTTGACCTCTATACCATATTGTAACTGTTTAATCTTCTTTCCAATCTACGAATAACGCACCTGCTCTGTTATCCGCTGGAGAAATTTTAACCCTCTCATCGAGTATGTCACGATTGAAAGGGTGGAGTGAAAGAAAAATTCACGAATCTCAACGATTCGTCGATATCGCGCCAAAAGTCGTACTTTTTTCGATAATTTTACATCGACGCTCTCTGTTTAATTTTGAAACTGAAAAAACAACCGCCCATCGATGTCGGAGTACACGATCGTCGAGTTTACGTCCGATGCATCTACTATGGGAGACAAAACGATAAAATATCCTACTTGTCCATCAGGATACCGTTCGTGAATTCGAAAATTGACATTTTCCTTCTTCCGTTCTTTTCTTCGGATCATCCTTCTACTTGAAACGAGACACATTACAATAACCGACTCGCTCTTTTTTCCCGGCACTCGAAACTATATACTCGCGCATCGATCAACGATGATGTCGTCACCCTCACAAAAACATCCCTTTTCCTCGGGCAATCGTACTCCGTACGTCGAATGAAAAATACAAATCATGACATTGCTTGAAAAAGTAACGCATTTGTATTTTACGCATCTATATATGTATTCTCGTGAAACTGTACAACGAAAAAGAAATAAAATAAAAAAATAATAATGGTTGGTCATTGACAATTTGTAAAGGAGCTATCAATCACATTGGTTCGATTCACCTTTTACCCCAACGTCCACCGATGGATCAAAGTAAATATTGTTAATAAATTATACGATAAACTCAATCGTCTTCGTGATAAATCTCGCAAATGCTCTTGAAAATAAATATTCGTCAAACGTGAAAAATAATATATACGTGGACACTCTATTATTATTCAACAATATCAATTATTCGCAAGATATTTATAATTTTCGATCATTAACTCGATAAGGCTACCCTCGTTCGATCGTTTCCCACGCATCTTCTCTCTCTCTCGCTCTCTGTCTCTCTGTTCGAGGAATGTATCGTTTTCTTCAACCAAGATCCGCCTAAACTAGAAAATATAATATTTCTCTCTTCTCTCACTCTGTTATTAGTCTGTAAAAAATTTTAACGCTAGAGACGCCGCATTTTTTTCACTTTTTTTCTGTACAAATAAACGTCGACAAAAATGACTACTTTCTCTTTCTCCTCCTCATAGTCACCCGGTATTATTTTTTTTTCGCTGCAAAACTTTTTGCCGTTCGTCGTATATCGCGGTTCATCGCAGCAAGTGGCGACACGTCGTGAACTATGCAGAAAAAAAGAGTCTGGCTGATGAAAAAATCCGCATTAAAATTTGACGACGAAGGCAAAAAATCTGGCATCTTTCATCATTCAAGATGAAATTTTCAGTTCGCCGGAAGCTTCGCAAAGTCCCTCTTGCGAATCATGTCAGTGGCAAAAAAAATATACAAGTCACACCGTTCGGTCATTGGTGAAAGTTTGATATTCCACGTTAATCGCACGTCCGATCAATCCGAATCTACGTATCGACGAATTTCATCGAGTCATTTTTTCACAAATCTTCGAAAAAAAGCGCAATTTGACTCCAGTGACATTTTCTCGACAAAGAAAAATCATCACGATCGTGTGTATGAAAACTCGGCCATGGTTATCAATTTGGTTATTATTTTTTTTCTCTCACCCCGATGGAGAAACACGGAAACGAGAAATTACGATCGTCCCTCTGTCTCGAGATGACTCGGCCATTATTTTCGCGCTCAAGAGACACCGGCGTGCGTGTATTTATACACACACGACCCGTAGTCGAACTTGGATTAAATTATAGACAAGAACGTTCTCAGGACAATATACGCGAATAAGATTTTGTCCGTCGCGAAGCGCGCACTCGGGCGCAACGGAGATCCTCTCGACTGCGTTGATACGACTATCGGATCGGAGCTCGGGCTCCATCGTTCCCTCTATTTTATATGGGTACTTTAGATGCTATTTAGGTACAAATACGTTGCGTCGTCCATCGTTGCTGCTCGTTGCCTCGGTTTCACGTCGTTGCGTCCTCGTGCGCAGCGCCGTCTTGGTCGAGACGGGACGAGCCGCAAACCCGACACTTGCAACACACGATGCACGGTGCGGCGAGTAACAAGAGGGGTGATGCGACCAACAGTAACAGCCCGAAACCGGCAAATATCCCGATAACTTGAGTTCTATGCCATATCACAGAGGCTCTCGAGTGACCCAATTTGTTTTTACACGGACCTTTGTCGTAGTGTCGCAATAAAAAGTCATCCTGCAAGGATCGATGAAAATTGAATTTTTCGATACGAGCAACGATCGCGCAAACAAAATGTACTCACGTCCAACGAGGCCAAGCAGTACCAGCAAAATACGTGTTTGCATCTCTTGCACATCATCTGGGCGCAACCTTCGTCCTTCTCGATCGGCACCGAACACATCGGGCAGCACTTTATGTGATCATTGTCGAACGGTATACCAAGCGGAAGATTCGGACATGGCCCGTTGTGCCACGGTTCCCGACAGACGGAACAAAAATCCGTCCAACAATTCGGACAGTGAACGGGCCCCGGTGATACTCCGCCGTTCGTTACCGAACAAATTGTTTCACAGCCGGCTCGCGGGCACCACGCTCGTTCCTTGTCCATCGATACATCTGCAAAACGGATACGTTGTATTCTTTAAAATACTCGGAATATTCCGGTCACAATTTATCTCCACATTCGCAACGACCGACGCATTGAGAATTCATTTCTTCGGCGTACCTCTGTTGAGACGAAACTTGTGATGTTTTTCCATCAATTCGGGACTAACGAGACTGGCAATCTCCTTCAAGGAAAGAACGCTCGACCAATCGCACTGGGCATCCGGACAGCTTATCTCGTAAGCACCCTCTTCGATTTCAAATTCCACGTAGTCTCTCGTACACTGAAACACGATCAAAGAATTTCATATTCCGGTTCAACCCGTGATTCCTCTATCTCGCGATTCATTGTTTTTCGTGAGAACGGCGATCCCTCGAAGACCGCGATCGCGGTATTCAGTTTTTCTTGTCCGAACGATCGGATTTTTAATGACGAACGATCAACGACCGTACATTTCTCACTGACTCGACCAAAAAAAAGGCTACGCGATGGGTACGTTTTTTTTTCTCGCATAAATCTACTTAGGCGGTATCAAAGTCTGATTTAAGATTTCAATAGCGTCTAAACATTTCTCTCTACATGTATAGTACATCGAGACGGTAGAGGAAAGCTTTTCTGGTGAAAAATAAAATTGCCGTTGATTTATTTCGGACTCACGTCGATGCAGTAGAAGCAGCCGCATCCGTCAATCCTGAATATCTTCGAGAGGGAAACGTCGACCAGACAGAGCTTGCAGAGAAATTGACTCTGCGTCTGCTGCGACGCGGAGGGTACGAAAGTACCGGCTGCCAAGCTGTATCGCGAGCTCGAAGCCAGAGACAGGAGACTGGAGCAACGCGAGCAAACTCTACTGCGATTCACCGGTCTAGTTTCCAGCGCCAGAGTGCTCAGTCCCACCGCGGTCTCGCATTTTCTCAGAGCTCCCGGACCGAGACCGAGCCAGCTGCCTCGTCGCGCTTCCAAACTGGCGCTGCTCTCCGGTCTCAGAAGAGGAGCGTCGGGTCCTTTGCCCGAAGGCGCTCTCTCCGCCCGAGATAGATCGACCGCGCTCGCTTCTTTTCGCAAAAGTGGCAATTTTATTCCGGCAAGTTTGTCGTTGCCCTTGTCGTTCTTCTTCTGGCCGGATGAATTTTTCGTAGGCGGATTTACCGAAGTGACGGAACTGGTAGCAGTACCCATATCCATCGGGGTTGCTCGTCGCACGACGAGCGGATGTAGGCTAGGCATCCCCCGATGAGCAAAATTATTTTTTTTTACTCCACTCACCAGCCTCTCCCTCTTTCTCTCATCATTGTCCTCGGTGTTTTTACCGCTCTCAACGTGCGTTCCTCCAGCTACGTGAGACCAAACTGGTGCCTTTGTTCGTCGCTTTGATTCGCAAAGTTGTGGCTCTTTTATTTTTTTAAGATTCGTCTTTCATCGACGATACGGCAATCTTTTTTTTCTCGCTCGCATCGAACAAAGTTGCTGCGAAACTCATCCTGTTCCAAAAAAGTTGCAGAAACGTCGTCGTTTGTCACAGAGCGCCGTGCGCGGCGCGCACTGTATCCGTGTATTCGATGAAGAAAAAAACACACACACACGCGCACGTACACAGAGCCTTTGAATTTTTGCAAAAACAATGACGCGATGACGGAATAATCGTCGGATTTTACGCCAAACGTCCGTGATGTCCGTGTTCCCGCAGTTGCGTGTGTGCGAAATCTCTGTATTTGCGAACGGTACAGGCTTGTAAAGCGACTGAGCGAGACGCGACGATCAGCAGGAATCAACGGAGCGTCGTGTCGCGGCGCGCGTGTGTTATGAACGATAAAATTGACTTTTAGTCTTTTACCGCCCGCTGTACAACGACGACAATGTTGTACATCCAACACGATTGTACGATCGATCGCTCGTTGAATCAACGATCAAACGACGTTTGACTCTCCTCGATATTCCAACACCAATTCCAAGTCCAAGGGTAAAAAAGTACGTTTCGCTTTTCGCCATCGGTCTCGATGGTCTCGATGCTTGACACAGTTGGCACGGCGCACTCATAACTGTGCGCGCTTGGGCTGGCAATTTCTCGCTCTCTGTGAAAACGACGATGCATATGTACATGTATACCGCGCGCACACCTATCGTACACAAAAATCACACACGCGTATCATTTTAATGTACGCGCGAATCTCCGTATATTCGCAGAGACGGTGTTTTGGCTGGTGCATGGTGTGCGTGTATGCGCGTGTAGGAAACTCGCTGTAAAAGACGTAAAGTCATCGAATCGCCGCCACTGCCCGCACACTGCAGCGTACATATGTATATAATGACACTTTCACTGTGTATGTTTTTTTTCGTTCGTTCCAGAGAGAGAGAGAGAGAGAGATACACACGTACGTATATATCCACTTGTTTTCCACCTTCTCCCGTTGTTGGACACTGGACGACTAGATGTGCATTTTACGATTCCTCTGAACCGCTTCTGACAGGCACGCACATGCATGTAGCCGCGCACACGTACACACACGTACATACGCGACGTACACGCGAGAGAATAGTATTTCGTCTTGCGAAGGGAGACGGGAGGGGAAACTGGGAACGCGACATACGGAAAACTTACGAGTGATTGATCGTATTATTTTTCTTTTTAAAACCGATACACCCGGGCGCTCGTGTATCGTGCGCGGTATTAAAAATAATCCCACAAACACAAACTATATAGAAGCCATATTGATGCGTGAAAACGCTCCTTAAATTTTATTATCCTCTCCTATATATGATGGCTCGCCAACTCCGACAGATAATACATATATATATCGACAGATGCACAAAATTTTCTTTCAACGCGGCATCCACACATGTAGTGTGGGCAATTTTTTCCAATGCAACTCTATCAAAAAACATACAGTATACTTTAGCGGAGGATGAGGAAAACGTCAATCGTGCGTTTTGTGTGGGTGCAAAATATATATATATATATATATGGGTCCATTCCTCCATGTCAAATCGACCACGAGTTGGAATCGACCCCTTTCAATTTCGATAAAATTTGGTCCGAAGTTTTCGTTTCTAATAAAACGAAGTTCTACGAAAGGAAAAAAATTAATTTTTTTTTTTTCGAAAGTTACGCAACATTCAAAATTTCACAATTTTTCAAATTTTTAAAGTTTATTTTTTAAATATCTCGATAACTATTATAGTTACGAAAAAATCGTTCTGAATTCGTCTTGAAGAGTATACTTGTGGCTACGAAAAAAAAATATTCCGAAACAAATTTTCAGAAAGAAATTTTTTGTTTTTTCAAAAATATGAATTTTTGAATTTAAAAAGATCGTGTAAATCCACGCTCAACATTAAATTTTGGTTCAATTTTTTTTAGATAATACCTTGTACTGATTTTAAAAGATTTTTGAATTTTGGTAATTTATTTTGTTTTTATCAAAATACTGTTACTTTTACTTTTTTTTAATGCTGAAAATTGCAAAACTATACATTATTGTTCAACTTTACTCAACTGAGAGGTAAAAAAAATAATTTTTAACGAAAATTCGAAATTTTTCTACGACTTTTGAAAATTCAAAATTTTCCAAATTCATCATTTTTAAAAAATTTGTTTTTGAATTTTTTTTCCGTAGCCACAACTATACTCTTCAAGACAATCCCAGAACAATTTTTTCGTAACTAGGATAGTTTTCGAGATATTTAAAAAATAAACTTGAAAGATTTAGAAAAAAATGTAAAATTTTGAATCTTGCGTACCTGTTGAAAAAAAATGTTATTCTTTTTTTTCCTTTGTTAGAACTTCGTTTTATTAAAAACGAAAACTCGTCGATTTGACATGGAATGACCCATATATATATATATATATATATATATATATATATATATATATATATATATGTGAGTCATTCCATGTCAAATCGACCAAGAGTTGGAATCGACCCTTTTCAATTTCGATGAAATTTGGTCAGAAGTTTTCGTTTATATATATATAAGTTTATATTTATATATAAGAAGTTTTCGTTTTATATATATATATATATATATATATATATATATATATATATATATATATATGAGCGCGCGCACACACACCGCACTGACGGTCTTTGCAGCGAATTTTCGAATTACAGAGAATGTATGACCCTCGGCGACCGCCAAAATTTACCCGAGTCAATTCAGGTTTCAACGTGAGTCGAATGAGTCATATTCAAACGAATAAAAAAAAATCTTTTTAAGTTCTATTTTTGAGATTTGTAAGCATGATCCGTTGGAAATTTAAATTTTTTTTTGGAATACCATGAAATTGCGAGAATGACGATTTTCATAGACTTTTTGAGAAGTCAAGGTCGCCAGAGATCGAATTGATCGAAAGTCTACGGGCTTGTCAAAAAAAAAAAGATAAATTTTAGCCCTGCGGGTTAAGGATCAGGATCAAATGTTTATTCGAAGATATACATTGTATACGATTGTATATGGTTTGAACAAGTTGGTCAAGCGTCAGAACGATCGAAATTTGATGGCACTGTGTTCAGGTATCGAGATGCTATCCGGATCATACCCGGAAGAAAGAAGAGAAAAGAAAATGCCGCGAGTATAATGGAACAAAAAAATGAAGAATTAAAAAAATTCATTCAATACACACACGCGTTTCGATTTCCACAATGACAAGTTACACAATACAATCAAGAACGAATATCGTGTTTATAATTCATTTTAATGTATCGTTACAATTATATACAACTATAGGGACAAGTATGTGCACCGCTAATTTTTGTGTTACGAACTTAAAATTCTTCGCGGAGTACTATAATTTTCATCTATACGAACGATATTGTTCGACTGTACACACACACGGACATTCCATTCACACGATATAAATATAAAAATTGAGCAATTCGTACTAACAAAACGTATCTTCAAAGTTTTTATATCCGTTGGCAAGTTTTTATCTACGGCGTGCGTCCGCGTCTCTCGATCGAGAATTCGGAAGAGCTGTACGACGGAGCGGAGAGTACACTCTCCGCGACGGAAACGAAAAAAACAGAAGAAAGAGGATAAAATGTACACGACCGATCATTACCGCGACATCTTTCGTATTATTTAGAGTTATTCTCTTGGAATAATTGTCCGTGTACGATTTATATTCGATAGCAGTATTATTTATAGACTAGAAACTTGGCTATTTTCTTTTCTATTCTTTTTTATCGTTTCGAATGTGAAATTTTGCTTCATCGTATCCCTGACGATATCCGATCTCTCAAATGACATCTGGGGATTATCGGCGATCATTGATTCACGACAGTGGAGCGTAAGTTGGGGCTTATTTTCGAATTTGCGAAACACGAAAGTTGCCTCGCGTCATCAACGCTAACGAGTATGTAAAATCATTGTGTCACCTGCGCAACCTTCCATCACCAACGACATTTGCGGGCGCGGATGAAGGAAAATAAAATGAATGATCGTCCTATATTCGACACGAATTAATGGATACTATAAATAATTAGCTTTAATATAATTCGTAAGAAATTAATTTTTCGTTCTATAACGTTGATAACGGAAATGTGATGCGAGAATATTTCAATTATTTCGAATGCTCCCCCGCGAAGGAGAATTTCTTTTCTTTGCCGCACGCGTTCGTAATTCACGGTATATTTTTGCATCGAAAAAATGAAAGGACGGCCGAGACGCAAATTTTCACGATGCTTTTGACAATAAACACTGGCTGATCCGAGAGATAAATATGTACATTAACATTGGTAGACGATTGGAAACAAAAGAGAATATTATCAGTCTATGACGTTCCCCGGCACGCGTTATCGTACTAAATTAAAAATAAAATAAAATCACTCCTACGGCTTTTTTCACATTCCACCGGGTTTGATCGGTTACAACGAAATATTTCCCGGCTGACTGTACTGTCCAAGTCTGGAATGCTTATCGACCGCTCTCACTGCGAAGTAGTAATTGTTGCCTTCGGAAAACTGAAAAAAAAACACGAGAACAACAACCAAATGTACTCTTCATCATTTCGGTTTGTTGGAAGAATTTCTGCATAAAATACGGAGAAGGATGACCGGGTAAGTGCGAAATATCGGATGGCAATGAGAAAAATAAGCACTTTGATCACTTTGATTCGATCCTCAAGCAAGTTCGATTTTTTTGCGATTTCGGGAGCCATCCGTGATCCGCGGTTACGAGAAAATTACCTGTGTGAGGGTGCAAGCCATGGGCAGAGGCAACGCTCGAACGTCACCCACTTTTTTCCATAACGTTGGATTCGGCGCGACACCGGAAACTTCCTGATAAGCGTACAGTTGGTAGCTCGCTATGTCAGCGTATTTGTCGGAAAGCGCCATATTCCATGACAAAACGATTCCTGCGATATAGATAAACGTCATATTTGAAAAAAATGCTACGGTAAATACTCGTCGATATGCTCGTGACTATGAAAAATTGAGGAATCGAATTCCAAAATACCCACCGTTAGCTACTTTGGATATTTTCAACGAAGGTGCCGGCGGTGGAAGTTTCCACGTGGGATTCGGTAGAGGATTCAGAGGTTCCGGTAGAGGGGCCGGATGCTGAAATTCGAATGAAACGTCGTGTTATTTTTATATCCCTTGAAAATCATAAAGGAAAACATACGCATGGGATGTGTTATCTTTCTCTCTCTCTCCCTCTGTCTCTAGGGTAACCACCCTAGTGTAATAAAACTCGTTCTATTCTATTCTATTCTATTCTCTGAAGCTATCGGCATACCTTGTAGAGTAGAGTCGTTGTTCCCGCTGTGGGTATCACGCGAACAGTGTTATTGGTTATCGTACCGCTAATCGGAAACGATGTTCTTACGTTGCCGGTCGGTGCGGGTCGAATCTGAAAAATAATTTTCGAGCTGATCGATGACGGAGCTAAACTTTTTCACCATTAACGTAAACGAATGCACGAATAAGATTGCTCACCGGCGTGGGAGTCGATGTCAGGACCACCTGTCTGGGGATTATGCCACCTTGCATAGTTACGTACGTTAATCTAGGAGCGTTCATGTTATTCTGAGGAAGAGAAGAAAACCCTTTGATAGCAACACGCGGAAGAGGATTGAAAATGAGAAGAAGAAAACTCACTACTAAGGCGGTTGGCGTTGGCTGACTCGACGGTTGTACGACTCTGATACCCGATTGTGCGGTTATCGCCATACTACCTGGTATAGCTTGTATGACGGTATGATAACGGGGAGCAATTTTTTGAATGTTTGGAATATTCGCTGACGTATCGTTTTGAGGTACAACGGCAGCTGCGGAAAATTCAAGAGAATTTGTCAAAAAGAACACTAAATTTTTTGCTATGATGCCTCGTTGGTGGAATAGAGATTTTATTCCGAAGGTTAAAAATTGTGATTTTATCGACATTGCGCATCAACGCGAAATACGAAAACAGCTCACTTACTTTTCGTCTTATCCTCTTCCTGAGTGAGATCAATGAGATCGCTGTTGTTCGTTTTGGAAATGTGTAGCGTTGTTTGCTGGCGATTCGGTTGATTTACAACGTTTCCATTGACGACGATGGTTTGCTGTAAAACGCGAGTATATGCGGTTTGGGTTTCATTTGATTCCTTATTCGACATTCGTAATCATGAAAAATATGGAAATATCGTTGATCAAAATACTCACGTTGGACGCGAGGAGTTGAGGATGCGTAACGATCGGTTGTTGGAGAGCCTGAGTAACGGAAGGTCGCGGATCCGGGACGCTCTTGGTAACGACCAGCGCGGCCGGTGTGATACTTGAAATTTGTGAACTATGAACCGGTGTCGATGCTACGGCTGTGGCTACGATGGGTATCGTGGCTACCGGTGGATCGGAACGTCTCGGCGAGCGAACTTTCAATGAACGCTTAGCAGCAGCGCCAGAAGCACTTATTGCCGATTGTTCTGTCTGCTGTTGTTGCTGTTGTTTCTGTTGATGTTGTTGGTGTTGTTGTTGGTGTTGTTGGTGTTGTTGGTGTTGTTGTTGCTGTTGTTGTTGTTGGTGGTGTTGTTGTTGTTGTTGTTGCTGCTGCTGCTGTTGTTGCTGCTGTTGTTGTTGTTGTTGTTGTTGTTGTTGTTGTTGTTGTTGTTGTTGTTGTTGTTGAAGTTGTTGCTGCTGCTGCTGCTGTTGTTGTTGTTGTTGTTGTTGTTGTTGTTGTTGCTGCTGTTGCTGCTGCTGTTGGTGCTGTGACTGTAACTGATGCTGATGTGCTCCGAGCGAACCATTTACAATCGGCGTTACAGTGGTTTTTTGTACTTGTTGCAGTTGACGCAAATTCTGAATTCCATGATCCTGATCAAAACGTCAAAGATAGAAAGACAGTGGAGAATATGTAATAAAATAAATGAGGAAGTAATCATACCGTTACTAAATTCACTTGAAGTCCAACCGAACGATTGATCTTGATAGGCACAACGGTCTTCGAGTCGGGATTCGTACGTAGATCCGACTTGTAACGGCTCAATACCATCTCAAAATCTTTGATCTGCTTGGCCAATTGCTGACACCGATTACGCGTTGCTTCCTGATTTCGCTCAGATACCTTTGCCTGCTCGCGCAATTTACCAATCTCGTCCCTCATCGTTATAGTCTCAACGACCTTTTGTATCAGCAGCTCTTCGAGTTCCTGTTTCAACGAATAACAGTCTTTGTGCGTAAATTTATCGGAATAATTTGACGCGAGCTGTGCCCGATTCTTTGCGAGTACTCACCTCCTGTTTCAATTTGCACAAACTTCCATTGGCATCACGACGAAAAAATTTACGAGCGTGACCAAGAATTCGCTTCTTATCCTGCTCCAATGGTACATTCTTCGATGAAATATCACCGTTACACGTGACAACATCTGGTTTCAGCTTTTTCATCGTCCCACCCTCATTCTTGATTTCGTTATCAACGTAATTACGTTTCAGACTCGGCGGCGAAGCAGATCGCAAGTTATTGTTCGTCTTGGGCTTGATAAGAACGAATTTGCTAAGGCTGTCGTTAGACTCTGAATCGCTATTGCCAAGAAATTCTTTTCGTATTATTTCTTCGGCATTTTTAGCAGTCTTTCGCCTTTGCCTAATATTATCCGTTTCTGAAAGACAAATAACAGTCTATTAACGTCCGACAAACGCACGAGACACTTGGGAATTTATTTTCCAGAAGAGATTGTTTTGAAAAATAATCGCACGTGCGTGCGTGTGTGTGTCTTTCCGTCTGTCTGTGTCTGTGTGTTGAATGAAGACGTAATGTTTACAGCCAATGTTGGAATTGGATTTATCTCAACGAAAATTATATGACCCGAAAAAATACTGACTCTGGAAATTCAGAAACCAACACTTACTCTTCTACGATAAATTGAAACACGTACTCGATTGAATACGAGACAAAACGTCCGTGCGACATTGGCGCGAAGGGCAATAGGATAAGTGTAATATAGATTTAATTCATGCTGCAACTGAATTCATTGGTATTGTCGATATTCTTAGAGTGAAGAAACAACCACCATCGTTTCGTATAAATTAAATAAAAGCGGTAAAAGAAAAATATGAATAACTCGAAATGTACATGCCCGTGCTCATAATTACAAATGAAATAACTTTTCAGTGAAATGAGATGTATCGAGGGAAAATATTAATCACAAGCCGCGCATCAATTCCATCGAATGGTGAAAGTTATCGCAATCGATTTTTCAAACGTTTTACATTTCAATGTTTATCGCGTGCGTGCAACTCCGCGTCGCGACCGTGGATTCTACAGCGGACGATTCAAGACAACAGTAGCGTGATAATTTTTTTTTAGCAAAATCATAGAACCAAGCAAAAAATGAATTAGTCGTGCCAATGAATATGCCATGTTAAATCAAACGTACCTTGCGTACATTGCGAATCTTCGGTTTGATTAAGAACGTTATCGTGTAAACTGTCGATTGACTTTCTAGTACGTTTTTGCGTGACGGGAACCTCAATGACCTCGCAATCATCGATTTTCTCTTTATCATTGACGACTGTATTCGGGGTCGTGGACTCGACGTTTGTATCCTCGTCGATAGTTCCATGACTCGGTGATTTCTCTACAACGATATTAGTCGTAATAATGCCTGGAGCTTCTTTCGACGGTATCGATTCTCGAATTTCGACTTTACTACTATTTACAGAACTATCAACGTTCGATTCATCGTTATTTTTCTCATTGTTGCCGCCATCATCTTTGTCGTCGTCGTCGCCGTCGTCGTCACCGTCATCATCATTATCATTATCATCATCCTCCTCGTCACCTCTGTCGTTGTCGTTGTCGTTGTCGTTGTTGTCGTCGTCGTCGTCGTCGTCATGGTCGTTATTGGACGTGGGTACGGCAGTCAAATTTTCAACGTGGCAGACTCTGGAAGAATCACTCGTATCCTCGTTCTTGTTGCATTCTATTCGCATTCTCTTGGAAAGCTCCATCTCGTCGAGACCAAATTCCGACGACGTCCGTTTCATCGAAGAGCGTAATATCGTTTGTTTGTTCCTGTCCGTAAAACTCTTGGACGTGTCGTCGTTATCGTCATCGTTCGTGTGGCACCCATCAACGTTGTGTCTATCATTGCTCTTCTTATCTGCGGCGGGGAAAGGAGAAATTTCTGATTCTGACGTAACGTCATTGAAAAAGGAAAAAATTTCGTCATTTGTTTTCGACGGTTCTGCGTCGACGCTCGATGTCCTTTCAGCTTCCTTCGCGATCGTTGTTTCTTTCGTTTCCGATTGCTCTGGCAACGATATCGACGGCGGCTCGCTTTTTCCCTCCTCATCCAAGTTCATCGAGTCCCTAGATTTTTCCATCCTTCTCGCAGATTCTTCTGGAATTTTATCTTGATCGAGTTTATCAACATTCTCATTGTCGTTTTTAAAGTAATCATCGATCTTAGCGATTATATCGACCTTGTCGGCATCAATATTTGTCTCAATTGGATCATTATCATTTTCGACACTCTCGGGATCGATATTTTTCGGATGTTCCTCATCGAGACTCTCTCGTTCGAAATTTTCATCATTCTTCGATTCGCTCGGTTCTTCCGTTGACATATTTTCCTCGTCATTTTTATCGTTCTCATTGTAATCGTCGTCTCGACTGGATATCGTCGTTTCGACATCGTTGTACGTTGGATGCTCTTTCGACGGCTTGTCCGATGACTCGTCTTCCTTCTTCTCTCCCTCATCATCAATCTTATCCCGCTGCTCCAAGTTTTCAAATCTTATCTCGATGGATGAGGAGCAGCCTGCTGCTTCCGTGTCATCACTCGGATTTTTCTCAACGTTTTCCAGAGCGACAACGGTCCGAGTATCCTCGGTCATCACCACCAACGTCGCTGCTGCCGCCGCCGCCGCCGCCACTTTCGTCTGATTCTCCTGCTCGTTGTCCTCTTTGGATTCGACATTTTTGATGGAACCAAAGAGAGAAGTTTCGCGCGTAGACCGAAGGTCATCGACGTGCTCTCCATCCTCCTTCTCGTTGTGCGTTTTCTCGTTTGTTGAATTATCATCAGGATCGTTGAGACTGACGACGGAAAGCTGCTCGTCGACGGCACTGTCATTCCTACGCGCCGACGTCTCCTCGGATTCCGAAATTGATCGACCACTGTCCCCGACGTTGACAGTCTCACTCGATTCGATAACGGAGCTTCCGGGAAACTCGCAGTGATTCCTCGTATCCAACGAAACGATTCTCGATTCGTTTTCCCCACTTTCAAGTGCCACTTGCTCATCCTTCAATTCCTTAATTGAAATATCCGACGAAAATACTCGCGACGATTCATCAAAACTCACGCGCATCTCTCTGTTATTTTTGCCGTCGTACAAATTGTGTCCTCTGCTGGCGCAAATTTTTCCAGGACCGTAATGAGTATTTTTATTATAGTACTTTTCGCTGTTACAATTGACAACGTATCTCTCGTTGTTCGAGTATTGCCATCGCGGTACAGATTCACGTTTTCCATCCCTGGGAACGCCGCCGCCGCGTTTCATGTAACAACCAAAATGACCCTTGTAACGCCACGAGGCGTCATCATCGTTTTCTCCCTTCATACTAGAATTGATCGTTGGACTTTCATCATTAGCCAACTTTCCACCGTTACAACATTCTTCCCGATTATGATCGATCTTTTGAACGAGCTCTTTCGCTAGCCCATCGGATGATAAATCCTCTCCGCTATTCTCTTTTGCCCTCATTTCACTATCCTCGACGGTACCCTTGGAATAACTCTCAGCGGTATATTCTCCGCTCCACGATATATCCCGTTTGCAAGGATTTTTTCGGTCCGACGAGATATCCGTCGATCCGAATTCTGCAATAAACAAGACAACTTGAACTTACCGCTGGGAAAAATGTTGATTTTTTCTCGCTTCCCGTGCTATCGTAATCGCGTGTAGGGAAAATCGGAAGAAAACGGCCAACCTTCGACACCGTTCATTGAAAAAATCAACAAAAAAATTCATCGAGTATTTGTTGAATAATTTCTTCCAAATAGTCGTCGATCGACCTTGATCCACGATCAATGCAAAAATCTTGTCCACCGATTTGACAAGTATGACAAGAGGAAAAAGAAAAATAGGTAAAGATAATTTTACCGATTCCGAACCACTCGAACCGTTATTGCGAGAGTAATTTCCATATTTACACGTCACTCAATGTATCACGAGTTACTCGGATATCGTCGGCTCATCCGATACGCATCTTCGGGTGTAATTGAGAACAAAAAGTTTAGCTGTTGGGGAGAGAAACGAACATAGGGGAGGTAAAATTCTTCCGATACAGTTGCCAGTGATTTCGGATCGTTAATCAAGATGCTGCGGTACGCACGATATTTCATCGGGATTCCGTGTCACAGAGATTCACCACCCTGAAACGCTGTACGCGGATTTTAACCGTTGGTTCGAGGAAGCGTTCGAACATGTCCGAGAATCGCTCATCGAGCGACCCGCTGTTCCACCATTGACATGATTTTTTCTTCGCGTTTGTAGAAAAATATGTACGAAATATGTTGCGGATGATCGTTGGTCATTCGTTTCGGCATTTATGATACGCGCGTTGGGAATAAAAGAAAAAAAAGAGGCGACGATGGTGTTATTGTCTCGTTGATAAAGATAAAATAGTCGAGCGCGGTTGGGAATGACAAATGCGCAAAAAAAACGACATATTCACGGTAGATACGCATAATGGAACTTACCGATTTCGGTACTCTCTCGAATGGTTTTATCGTTGCTGCTCGAGTCTCCGGTAGAATGTTCCTCGGCCTCATCGTCGGAAACTCTCAATCGCATACTATCGTCGGACAGGGCGTCTTCTTCGTCACCGTCTTCGTTATTTCCGTCGTACAAAAGTCTATCCTCTTTCTCTTTCGTGATCTCGTCGCCCGTACCTTGTGGAATATTTCGATCGGAGCATGCGAGACTCTCTGACTCGGTAACGTGCATTATTGCCGTGTCATTTGTTTCTCTCATCTCCATCATATCGAAAGCATTGAAGGACCCTCGCGTGCTCGATCTCGCGTTTGTTCAACATGAGAATCGTCACGATTATTCAGTGTCGTCTCATCAACACCGACTGAATCTCTCGAATTATTCGAACAAAATATCAATTTATATTTTCTCTCTTCTCACTGCTTCTCTCGTATACTTGTCCGTGACTTTTTATATCCGACAATATTTTCGAGTATTCGGAGCTTATTTTCATCGGCAATGAAATTATCGCGACATAAGTTCAACGCTCTGCGCACCGTCATCCTCGAAATTATCGTAATACATTATATTTCCCCATTGAAAATTATTCTAGAACAGAGAAACAAATGGAACAGTCCGTTAACGTAAGATCAAAAAATTGGAGCAGCGACGCGGATACCGCCGTAGCCGATAATGAATTTTTATATTTATTGCGAATAAACGATTTACTCATTTCCAATATTCGCTCTCAACAGAGCGTATACAATTTAAGGTAGGAGTCTACGTGCTGGTCAAATAACGGCTTATCAATCGTTGACACAAAACAAAATGTAAGAACAGTTTTCTGCATCGCAAAAATCTTTGAGTGATAAGAACTTCACGGATACGAACTCAATCTTAATAATATTTCGTAAATTATTATTACATATAATTTAGAATTGCTGATTTGATTCGGTTGAGATCAGCTGTGAACAGCTATATATATGCCAGTTTCCGGGTACGACGTTGATCTGGCAGCGCTTCGTTTTCCAACATTGTATCTATATATATATATATATATATATATATATATACTGGTCGTAACCCTAACCTCTTTGCACTCGGCGGTTGTATCTTTGTTGGTGATTCAGCTAGGAGAGTTTTTGACAGTTTACGACGATTATCTACAAATGGGGCGAGACAATATTCGGTGCTAGCATGGCATTGACAGTGGACAGTTCATTTCTCAAAAAAGTGCAACGTGCGATGTTGCCAAGTGTACCCAACTACTTCGCGGCAGTCTGTCTTCTGCTATGTAATAACTTTTTCATCGAAATTATCTAAAAAATTCTCTTCGAATAATTCGATGACCCTATATTTTTATAATCCCGTTGAAATCTTCAGATTTTAATTTACCAGTAGCAACTTTGATATCAATACTATCAAATCGATGCAGTAATGAATTCGGTAATTACATATGCCGATGGAACGGGTTTCCCATAAGTCGACGGGTTAATTTTTCGATTTTCAATCTAATATTACTCGGTGGAATCTTCGTTAAGGTATCCCAAGTTTTCACTATATAGAAGTTTACCACATAAACTCATATATATTTTAAATTCAAGAATTTATCTAATAACGATTGTAGCGAGACTCCTACCTTAATATCTTTTAATCCAGATCGTGTTTTTTTGCAACATCCGTATATGTATATGAATATATGATATATTTCATTGGAAGCACTGGGTACCGCGTCGTTCGTGTACGGAACATTCGTCGATCGATCCTACCACACGGGGTCAGCACATGTTCCGCGCTTCATTTCATCGAACAATTGTCCGAACCCAGAGAATCGTCAACACCGCGTGTAACATTGATGCAGCAAAAAAATAATAAACTCTTCACGATTACCTGTAAACGTAGATTGGGTTTAGAAAAAAGGCTTCTTTTTTTGTGTCGAGCTGTGGGCACCCGTTTGTATCGCCCGGCCCTGGTCCCGGAACAGCTGAAAGTAGAAGCCGACGGACCGAACCTGTGCTTGGACGATTGGGACGTTCAGCGCAACCATCGCGACGTCTGAATACCGACCAGATGTTCGCGTCCTCTCTCTCTCTTCGCCCATTCTTCCTTACAGAGGACACACACGGGTGCGCGCGCGGTCACGCACACACTCTCAATCTTGCTCTCTCTCTCCCTGTTTATCGTGTCGAATTTTGTGAATTTTCCACATTCGCAATGAGGAAACGATACTTGCGGTGGGACTTTCGCAATGATACGCTTTAACAACGACAGCTGTACAGTCGCGATGAAATTAAAAGGTGCTAAGGGCAGGTTTATCGACGGATTCTCCCGACTAGCGTGAAATGAAACTCCTCCCAGGCCCACTCGCACGCATCGTCGGTGACCCGGCGACGAAGTTAACCGAACAAGCCCGAATCCGTAAACTCCCGACGCCACGAACTACATCCTGTGCGAGATCCATTTCGATCGATGCCACATAACCCAACCGTGATCCACTGTCAATTTTTTTTTTTAATCAATTGTTCATTGATAAAAAGCGTCGTTGCAATTTGTTGTATTGGACCTTCGATGCCGTTTTCCAAATCCCCATCGTTGGTGCAAATATAATTCTGAAGATATCCAGTGCTCGAGGTAATTCCTCACAGCGCGCAGTGCGCTAAAAAAGACTTTTTGGGTCAAAAGAAAATCGCTGTTGCGCAAGCGCTGCTCCGAATTTGGCAAATACCGTTACCAATGTTACAGCGAAAAACTAGAAAAAAGAATTTTTCGACCACACCGCGATAACCTACTCCGAATTCGTTCCAAACTGTTAGGCTTTTTTTTAATGGTCCGTGAGCTCGAAAAATGCGCCGCTAAGCTTAGTTTATCGCCCGCTCATAGCTAAACAGAGTTTTCTCGTCTTGTGCGCAGATACCGCGTGTTGTTTCAATGAGAGCGACATCTACCGGACTACTTATTTTAAGTAAACGGGTCGAGTCTATTCACTGTTTTTTCACGTAAAAATTGTAAATGTTACGGTATAATGAGTTTTTTGAATTTTTTTCGATCCGATGGAAAATAGATTTTAGGCAGTCAACTAGTTGGGTATATACGTTGTGATATACGCGTTGCGACGTAACATGTGAAACGCGAATTATGGATCTTACTAAAATAAAACTTTTACCGGCATCAATATATCTCCAACACTACGATTCAAAAAGGTTCAAGTTAATTCAGTTGAATGACTCATATAGTGGCGTATGCGCGCCCCCCCCCCTCCCGCTCGCGCTTGAGAATTCAACGAGAGCCGTTAAAAACAGTTTTACTCCGTTTTTTTTTTTATTAAAAACGTATTTGTAGAAGGTAACATGAGGAATATCCCAAGACCTCCGATGGCATGATTATCGGATACTCCACGCCATTCCTCTTCCATTTCATTATGAAGAAAGAGTGGTGAAAATTGTAAATTATTTGAGGTTATGTGCCTTAACGCTGCAAGCTTTCCTCTCTCGATGTGACGCCAGGTGGCGCCTCGACTTGCATGCATTATAGGAGCGGAACTGTAGCGGGATGCGTCGATCGCTTTGTTTCATCATTTCACCCCAGAGACGGTGATACTTTCTCGAAGCAGCGCTGCGCAATGATTTATTTATATATTTTTTCATTCTTATATGGAATATAACATTTCCGAGACTTTGGAAAATTTGCGCAACTGCGCGATTTACCCTAAGTAACCTGAAGCCTGGAGCAGCTAGGAGTTTACACGATCGATACAAAGATTTTCGATGACGACATTTTTTCATCCATTCGGCAAATAAAGTATGCATAAATCTCATGAAACTCGAATAAATAAAGGAGGTGAAAATCGCGGTATCAAATATGCAGCAAGGAAAAACTTTATTCGATCCCTTTTCAGTGTCAGTGAGATAGGAGACGGCGGCCTGTATATGTGTATATACGCTAGACCGCGATCACGTGGCCACCGTCAAGTCCGCCACTAGGCCCATATTGACGTACTGATACTTGCACGCGCAAGTCTCGTGAGCTCGCAAGATGATCGATTGTTATATATACTCATAAAAATATGAAACAAATGACAATTTTGAAACAATTTATTGTTTCATCAAGATCGGTATGTGGGCCGAATAAAAGTTGTTTCAATAACGGGGGGTACGCGAATTTCAATATTCCCGTGCCATGCTCAGTCGCCTTCATGACAAAATGGTGTCCGTAGCACGCACACACGCGAGCGTGCGCGCGCGCACACACACACACACACAACTATACATGCCTGAGCTCGAATCAATTGTTGAACAAAATCAATTTTTTTCTGTAATATGGCTTTATTGTGACTTTTTGAACTTGATGAAAATAATGGGCAAGATTTAATCCAGTTCAACCGACTACAGCAACCGCGTATAGTCGGTGGCTTATTTTCATAGAAATAATAAACTTCATAATTCTGCAATAAATACATATCGATTATGGATAAGATATTATGACTAGAGAGATGAGTGCGAGCGAACCAAGAGCTCCGCAATAATTTTAATCAAGCAGCGATAGTTTGTGAAAAATCCCTAACATAACCTAACTTTATACTCGTAATTGGTCATCGAGTACCCGACTGTTCGTGAGTGCATTGCGTACACTTGGCATAGATAGGACACGGCGGAGGCGTGTCCGCCAAATATGGGAAATAGACGACGATGAGTAGCGTTGGATGCCAACAAATTCGAATGGTTCTCAAGCTTTTGAGGATAATCGCATCTATACCTAACATAACCGTAATTCTGCTTCTACTACACAAGTAGAAGAACCGCCATGTTTCGCAATAATAAATACATACTCCGTAACGTTCAATTCGTATACACACACACGCACACACATACCAGAGTGTAAACTTACGTTTATCCACGGATGTTCGTCATGGTCGGCATGATGATGATAATGATGATGAATATACAGCTTTCGAAGCAACTACAAAACCCAAAAACCACACTGCTATGTTTGGATAAAACTTTCGGATAGTACGAGACCGATGCTCATACATCGAGGGTATCTTCAACACAGCGAGACAAACAACCAACAAGCGAGTCGCGCGCACGCGACGTTGCCAAATCTCACCGCCCCCCCTTCCCTTTCATATGCGCATTGACGTGTTACGCTTGGAAAAAAAAGTTTCGCGTCACATACTTTACCGATCTTTACTTTGGACCAGAGTCTCGGTCGATCGTTCACTCCTGCTGATCTATGCTATCGATGTCTTTCCCACGAAAACTTATGTAACGCGTTTTATAGTCACAAAAATTGCATTATAACCTCAATATGTTGCCACTTAATTGTGCGATATATATATTTATGCATGGACTTTGCTGCTTTCTCTGCGAATTAATCATCGATAAATTAGTTTGCAAATCATATTACTCCGCTACTCTTTGCAAATATACGCAAAATATTTTTCTTTCTGTTCCGCGTGGCATCATCGCACTCGCGACACATATATATACGCATGTATTACCGAGCATGCGAAAATTATCTTAAAAAAATCAAAATATATATACATGTGTATGTATTGCTATTTTTCACACCCATGGATGCATAAATTAAAATACAAAAAATGTTTTTTCTAAAATTTCCTAAAATATGTACACTTGCTCGGTGGCTATATATTTATATATTATTGCGTTGTTGAATATATTGCAGAAGCAAAACACCGCATACACTTGAACCAAACAACTCGACTTGATACAAAACGCGTGAGTTAAAATACAACATGTGCTATAGAATAATGATAATGTTGAAATGTTAAGTATAAATACATAAGTATGTACAGATACTCGAAATCTGGTATTGCGCGAGCGATTGGTCGCCGTAAGAAAAAAAGACCAATGAACATGCGCGGGACGTGGAACGTACTCATGTTGTTGCGCTGTTGCCAGATCAAGCTTCTTTCAAATTATACATACACACATATGCTTACGTCGAGTAGAAGCCGTGATACACACCGATACACACGTCATATTGAAAAACCACGTGGTTCGTAATGGAAAATTGAGGGGAGTTTTTAGAATCAATAGATTTCTGTATTGCCCGTGACACTTAGCGGCAATCACTGGAGAAGGCAATAAGCAGCTATCTATCGTGCGCGCACTGTAAAGATATAAATTTAAAAAAATGTCCAACCCGTATGAGGAGGGTCAATTCAGCGACGCTGAAGATGAAGTTCAAACGATGAGGTATCGTATTGTTCATTATTAAAAAAATAAATTTCTAGGTTATACGCAGTATGTATCGCCGAGCCAACGGTGTGTCGTAACAATGTGCAATGATGAAGGAAAAACCAGCTTGTTCTTGCTGCCCCGTTCACGATAACCAAGAGATAACACGTTTGTCGGTTTATAGGAACAATCGATCGGGTGGCAAACCAACTTTTCAGTCGTCGACGACCAATGAAACGAATCATCTTAAAATTGTCAAAGACGCCGACGATGACTACGATGATTATTGGGAGGAAGATGAGGACGAGTGGACTCTCGAGCACGATATTTCAGGTGAAAAAATCCGCGATCGGCTTAGAACGGTAAACGCTCAAAACGCCAATACCCAAAAAGTATCGACCAAAATAACAAATTATCAGCCTTCGGACAAGCTCTTCAGACGCTACTCCGATAGGATAAACGTGGAGAGTTACGGGGGTCCGTCTCTGCCTCACGATGCGGCAAATTTTCTCACACAGACCGACAGGAGAGCGGACAAAGATCGTACGAGAACAAAGGACAAGCACGATCGTGCTACCGTGGAACAAGTACTGGATCCTCGTACGAGAATGATACTCTTCAAATTGCTCAATCAGGGCATAATATTGGAAATAAATGGTTGCATATCGACGGGAAAAGAGGCAAACGTTTATCACGCGACCTCGAAAACGGGCATTGAATTTGCCATAAAGATTTACAAAACGTCGATATTGCAATTCAAAGATCGTGACAAATACGTCAGCGGTGAATTTCGCTTCCGTCATGGCTACTGTCGTCACAATCCGCGGAAAATGGTGCGAACATGGGCGGAAAAAGAGATGCGTAATTTGATACGTTTGAATCAAGCCGCCGTATCCGCGCCAAAACCCATTCTTCTTCGCAGTCACGTTCTACTCATGGATTTCATTGGGAACGGCGGATGGCCTGCGCCAAAATTAAAGGACGTAGTCGTCAGCGCCTCTAAACCTCGTAAACTTTATCGCGAATGTATAGAAATGATGTGGCGTTTGTACAACAAGTGCAAGCTCGTTCACGCCGATTTGAGCGAGTACAATTTGCTCTATCACGAGGGTTCCATAGTCGTTATCGATGTTTCCCAATCCGTCGAGCACGATCATCCGATGGCGTTGGAATTTCTTCGAAAGGATTGTACGAATATAACCGGTAAGAGCTCTCGCATTCGCGATACCTGTATAGTAGGAAAAAAAAACTCGATACCGAGGCACGATGATCTTTGTTATTTCGTGTTGCAGAGTTCTTCAGGAAGAATCAGGTAGCCGTGATGAGCGTGAAAGAATTGTTCGATTTCATCACCGATCCGACAATTACCGAGAACAATATGGACGATTATTTGGACAAGGTATCGGAAAGAGTGGCACAGAGTATAAACGAAAATGTCGATCCTCGACAACAGGTGGAAGAAGAGGTTTTCAAGCAAGCCTACATCCCTCAGAGATTGGCACAGGTACGCGATATCCGATAGAATTCCGTCTTTCACAGAACTCTTTTTGATTATGCATTGTTTCATTTTTATGTACGTATCATCTTTGTCATATCGCTCTCGCAGGTTATCGACATCGAGCGAGATATTCGCATGGCCAAAACCGGCAAGGAGGATCTGATATACAAAACTTTGGTAGGACTGAAGGCGGATCTATCGAAACCCGCCGAGAAGCCGGAGATTCTTCGAAACGAAGAAATTGAGAAATGGAAAATTTCTTCCGTCGAAGATGACAGTTCCGGAAGCCAGTTGTCTTCCGACGAGAACGACGAGGACGATAGCGATGCAGGCACGAAATTTGTTAATTCCGCGCGTCCTCGTAACGAGACACTCGAGGAAAAAAAGAACCGAAAAAAGGCCGTCAAGGACGAACAAGCGGAGAAGCGAAAGAGCAAAGTGAAGAAACACGTGAAGAAGAGGAAAGAGAGGATTCTCAAAAAGAAATAGGCCGGCGCGTCAAGATGATAGATATTTTTATCAATAATAATGAGCTGTTGTTAATTCGATTTTTGCGCGTGCTTGTAAAAACGAGAAAAAGAAAGGTTACGCAAACAATTGATCGGGAATGTCCTCTCTGCGCGGAAAGCTGGCATGCGTGCCGGTCTTGAGTACGCTCCGAGTCGCTATACGGCAAGCTCTCGAGATACACTCCTTTATGGATAACGTTGGATGATGGGCCACAAAGTAGGCGAACGCTCCCAGAAACGAGTCTCCGGCACCCTTGAAAAAGTAATATCGGATAAACGGATATCGTTGATACTCGAAATAATTCCTAAACAAATAGCGCGCAAGTGACAAAACATTTTTATCCTACCGTCGTATCCGTGGGTTTAACTTTTTCCGTTGGAACATGAATCATCGCTCGATCGTTTTTAAAGGCGTAAACGGCCCCCTCTGCTCCGAGAGTCAGAATAACGATGTTGCAACCTTTGTCCAGAAGATCGTCGATGGCTCGTTGGGCGTTGCAAAGTGTCAATGGCCGTATTCCCGTCATAACTTGAGCCTAAGTGCCGAAAATAAAGAAGCTCTCGGTCAAGATAACGCCCCCCGTTTATCAAAAGATGCAAGATGATACTCACTTCGGTCTCGTTTACGCAAAAAATGCTGCAACTTTTCAACAATTCAGGATCAGGTTTCTCCATTGCCGGTGCCCCGTTTAGGATAGACACACCTGTTTTCGATGATAACGCATCGGTGTTATCGAGCGACCGGTAAAATTATCCCGCGTGACGAGCGAAAACTAGACGTTGACTCGACAAGGGGGTGGGATATAAGAATCGGGATCGAGAGACGCGGGGGTGTCTCGACACCGATTATCAAAGAAATTGAAATACATCATTTTCTACGCGAGAAATAAAACTTTGCTCACCGTGGCCCTTGTAGAGTTTCAAAGCGTAAAGCGTCGTCTCTATGCAACTTTCGAATTGGCACAATAACACGGAAGCTGATTCTATGGTACTCCGAGCTGCGTCGATGTCCGTGGGACTCAACAGAGCATTCGCACCCATTACTATCACTATATTGTTTTCGCCTGTAGGAGTTTGAAATGCAATTTATAGAATTTCCATCTTTACTCGGATCGTTTTGTTAGCACGAGGCCAACTTACCGTTATCAGCTACGACTATTTGCGCAGTGCCACTGTCAACATCTTTCTTCACGGTAACGTGAGAAACGTTTACATTCTCGGATTTCAATACGTCCAAGTACTCCGTGCCAAAAATATCCGATCCCAACTACACGCGAAAATAATTTTTTTCCAGCTTCATTATATTCATCGGCTGCGTGATTTAAAACTTTGCATAGGCTTCATTTTTTACCGATGCAACGAGAGCCGTGGAAGCGCCGAGTCGCGCGGCCGCGACGCATTGATTCGCACCTTTACCGCCGTAGCTTCGTTGAAATTTTTTCCCGCATATCGTCTCACCGGGCAAGGGTAATCTCGCTGCGTAACTGTATCATGAGGAAAATTCGAGTAAACGATTACACGATTCGAGACCGCTTTATCTTTTTATTGAAATTCATTAATACCATTAATACGATTAAAATTATTAATAATACGAATTTTTGAATATTTTCTATCTGGACATTTACCTAAAAAAGTCAATCATACACGATCCAACTATCACTATACTTTTGGACATTTTACCAAATTTCAAAATATCACTGCCCAACTATTCAAAATATCTCGAATAATAATGACAAATATATGTGAAAATTCGGAGGATACGGTTTGTGAGGTTATACCGGCAGCTGTTCACTACAGACGCGCGGTCTCTTGCGTTCTGGACAACCATACGTGTACATTATATAGCAGTCGACGGATAAATACTCTGAAATCTCAATGTCACTGAAATAACATTGATAATGGAAGACAATACACGTATCGTGAGTACACAATCTCGTAATGTAGCGTTATCACTTTGGTTCGATAACCAGACGTGAACACGTCGTCGCGTAGCATTCCTTGAAGAAAATGCTGATCTCTGCGTCTCAATAACAGTGATTGGCATGCTGTTGCACATGGCCATCATATTTGCGAAAAACAACACGCGATAAATATACAATTGAGATTAGACGGGACGATAAGCGAGCGACCTTTGAGCCTCCTTGTTTACTTCACAAAACAGCTGTCAGCACTCAGCTGACTCTAAAAGCGGCTGCTGTTGGGTGGCGACCGTGGCGACGTCACACGAGAAAAATATGTATTCTACCGTTCAAAAACGCGAAGTTGTCTGCTCGAAAAATCCCCAAAGGAAATGAAACTGTAGTGATTTTTTTTTTACCTCTCTAATATGGAGACATTTGTGCGGTTGCAACCTTTTTTGACCTCTTGACCGTCCGCCGGTATTCTCTAAACTAGACCAGCGAATACATATATATGTTCGCTGCTGGTACATACATGTATATAAATCCATGGCGTAAATACGTAGATGCAACATGGCCGAAGAGAACAAATTGCGAGATTTTCGGCTCGTTACAACGCTCGGTATTCCATAATAAAAGCGTTAGTTTTGAGTGAAATTTATAAAGAACAAGAGAGTGAGCAGCTTTTCGATAGCTCGATAATTACGAGAGTTACTTCGTAATATCATCCGATCGAACGGTACAGACAGAGAGAGAGAGAGAGCGAGAGAGAAAGAAAAAACCAAACGTTTTATTTATGGACTCTGTCATACGTGGAGGCATAGAAGAACGCTGCACGCTCATCACCGAGATGTTGTTTTTATTTGTCATATGGAAATTTCTGTGTGGTCGGGTGTGCAGTCGTCGACATTTATGAGATACAATGAGCGTACGAATGATCGTTCGATAATTCGCGCCGATAAAAGTTATCGATGCAGCCGCTATCGTATTTGACGGTACGTTGAATTTTTACGTTGCATTCACCATGAGAATCTATGGCACATAATAGAGCGGTCGGAGAGGAGAGAAAAAAACCAAAAAGAAGAAGAATAACGGAGCGCGCGTTCTCTTACGACGCAATGGAAATCGAGGTGGAATCGAGCAAAGTCGAGGTGGGAGGCGACACGAGTCCCGGCTGCTCCGGCTATTCGGGCATGGTGCACAGTAAAAAAGTAATAAAGCACGCGCTGCGTCAACAGGCCAAAAGACGCAGAAAAAACACTACCATAGCGTCCGGTAACTCTCGCACCCTACCGAGAATAGTGGTGAAACCTTTGGCGCCGCCGCCGCTCCGCGACCCGCCTTCACCCCCTGTACTCCCGGTTCAACACATCAATGCCGGTAAGTTACTCATTTTTCGGACAATTTCAAATCCCATCCGCCGCTCTCGAAATATAAAACAATGTTTTTTACGACGGGCCTGCTTCGCATTTGCAAAGTTTTTCCAGTATAAGTATTTTTTTCGATATTTCGTAGCGGAAGAGCCTGCGGCGACGATGCGAGAAGTACTCGCGAGTTTGCCAGGTTTCAGTCTAACATCAGGTCGCAGAAGATCGACCAAAAGATTGTCGGCGGCGGCTCAGTTGGAGGCCGGTCTCGTGGATCTCGAATCGCCGGCCAGCATACTCGCGAGTACGAGCTTGCGAGCTCTGCTCAATAGGCACACGTTTCAGGGACTTCCGCCTCTTTATCAGCGAAAACTCGCGCAACTCTTACCCGGCGTAGACCGACAGGTAAAAAAGCAAAAACTTTGTCTTTTGAAGAAATTCGACAATTTTTATGTGACAAATATTTCGGAAATAATTCGTTCGAGATAATTTTTCGTTATTTTCGTGTAATAATATTTGCCGACCGTCTTTCGTCTCACAGGACGCCGCGACTTCCGGACTCAACAATGAATTCTTCGCTCGAGCCTGTCTGGAGTGGCGCAAGCGTTTGGCCGAGGGTGAATTCACGCCTGAAAATCAGCAGCGACTCAAGATGGAAGCGGAACGGGACAAGAACAAACTTGATCCGTGGAAATTGAAGCATTTTGAGCCAATATGGGGAGACAAGCGTGAGCCAAAATTACGCTTGCACTGTATGCCGGAAGTGAGAACGGGAGGAGCGGTTACGCGATCGAGTTTGCGTCTTCGACTGGAATCCAATATCGAACAAAATGCCACGGATATCTATTGTCGTACGAATTCCATAATAACGGAAAAGGCGACAACGGATAGCGACGATGTACCGGATACGAATCAAATTGTGGCCAAGAACGTGGAAAATTGTTCCAACGAGGCGATAGCTGTCGAATACGACCATGTCCCACGACACTCTCCGCCCGAAATCGACAATCGTCTTCGAGTTAACGAAAACGTTAATGAGAGCGGTAATGCGGAGGAAATAACGATTGGATCGACGATTATTGAGTATTCTTCGAACAACGACGAACAACAAACGGACGTTTGTTGCTCGTTGATCAGCGGAGAAAACGAGATTTTACTCGAACCGAAGGGACGAGATATTGAGGAAGAATCAATGCAGATAGAGGAAGCTCCGGCAGAATCACCCAATAACGAGCATGACGAGAGTCCCGATGAAATAATGGAAATTCCCGAGACTTCGATCGACGAGGAAGAGGAGGAGGAGGAAGAAGATGATGAGGAGGATGAGGAAGACGAAGAAGAGGAGGAAGAGGAGGAAGAAGAGACGATGGTGGTGGTGTCTGCGTTGACGACAAAAACAACAACAACAACGATAACGTCGACAAACGATTTGGTGGAATCTCAAATAACACCTCCGTTGGATATGCAGATAGAGTGCTCGACTGATCCGAGCACCGATCCCATCGACGTTATTTCCGTGGCTCTTTCTCACGTCGAGGAGGAAACTCAAATTATTCAGGAGATGAACGAGGAGTATGATCTCCGCAATAACAATAGCAATAACAATCACAACAACAACAACAACAGCATCAGCGGTAATGATAATGATCTTCATCAGGAGGAACCACCTCACGATCAACGTAGCAATCATGATATGCTCGAGAATGAAGAAAGAAAAATTTATGAGATATCGGATTGTGAAAACGCCGCCGCCGTGGAGAGTATATCCGGTCGCGACGAGGATGGCGAATCTCCGGAGCAACGATTGACGGAAGAACGAGCTATCGTAACGAGTCAAATGGCTCAACGACATACCGAGACTATAAATCCGAGTGTGACGGAAGCCGAGCCGCAGATACCCGAATGCATGGAGATCGACAGTGAAACGTTGCAGCGTATCCACGAACTCGAGGTATCTCCGATATTCGTAAAGTCTCTCGAGATAAATATTTACGGATGAAAAATGTTCATCCACGCGAAAACGATCCGTGTTCACGGCGATTGTGTATTTTAAGGTACGCGGCGAGATGCGGGAAGCTTACGAGGAGATTTCTGGCTGTCCCGAAGAAATAATATATCCGATTCTTGGATCAATGGAAATCGGCACGGGCGTTGCGCCCGCGGAAACGGAGACGCTGCAGCGAGCTATCGTCACCGAAACAGTCGTCGAGGATGTCGTCGAACAGCCTGACGTTATGAACGTTGTGAACGTCGACGATGAGCTCCGAGACGCGAACAATTACGTTTGTTCGGAGATGCTCGAATGCAGTTGGCCCGTTGAAGCCAGCGTAAACAACGCAGTCGGTAACAATAATTCCAACATCAACGATAGTCCGGTAAGTGTACTTTACATACCCTGTAAGTTTACTCGACTCTAAAGAATTTCACCCAACGATTTGGCAAAATAATTAATGAAACGAGCGAATTGATAAAATGACCGAAGCGTCGGATATGCATGTTCGTGTGCGTGCGTATATTAATTTTTTAAAAATTGAACAATCTGACGAAAACCGACACATGAATATATCGATCGGTGACTTTGACGAAAGCCGCAGGAAGATTTGCCGATGCCTTGGCCTCTCGTTGCCGCCGCTCTCGATGGTACCGTAGCCGCCAATATCACGGTCACGACCCAGGACGAGTGTACCGATACGTCGACAACCACCGATATCACGATGTCAACGACACCTAGCAACCAGCAGCCACAACGGCAATTCATTTCGAACGAGCAAAATTCTGAATCGATAAGTTGCATAAAATTGCCGGTGGCTCAGGGCGTCTCGGCCTTTCAGCCTACCGAACCTGCTATGACGATAAATGCCACGACAACGACACCCGTTGCCGTATCCACGTGTCTAATGAAGACCGTACAGTCACCGAGCCCACCGATAATTGCTTTTCCATCGTTGCAATCTATCCGTTTTGTACAAACTAGATTTCATCCTGGACAACAAAATTCAACGTTAACCGGAACGAATTCCATTACCTCGCAAATAACGAGTCAGCATAATTCGCAAAATCACCAAATCAGCATTGTCAGACCAACCGACGAAATTGTTCAATTGACCGCGGTAGCCAATTCTCAGCAGCAACAGCAGCAGCAGCAGACTAACAATGTCGCGGCGGTACGTGCCAATAATGTCGTTGCTACCAACAGTATAACTGTGAGAAACGCTGTACAAGCCACGGTCGGATTACCGACTCAGGTGCATCAACAGAATGCGATAGTCGTTCAACAACAAGCTCCAATTGTAACTGCCCAGTCGCGACAAATTGTCGGCAATGTGCAAACGTATTCGAACAGCGTAGCGCCAGTTAGATCGGCGCGTGGTAATGGTCAGGGAAGCTACAGAGCATCGAGAAACAGCAATAAGGAACAGGGAGGTGGAAGATCGCGGAGTTCGACCAAGGAACCGCCGGGCGCTGTCAATCTCGAGCGAAGTTATCAAATTTGTCAAGCGGTAAGCTCGAGAATGTACCATCGTATCGAAATGTCAGAAACTTGCCCGTGGAGAAATTGAGAAGACAAAATTGAAAAATCATGTTTTATTCCCAGGTTATCCAGAGTTCACCGAATCGCGATCAACTCAAAGCGCATCTCAAGCCACCGCCGAGTTTGTTGGCGCGCGGTGACGGTGCTTTCATGACGAATAAAACGGGCGGACGTACGATAACGACGGTCAAGACGCAGAAGCAAACTTCGCAGCACGGTAAACAGCAGCAGAACAAGGCACAGGCGGTTATGCTGAGACAGGTTTTTGCAACGGCGCGACAGGGGGCACCTGTCGAGGTACGTCACGTATTTTTGTCATTGCCTCATTAAAACTCAAGATCTATCTTTTCGAATAATGAATTTTTTCATAAATTTGAATATTGAAACGAATCAGGTTAACGATAGCAGCAACGCGGTAGCTCAATTGAGCACCAACGGAACCGGCGGATTTGGTCAGTACATTCTCGTGCAACGCACAGGAGTGAGCGATGGAGCACCGAGAGCATCATCAGCACCGCCATTACCACCGCAGATAGCCGGTATCGGGGTAGGCGTTCATCTCGTTCGTGGTAGACCCGCGAGTGCCGGTGAGGGCTCCCATCAGGCTGTTACTCTCAAAGCACGAGGTACGAACGACGGTAGAGTGGGCGGTGGTGCCGAACCCGGTGCACCAGGTGTCATAATGGGCGGTGATCCACCGCCTCCTTGCGAATGCAGTATGCGCGGGGCAATGGTAATTTGTCGTCAGTGCGGTGCCTTCTGTCACGACGATTGCATCGGTCCCCAGAGAATATGCGCAACCTGTCTCATACGTTGACACGAACTATCGTTTCACTATTCCGCCCGGAAGTTACTCGAGGAAGAATTAAAATTTAATCAATGATCTCGAAACATGATCGGGGCCAATGAACAAAGTTGGCTAATCGAACTCAAGTGTTATAAACTGACTGATGAAATTTTTTCGCAAGCTTGACGCCGCTGCCCCTGTGCTCCCTCGTCGAATGACGGAGCAATCGCGCGTAAAATAATAATTATTGTTATTATTATTATTATTATTATTATTATTATTATATCAATGCTACGCTGTAAGAGAAGTAGCACCTTTCGCGTTGTAGCGATTTCAGACGTGAAGGTCATCGAAGCGAGTGCAACAAGTTCTCGAGGAATGTATTCAAGCACAAAATACTTGCCCGATATATAGTATACTCTCTTCGCATGTCACAACTAAATTATTTCTCATAATCATCGACTTGAATCGTTCATTCGGTGTTTGAATCCATCACCTCGTGCATGTATAGCCCCCCCCCCCCCCCCTCTCATATTCACAGAAGCAACAAACAGACATCGTCATTTTTTCCAATATTCCCGGTTATATGATAATAATATAATAAATAATAAACGATTCGTACGTGACGAACGTAGCTGTTAAATTATTTCTAAATGGAAGCAAAAATTGTATAAAGTTCATGCTCATTTTTTCTAATTACAACTTTTAAATATCAATGTTGGTCGAATAACGACGGCAACGAAAATATTTAAAAAAAAAAAAAAACAATTGAAAACTCACAACGCGCGTCTGTTTAGCGATGAAAAATTATAGCCCCTCCCTCCGTCGTTGTCCAATCGGGCGCTCGATTATCGTGCGAAAAAAGTGTACGCGATTGAAAAATCCAATCACGAGCCTTTTTCGTTGTCCCGAAAGTTTTTTTTTTCACATGCTTGGTTCGTTAAAATCAAGCGTCCAAGGCCAAGCTACGACCAGACGATAAATATTCTTGCATCCGTTGGCCACATCGCCATGAATCAAGGCAACGTGTAAATATATCCTTCTTCGCGTTACGGTATCATTATATATAAATTTGGAACGAAAGGAAACACTACTGTTATCAACAGAGATGCATTGTTTGTGAAAGTAAGAGCATTATGATAGAAGCAAGAATCCTGACAATTACACGTGACAAATAGTACAACCGCGTATACAATTATAAAACTGTATATCGACAATTAGAAATGAACAAATTGAAAAAAAAAAACAAATACTTAAATAAACATTATAGCAAAGTTCTTCATTGATGGATGTTTTCGCACGGAATCGCTTTATTTTACAGTTCGTAGACTATCGCATGAAGACCTTCGCGTTATTACAGATAGATCTACCATTAAATCGATAACCGATTATGACTCCGGCAAGATATCAATGATGATGAAATGAGAAAGACACATGTACAAGATTAGAATCATAGATTCGCGGGATCCGTGACTCGTTGTTCTACGCTGTAGGAATTTAAAAAAAAAAACATTTATTTTAACGTAAATTCGACGTTGCTTTTATGAGGTCCATTGCCTTTATCGTACAACTAATTGGACAGCTCGATACAGACGATTATTTATGCTTGCGATTGGCGGGAGGTGGATAAATGAAACGGCAAACAATGTTTTCCTACCGACGATATGACGCATTACAGCGCTAGAGACCAAAATTGTGTGGTCAAAAATACAGGCGATAAAAGGAAAATAGAAATCCAATTTTATGTACGTTGTATTGACCTGTTAGTTTTTTTCTTCCATTTTACATGATTTTCTTTCCCTCTTTTACCTAAATAATATCTTCGAGTAATACTCGATCGAACGTGGCTCATTAATTCGATTGCTTATTTGTTTCGTTCATCTTATAAGTATTTTTTTCAAAATTTGCCCCAAAGATACATCATGAACCGCTAGGTTGACCGAGGAAAAATAAACAATGTCGCTCAGTGCAGCAATGGAAGTAACACTCGAATAGCATTATTCTCATTGCAAAAGCCAGTCAGTGAGTCGTCAGTGAATTTTTTAGCACGAAAACGGGACAAAAAAAATTGATTGATTCTCTAGTCGTAGGTAAAATGATCATATTTGGACGTTTTACCATAACAAAAAAAGTATACACGGTTGTGTGGCACCTTGCAAGGTTGCCTCTAGTCGTCCACGTGAAAGAAAATGTACTGGAAAAACAACAGAAGAAGCCTCTCAAAGGCGGTAGTAAATTAACAATCAACAAATAAATATAAATCTATACATTCATTAATCTTTTGGAACATATCGATGAAACCAACTAAAGAAAAAAAATGAAATTGAAATGTCCGCGACTGTATATTCACCACAGTTCACAATGTATCTCGTCTTTTTTAAAGATTCGCGATTTTTATTCGACGAACTGACGTCCAGGTATTTACTTTTTTTGTTCACGATAAGAGCTATTTATATTGGGCTCGGACAGCAAGAACACTTTTTACACTCAACATACATCGAACATATATCCATTCAATATGGAATGATGCTCGCGCTCGCACAATTTTCACAAAATGATACGCTTCTCATTTGTTTTCTCTCACTTTTGCTGTTAATCTACGCATTTTCCATTTTTCAAAATCATTTCATCCTCTTTTGTTCAGTCAACAGCTATATATATATATATGTATATAGATTCAAAGATACATCGGGGACCTGCCCCGTATATCTCGGCGAAGAATCGCAAGTTTGATCCGGAATCGAGCGCGAGCCTCAGCATCGTCGGAGGAAAGTCGATAAATTATGCAAATACAAAAAATATTTAACCAATCCGCAGAGGGACACTTTTTTCCAATTATCATATACGTTTGATTACTATTTTTGAATTGTATGATTTTCGAAAACAAACGCGGGAGCGAAGCTTGTTCGTGACTGAATCTAACTAATCCGGGCTTCCACGAGTGTATTTCTTTTTCTCAGTGATGCTCTAACCCTAAATACGATTCGTTTGTTACCATGCTCTAAAAGTTCGTCAAACAAAATTTTTATAACGAGCAGGACCGAGACCCAGCAGCGCGTCCTTTCTGCGCTCCAGCTCATTATTATATCACCCTTTATTTTTGGTTTTAATTTCCTCTCGCGATACCTGTGTGAGGCTTCGTAAAGGACTATGTGACTAAAATATATTGCGATTCAAAGTGCCTTTGACAAATAATAATATACAGAAGACACGTATAACTGAGAATAATTATCTTTATGGGGTTTTTTTTAGTCAGGCTTTGATAATTTCCTCTTTCATCGTTATAGGCCATTTGCGCACCTTTCCGAGAGCTTAGCTAATAGCAAAATAGAACTCTATAAAAACAGGGAAATAAACGTTCTCTTATTTTTTCGGAAATGCAATGTCGACGTTACGTCGAAAGACGGAAAGAAACGCGTTTCGCGTGTCTAACAATTTAGTGGAAAACTCATAATTCGTCCTTGCACTTGAGGCTCCTCTCCCAATCACAATATCGATAGTATCGCCGATCACGAAATAACCTGCTCGCGCACCATCACAGAAAACTATATCCGAACTACGGATCTACTTTGTCGTTTTTGACGCTATAACGATATAATTTATAATAGAGCATAGAGTATATATAATATATATATTTATATGGTAATTTTGTTCATTACCTTAAACGAGACTTAAACGTAGGCAGGTGAGAGATTGAGGGTGAGACGCGAGATAACATTGTTGCGTATCGTAGCGCGTGTCGTTCGCGAACTCTTGATTATCTGAATAACCATAATACGACAATCGTGGCACACAACCATCGCCACGCCGCGCAATCTTTCAGCAACGAGTCGTTGATCCGTGCTCAGACCTCCGAGAGCACCGAACGCACTGTTGGTCAGCAGTCTGCTTGGACTGCCGCCAATCTTTTGATATCTGTTGCAGAAAACATCGAGTATAAATCTCTCTCTCTCTCTTTCTCTCTTTCTCTCTTGATAAATCAATTATTCATCATCATCAATTATAAATCAATGAAAATCAATTAATTCTTATAAACTGACCTTCTTTCATCCGGTTGAGTCTCATTTGGAGTCGCACCACCGGGTGTCGTATTTTCGGCAGGTGTGCTGTTCGGTGTGGAAACCGGTGTAGAATTGTTCAATGCGGGATCTCGGCGTCTCGGTGCCGGCGAAGCTGGTGCCGAACCTGCAGCTCCGCCTGGTCTCGGCCAGGGACTCCTGATGCCGGAATCAGGCTCGGAATTTGACGGTGACATTAGTAATCCCGGGGAGAGTAGTACGACCGGCACGTGAGCAAAATGTTCCGTGGGGATTCGCATCTGGGAGAAGAGTTTTAAACAGACCCTTGAGAAATATTTAAAACGAGACAAAAAATCATTCGGAAATTATACATTTTACACGACGATTTTTACGTTCCTTGAGAGTCGAACAAAAATGTTCCGGGATCTTTTCGAGTGATTATAGATTCTCAACTCGAGTAATCTGATACGCTGTCGCGTGAGCTAGTCGATATAAAATTAATAAGGGGCGCGTGTACCTTTGAGTAACATTTTACGCAGACTGTTCTTTCGCAGAGACGGCAGCGTTGTCCCCAAGGACCCAGAAGACCGAATCGAGTTTTCAGACACAAAAAGCAGACTCGTCGTTTCTCAACGTCCTCCTTGACGCGTCCCTCAACCGGCAGTGATTCCAATTCAGCTTTCGTAAGAACGCTACGTATGTGAACGATCTCTTCGAGGGTCAGTGAGAGCCTCTCGTCGAGAAACATGTCTCCCAAAGAAGCTTTGTTCTGAAATGTGGATAAAAATGTGTCTTACAACTGCTCGAAACGCACTTTTCCTCAATTTTAATTTTCATGAAAAAGCTTGATTCAAGGGGATCGAACGATATAAAAATCATGTATCATCTCCGTTGTACGTTACCTGTGAGCCTTGATCGACATTTTGTTCGTGAAATTCCGACGATGCAATTCCATGACCTTTGAGAGACGCCCTTTCACGCGGTCGCGGACTCAGGCTTGGACTGGCGCTGGGACTAGGACTCAAGGTCGATCTTGCATCGGTGCTCATTGGACCAACTTGCTGACGACTGTGAGGTCTGGAATGTGGCACGGATGATGTACCGCTGTTCAATGGAAGAAAAGACGCTGTACTACCTCTACCCGTGTGTTTTCGAAGAGAGGCGCGTCTCGACGGACACTGAGTCGCCAAGTCATAAGCTGCGAAAGAAAGCTTTTGATTATTCGTCCGATTGAAATTCGACAAGTTCCACATCTTAAGGTCCAAGCTGCGAACGTAGATATATTTACACTCTAGTTGAGCATCGCAAAAACGATGATACTCGTTGCGCGTTAATCTCAATGCTCCGGTCTTTCGCCATGGATTAGCCGAACTTTTGTCCTCGTCCTCGTCATCAAGATCGCAACAACCACCACCCCTGCCGCCCATAGTTCTTGTCGTACCTTTTCGCGAACGATACCCTTCCTTCGATTCTCGCCAGACATTCGTACGGTCGTCGACGTCCCCCTCCTCGTCATCCTCGAATCTCGCCACGTTGTAATCTTCGTCATCGTCATCCTCTTCTTCCTCCTCCTCCTCCTCGTCTTCCTCGACATCCAACTGGAAGTCAAAGATGAAGAAACAAAACGTTGATCGATCAACGAGATATTCGACGAATAACTGAACCGCGTTAGCAACTTCGCACCTTGAGATCAAAATCCACGGGTATGAGTTTTCGTCGTTGTTTCATAACCGAGGCATCAGTCTCGGTGGATCCCCGACGTGGTTTCGTTGTAGCATCGTTTTCCCTCCTATTCGAAATCTCCTGTTGACTATTTTCTGAAAAAAGAAGACGAAGAAAAAAAAGACAATTATTTCGTACACCGTTTTTTTCGCAATTTAAAAATATAAAATATAAAATATAAAAATATAAAAATTTAAAAATATAAAAAGTAAAAAATTAACGAATAAAAAACGCACACTCCGATGCTCTCGGGAAAAAAAATCAATCGACGCTGGGATTGTGTCTATGAATAATACGACGCGCGAACGTTGTTTATTTTTCGTCCTCCTCGAAAAACCACGGAAGAATAAATGAATCATCGGGAGATGTGAAAACCAAAATTTAAAAAAAAACGCAAATGGATGTCACGAAAGCGAAATACGTGCGTTCGTAAAAACGACACGAATGAATCTTCAATGAATGATTTACCTGAAACCCTCAAGCGCCTTCTACAAGACTTACGATTCCCAAGTCCGCGAGCTCGTGCCTCTGGTCCCTTGCCAGTACGTTGACGAGGCTGCGGTACAGGAAGCGAGCCCTGACCTTCCGAATGTCGCCACTGTGCCGCGACATCCTGGGCAGGTTCTTGCTCCTGTTCAGGTTTTACAGGCGGTACTTCACCGAGGACTATTCTACGGGATTCGCCACCTACCGCCAGCAACATATCTCAGCTTCTTATTTCCAATCTTTTATTCGCTTTTCGTTATTTTATTGAAAGCTTTCTTCTCTGCTTTGCACTTCGTAAAATTATTATTTTTTTCTTTTCTCTCTTTATCGCGAAAACAAGAACCACCGGATGACGTTGTCCTGCACTTTTTCATCGCCCCAATGACCTCGCGACACGCATGATCTCAGAGTCGCGTGACACGGCCATGAAAACGACGCAGCCTCGTCGAAAACGAACGAAAAATTTCATCCCCCGTTTATATCGGTTTTCTGCTTTCTTCAATATTCAAAAAAAAAAAAATTCCAAGGGCAGGATCATTCCCAACTCAATCGCATTATAACGGTTTTTTCTTTGCGTTCCAAGAAAGAGCGATCAAAAATTATCGTTCATAGACTTGTATTGATTTCTCACGAACGTTATATTCACGCGTCTTACTGTCATCCTCGAATTATTAATTGTCAAAACTCGTCAGACGTCAAGGTAAAATGCGAAGGGATGTCAAAGATGTACACGAACGATTGCGGATCAGGTTGACGAGGAGCTCGCGACCGATAACGTTGCAAAGAGCGTGCATGCGAAAGAGATAATATTGCACGACCAACTAACGACTTTTTGAGGGCGCGTGGTCGTGAAATTGTATCGGTGTATATCATTTATAGCTGATTCTCGTGGTGCGCGCACAAGTTCTTCTCCATTGCTCTATATCTGTAACGTGAGGATTATTGATCGGAGCGGTGACTGTGTATGCGCGCGAGTGCCACCCACACGCTGCGTTTGTCGCCCAGAGGCTCACTGTGGAAACCTTTATTCCTTCGGATCGGGAACCACCAAGACCACTACCACAACGACCATCGATACATGCGCGCGCGGGACTACCCTTAAACGAGGGGTTCTCGAATTCATAATTCCTTGGCGGAATAAGCAAGATGAATAGTAGCACCGTTTTGTTAATCAATTATCGGTCCATCAGGGTGCATTAGCAGCTCTTCCCTATATCACCGATAAATACTCAACAAATTTTCCATTTTTATGTGATAAACAATTATGCAGGTGCGACGATGAGGCGCGCGTATGAACCGAGACAAGGAAATAATAGAATAGAAGAAACAATTGACAAAGCTCACCTTGCGACAGGGACGTGAAATTGTTGTTAAGGGGGCGTGTAGGATGTTGCAAACGTTGAGCGCACGATCTCAACGGTCTCGGTGGCTTCTTTATGCTCTCCATCAGTAACTCTCGAACGGTGCATTGCTTCTTGACCGGTGGCAATTTCCGATCCGACGCCTTCGAGAACGAAAAATTACATATATTCGAATAACTCGTTTCAGACAGAGTCTCGAGAATTTTTCGTGATAACGCACTTTTTTCAACGGTGGTCTGCTTCTTATGAAATCGAGAACAACGGTTCTCGCGTCTTTTTGGGTGTTCGCAGGTGCCGGCGCCGGTGTTTTTCGCAACCGATATCGGCGCTCTCTTATGTCATCCATAAGAATCTCGTACGGTGTCAGCTCGTACTCGGCCCCTCTGCCTCGCCCGCGGGATCTTCCTCGTTTACCCAGATTCGCCTCGACCTTTTTCAGCTTTACACCGTTTCGCAGCTCACCGATCACTTGTACCCAAAATCTCGCCTGTCGATCGATATACTCTTGTCACTGTCGTTAATCATTATTCGCAGCTCGCAATGAACGGTACACCGATACGTTCGGAAACACCCATCGAAATTAATTGTCCCGAGCAAATATCGAGCATGTTCAACGTTATTCTAAAACGCGCAAGCATGCAACACCTTTACGTACTTGTATCGCTCGCCAAATCCTAATGTCTGTCTATAATAAATGGAAGTAGCATCGTGAATTATAGACACAAACAAGTACCCTGTATCTTTTGATATCTCCATCACCAGCCGGACTCTTGAACGACTTTTTTTTACGCTACGTTAATTTACCCAATCATCGAAGTTCAGCGTTTCCAAATGCGTCTGCGACGATGCAACCGGTCCCCCGTGCCTCGGACCTGCGATGCTCGCGAAATTTCTCAAATTCGCTTTTTTCCTCTCAGTCGAGACTTTTTCGAGAAATTGCGACAATTCGAGAGCCTCGGAGACGAAGGCACGTATGACCGCGCGATAGTGGGCGTCGGCATGTTCCTCCGACCCTTTTGCGTGCCTGACGCACATCTATCATCGACAAAAATCGTCCGAAATCGTTAAAATTGATGTGTCGAGCATAATATATGGGGCATTCCATCCCAAATCGGACAGTTTGAAAAACTTTTTTTTTTCCTTAATTTTTTTATATTTTTGAGAACCCATCAAAAGACCCTTTCTGTTACATTTTGAGATTTTTTTGATTATCCGTTCAAAAGATATTAAATTAACAAAAAAACTGCTCTTTTTTTGGTACTTTGGTCATAACTTTTTTAATAATGGTCCAAATTAAAAGTTTTTTTTTCAAAATTCTTGTTTTTTTATGGCCTTTTCAAAAGAAATACAGCAAAAATATTCGACGTGTTTTTGAATGAGTTTTTTGAGTTTTAAACGTAAAATCGCGGTTTTAAAAGTGAATGTCATTTTTGATTTTTTTTTTAATTTTTTGTTTCAAACATCTATCTATTTAACAATTTTTAAGACTAGTCCGATCGTGGGATCTCAATGACTACTATTTTTTTCGATTTTTCAAAATTAAAAAAAAATATTTTTTCTTATAATCTATTATGAATACCAATTTTTGCTACTGTATAGTACGTTTTTTAATCATCTTGAATTAATTTGGACACTTTATCATTATTAACAGATTTTTTATATTAATACTTAATCGATGAGCAAATAACAACAGTTCAAGAATTGTATGACTGGGCATTGAACCTAGATAGTCTACCGAATATTGCTGTCAAATTTTCACATGAGAAACATTATTCAGATGCAAAAGAAAGATTTTATTTGTGATAAAATACTGCGAAGTCAATCACAGGGGGACACAAAAATTTCATTCAATTATTCCAATGAGCAACGGAAATGTATTGGCAAAGGAATATTCTAATTCAGGAAATAATCGTATACGTAAGGTTTTCAAAAAAATGCGTGAATAAATAAAAGCTGTTGTTATTATTGTTCATAAACAGACTTAACGATTAATTATTAATTTTAAGAACCTGTTAACCATAAAAAAGTGTCAAAATAAATTCTAAATATTGAAAGATATACTATACAGTAACAAAAATTGCATCAAAATAAATTCTAAATATTGAAAAAAATACTATACAGTAACGAAAATACTATACAATAACAAAATTCTAAATATTGAAAAAAATACTATACAAAAAAAAATTTTTTTTTTTAATTTTCAACAATCGAAAAAAAATAGTAGTCATTGACATCCCACGATTGGACTGGTCTTAAAAATTGTTGAATAGATGGATGGTTGAAACAAAAAATTAAAAAAAAAAATCGACAATGACATTCACTTTTAAAATCGCGATATTACGTTTGAAACTCAAAAAACTCATTCAAAAACATGTGGAATATTTTTGTTGTATTTTTTTCTAAAAAGGCAATAAAAAAACAAAAATTTTGAAAAAAAATACTTTTAATTTGGACCATTATTAAAGAAGTTATTACCAAAATACGAAAAAAAGAGTGGTTTTTTTGTAAATTTAATATCTTTTGAACGGGTAATTAAAAAAATCTCAAAATTTAACAGGAAGGGTCTTTTGATGGGTACTCAAAAATATAAAAAAATTGAGGAAATAAAAAAAAAAGTTTTTCATACTGTCCGATTTGGGATGGAGTGCCCCATAACGGGGACCCTGAATTTTCTTGCAGATTATAAAAATACCATACCTGTAGAATACTTTTTAGATTACAATAATACGAATTTTTGCCGTAAGCATTGTCGTTCTTTGATATTGGTATATCGTCCATTTCCACTTCGCCCGAATCACGCTCGATACCCTCGTCATCAGTTTCCTGCAGCCTTTCCTCGGCGTACGGTTCGCATTCTGAAAGATACGAATTAACGCGAAATACATTTTTCTCGGTATTCACGTCGCATTGCGTCGTTTTCATTACGAAATTCTCCGTCGTCGTCGCGGTGATTGAGATTCCAAGACTCACCCTCGTCTCCGTGAGTCATTGTCGTTATCAGATCTTCCAGGTCGGGAGACAGCGGCCTTTCTTCTTTTTCATCCATGCCGTAATCAAGGGCCTTGAATATCAAGATACCGAGTGAGAAAACCACCTGTAATGGATCACGATATTTTAATATTCAATACAATATACATAGGTAGATCGTATACATACGGATATACGTACGGGTAGAAGGAATATATAGATTTTTAGGAACGTTAATAATCGACATTGTACGACACGTGAGTCGACGAAACCTACCTTTTGCTCGGACGGACAGGGATTCTGTGACTCTGCGAGCAAAAATTAAGAAAATACGTGACCGTGCTCCAGGGAGAGATTGAAACAAATATATAGCAAGGCGCTCCTCGCTGTGTTTCGTGAATTTTACCTTTTGGTAATTCCAGTACGACATGGCCATCTTTGTGCAGTGTTATTTGTGAAAATTCACCAATTTCGCACAATCGGTCACGAGGAAGACGCGACAAACTCTCGACGGTCTGATGACAAAGCGCCCAGGCCTGTTCCCGACTGATCGGACCGTTGAAACATTGCAAGATATCTCGAAGGCCGAGCCTGTCGTTTGAATCGAGCTTGCAATTTCCTCTTCTCATCCTCTTGATTTTCATCTTGACCCTGGCATCTTTCTCCCGTTGCTTTTCCTTTATTTCCACGGACTCCGTGGCCATAGCAAAAATTCGTTGGAATCCGTTTGTCGCGCGAGTCAAATATCAGTTTTCCTTGCGTCGAAATGACAATCCCAATATTTGATCAACCGCAACTGAAATGAAACCTCTATTATCGTCGAGTCATGATCGTTTCATTCGTCGTGTCTTCGGCGAACTGCCTTTTCTAAATTTTACAATTTCACGTTAAAGAATACGCATTATTTGGCTACGACCAAACGCTATAATGTCATGCGAACGGGTTGAAAGATCAATCATTTCAAATAATTGATGATATTTGAATAACTATTAGAAAAAAAAACGCTCGCACGCAAACACATACATATGCTTGGGAACTTTAGGATACGGGATAAATGCGCTGACACTCTTTAATAGCTGTATCTCTGACGAGCAAAGTCTGCGATTTGACAGCACAATTAAATAGAAAGAATATACGGTAATTATCATTAGCGCGCTGTTATTATTTTGAATATAATGATTGAAATCATGCACCGGACCAATTTCAACGCACCAGCAACCGTGTCTTTTTTTTGTTCATCATCAAACATATCAGATGAGATTCAGAGAACCTGCTGCAACATAGCTCGACTGCTCGAGTGATTGTTATTTCAGTCGCATTCGTTTTGGACGCTCACGCGCTTTCAGCACGTATGTATAGATATACATCGACATATGAAATGCTACAGGATGTGGCGCTCACAAGCGCGTGAGCTTCCAAAACAAATGCACGGGAAGATGCCGCATTCGTCCTGCTCTGACGCGCTTTCAGCACGTATGTATAAATATATATCGACATATAAAATACTACAGGATGTGGTGCACACAGGCGCGTAAGCGTCCAAGACGAATGCAGCCAGGATCCAGAATCATTTCTATCAGCCAGGTATGGCAACAGTGTTGTTACAGATGTACGTAGATAGCGAATAGTGTGTATAATTTCAATTAAGTATAGGTTCAACAAGATATACATGCCTATTTGACATACGCGTGTGTGTGAGAAACCTCCCCCGAAACTCCCACCAACTCCCACCGCACGCACACTGCGGCATCAGCAACTCATTAGACTATAGAGATAGAAGGTATCCGGACTATCAGGACATGGTCAGGACGGTGCGAAGCCCCAGCAGCTTTGATAGCGTGTGTTAGCGTTGTGCAATAGGTATCGCTAGTTGATGTTTCCTGATTTTGAGCGCTGCGAAACAGGGCGAGCGATCTTTCGAGATGATTGAGTGAATGAATGCGTGCGTGCATGATGAGTCTGCTGCAATACCGCTGCGGCTTTCATGGCATTCGTAACGATATCTTTTTTTGACGTTTGTCACAATCTGCAGTCATAATCCAATATCACAGTTCTCGAAACTTACGTGTATCTTTTTAAAAAAATCTTTCATCGAAAATTCAGTTTTTAACCTCACGACAACGACGTAAATTGTGGCAGTTTGATTTTTTTTAACCAGATACATGTACGATACAGTTGTATCAGTGTCGTAAACGACAATTTGCGAACGTAATAGAAATACACAAACAGCAAAGATGGAGGCAGTCCCGAGGTTGCCAATGATATCGTTTCCATTAAAAGTCAGTCTGGAACCCACGGCATTCGGTCCCAAATTGAAACAGGTAATTGAAATTGAAAATAACATCTTGCAATGAAATTATACGCGTTGAATGGTAACTACGCTCGAGAAATGTTCGTGCATGCTTGACAAAAATGCATTTTCAGCCTGCATTTCATTTTAATCTTCTCGATTCAGGTTCATATATGTCATATAGCGGTAATAATATGTTTCAATTGTCCATACCGATACCCGCTCTCTCACTCTCTCCCTCCATTATTGTACTGTTATTTTTTTATTTCCAGTATATACGCGACTTTTACAACGAAGACCCCGAATCATATTCCAATGAAATACATCAATTGGAGAATTTGCGCGCTACCGCCGTACGACCGTCTATCACTGTTGCGGGTTGCTCGTTGCTACAAAAATACTACTGTCAGTTGCACTTTCTTCAGAGCCGGTTTCCCATGGGATCGGACGAAGCCGCGGCTGTCGCGTTCACCTGGTGGATAGACAACACGGTTGATTATTAATTTTCATCGCTCCGATTCTCGGCGTACTTAATTCGGTTGTTTTGATTTCCCAAATGCGCAGGAACGACACGTACGGGAATATGGTCTGTTCGGTGGCCAATATACGCTTTGAGATAACGTCAGTTTTGTACAACATTGGCGCGGTTCATACTCTGTTGGGGGCTAGAACAGAGCGCACCACGGCGGAGGGCATGAAAATGGCTTGCGCTCATTTTCAATGCGCCGCATGGGCGTTCGATAGCCTGCATCTGCAGAGCAACGTGTCTCTCGATTTGGCGCCGGAGCTCATGAGTTTCATGCATCAACTGTGTCTGGCTCAGGCCCAAGAGTGTATACTGGAAAAGAGCATGCTGGACAATAGAAAACCGACTATCGTGGGTGAGTAGGCCTCGAAGCGACCGCTCGATCTATCGTCCATTATTTTAGCGTTCCTCTCCATTTGCATTTTATCGCGCTAATCTTTTTCACTCGTAGCCAAAGTTGCCAAACAAATAGTGGATTACTATTCGCAAGCTCTCGGTACTCTGGAGCCTAACAACGGCGAGGACAATCCGATTTCCGATACGGTCGGATCGAAAATATACAAGGTTCGACGAAGTGTTTATTAATTTTCGTTCGATCATTGTAACGGCGTTATCGTGTATCTCAACCTTGATGAGAATCCGTTGGAATTTTGATGAAAAATAATCTTGTTGCAGAACTGGAAGAGATACGTCAAATTCAAGCGATCCTACCACCAAGCCGTGACTCAGTTGTATCAGGGTCTCGCGGCCGAGGAGCAACAAAAGATGGGCGAACGCGTAGCGTTTTACAACGCCTCGTTGATGGCGCTCAACGACGCACGATCGATGTACACCAGTGCCAAAGGAGCAATGGGAATATCGGGTACGGGCAGTGAGAAGGAGGCGATCGAGGAAACCCTGACCTTCACGAACGACGTTATCGAGGGAAAACGAAAAGCTGCGAAGAACGAAAATGAATTTATATACCACGAGGAAGTACCGGAGAAGGATGTCTTACCGACTGTGAGCGGTGCATCGCTCGTCAAAGGAATTCCATTCAGTGTCAACGATCCTGAAGTCTCCGGACCGGACATATTCGCGAGGTTAACCATCGATCGGCCTTATAAGCATTTATTTCTTATTTTTTTTCTCTTTTCCGTTAATTCCTCGTTGTACCGTCACAGATTAGTACCGATGAAAGTACACGAAGCGAGCTCCTTGTATTCCGAAGAAAAGGCTAAAATTCTTCGTTCGGTTGGTACGAAGATCGAAGAACATGATCAGCAACTCGACGCCTATCTCGCGTCGTTGAAACTTCAGCATCTTAGTCTGTGGGATCCCGATGCGCAAAGCTCGGAAACAAGTTTCCTTCCGTTACCCGATGAATTGGCGGAAAGATGCGCGGCACTGAGCGCAAGGCCCAACGCTATCGAGGATCTCGTTGATATTATGGGAAAGTTATCGGACACTTATCGCGACGTTGAGGCGATGTTGAAGGAAATCGATAGTCTCCTTGCCGAGGAGGAACAACGGTAATTTAAGAAAAACGCGCACCTGTAAAGATTGAATTACAGAGACAGACCAGGAAAGTTTGAGGTTTTTTTTCGGTTCTTTCAGTGAGAAGCGGTATCAGGAAGCTATGGGTAAAAGACCGCCTACCATCGTGGCGACGGATCTAACCAGAGAGGCGAAAAAATATGCGGAAGCTCACGCAAAAGCGTCCGAGAGCAATCAAGCTCTTCACAGAGCTATGACGTTGCACGTCAATAACTTGCAAGTACTTGCTCAACCTTTGGCCGATCTCATGGCCAAGATTCCATCACCGGGCGTCAATTCCTCAGGTATCGTAAAAATATAAGAACGTCGGAAGAATCTAAAGCGATGATCTATTTTTATTCCCATTACTCTCTATCGTAATGGTAAAAATCGTAAAAATCGTAACATCTCGTCCCACGACAGAACCGATGAGAACATTTTATGTATTCGACAGGTTTGCCGAAGAGCGACATCGAAAGCGACAAGGCCAGAGAGCTCAAACGAATATTGGGCAAAGTTGACGAAATGCAACGTCAGAGAAACGAATTACACGGAAAACTCCGCGATTCGATAGCACAGGACGATTTGACAAGATTGTTGGTTACCGCGACAGCCGAATCAGGCTCTCTCGAGACTCTGTTCACCGAACAAATAAGCAAACATCAGTCATTGGTGGGTCTTATAGAGCAAAATCTCGCGGCACAGGAAAATATTCTCGCTGCATTGACGGACGCTTACGCTCGTACGGCCGATACACGCAAGGCCGTCGAGGAAGTTCTCAAACGCCGTGAAGTAACGATATCCTCCTTGATATCTTCGTACGACGCTTACGAGGATCTCTTGGCAAAATCGACAAAGGGCTTGGAATTTTATCGCAAGCTCGAGGTTAACGTGACAAAGTTGTTGCAACGGGTCAAAAGTACTTGTCGCGTTCAGGAGGAAGAGAGAGAACAGATAATGGCCCGCAACGATGATAAAAATGTTCATGGTAGCACAATCCTGCAAGTCGCGAATAGTACAGTGTCAATCGGCAGTGAGAGAAAAGGCTCCGGCTCGGGTATGAAATTGCGCGATCATTTGGCGGCTAGATTGAAAAATAATAATCCTCTTGCCAACTATCAGAAAAATCATTATGCAAGTGACAAACACGCGATACCCGTTGCCCCGATTCAGCCAAATTCTCACGGTGGAAATGCACCTAATGACCCCGCTGTTATTCCCGTTAATGCTGTACCTCCGATAGCCGCCGAATCGCAAATCGTCCCTACCAATCAACAGATTTATCAACAATACTATACCAACGATTACACTAGTTATTACATGGCTCAACAGCAGGGCCAGTATCATCCTCATCAGTATCGTCGATACGCGGATGACACGTTACACGCGAATCACGCCGGTGGTTCACAGAGTTTTCCCCAAACCGCAACCACCAATACCGACAGTATGTATCGACAGGCGAGCAGACAATCGTCCGGTGGTACCGATGTAACGAGCACGAGTGCCAGATACGCTGGTTACGATGCTTCTCACCCCGAGCTACTTTCAGCCTCTCCGATTCCGCAGGCTACCCATCAACAACAGCCTCAGTATCATACCGATTATTCGCAATGTTCGAGCGAGTACAATGTCATTCAGGACAATCGCGGCTATCAGATGCAAACTCCGCAACTACCGATTCCATCTTCGACCGGTTATTGCAACAATCCCCAGCCCGGTTACGTCAACCTGCAGGCTGCTGATCCGAGCATTGGAGTTAATCAATCTCATGTGCATCAGACATCCGTCTATCGCAACGATGACATTGGACAAGATTCGGCACAGCCACAGAGTCAGCAGCAAAATTACGCGCATTCCTATCAAGTAATGATACAGGAGCCGCATCAACAACAGCAGCAACAACAACGACCCTCGGAAAGTTTGGTGGCACAGGGATACTCGACCTCTATTACAAATGTCAATCAAAAATATCCATCTCACATGACACCTGCCAATTCACCTTACGCATTATCATCCGACCAATACGCGCAGTCACAATCACATTCCGTAATATCAACGATCGATCCATCATCCGTTAATTCATCCGTGTATCCCTCGAGTGTGCAACTGCTGTCGCCACCACCGCCCAATGTCGTTCACGGTGAAATTTCTTCAAATACTTATTACGTTAACGCGAGTCAAACTTCCACCAATATACCTCAACGTTATACGACCGAATATGCGACGTCACAGAATAAAAATAGTGATGCAGAATCGACGCTGAGAACGACGGCGATGACGACGACGACGACGACGACGATTCTTCACGGGTCGCAGGTACCCCCGATGAGTACTCAATCGGTCCAAAATTATTCAAACGCGTATGGAAATTATCAGTCCGATGCGAGCGTTGTCAATCCGTATCCCACAGTGAATTCCATGTCGACGCAAATTGTTGGCAGTACAGCGGGTTATTCGAACGATAATACGGAGATGATTCAAAGTCATACGAAATCGACGAGCAATCAGGCCTATCTGCAAAATTATCAATACCCGGTTCAAGCTCACAATACCCCTGTCCTAGGGTATTCGAATTATTCTCAAAATTATGGAGATAATTATGGAAACGTTGGTCAAACAGCCCCAGGAATTCATGGCTCGTCGACCGACTCGTACAGAGGTCACCCCGGTTACGCTTATGATCCGTCTGTTGGAGTTTATTCTTACAGTTATGGTTATCAAGATTCTCAAAATGGTACAATGGTTGATCGGACGAATGCGACAAACGATGTACCCTACGTTCTTCCGCAGAACGGACAAATCGGTCAACAGCAAATGAACGTTCAGCACGACGCTAATTCGAGATACACCAATGCTAGTAACGGAGCTACGACGAATCTTACTACCTCGTCACGGTATTCCAATGATTCTTATCAATCGCCAACTCCCCACGAGAATTATTACACCACGACTTATGGAAATGAATCGCAAAATCAAGGTATACGCCGATCATCGACCCAAGACAATTCCATTGAACCTGAGATCATTTGATCGTGTAATTTTGTTTTTTTTTGTCTCTTCTCACAGATAACTCGACCACGACGAACAATCTAGGTAACGACAACGATGACAATCTTGAAAGAGGAATCATCTCCAGCGTTGACGACGCGAAAAGCCAGACGACGAGTACTTCGGACAAACCATCCGAAAAAAAATCCGAATCTTCCAAATCGAATCTCGATCTATTGGCCGAACTTGATATGACGATAACTCACGCACCTCTGGTGCCTCAAGTACATTCCGTGGACAAATTGCCATCGTCGTCGTCGTCAAACGCGACAGTTTCGGACGTCAAGCTAGCGTTATTGATGGACCGAAAAAACAATCTCGATCTTGACGGCGATCGTCAACTCGAGGACAAACACGAGAATCTTCAAATTGTATGGGACACCTGGTACACGGATGTACAGCCGAAACGTGATCCACTCGGCGATCCTGTGGCTCTACAAAAATTCATCAATGATATTGAAAAGTACGAAAAATTTGTCGACAGTCTGACGGTCAAGACACTCAGTGGCTCAACAAATTTGGATATCAAGTTGAGGGAGATAGCCGACGTTGAGGTAAGAATCTTGACGCGTTATTACTACTACAACTACTACTATTACTGATATCTCTTCATCTTCGGCTATTGTTCAGGAACGAGAGACAAAAAGACAAACCTGTTACGTGGCTCAGGGCCACTCCAGCGCCAATAGAACGACTAATTTGGTACCTTACGACTCGACCCGAGTGAAACTCGAATCGACCGACGCGTCGTCCGATTATATCAACGCGTCGCACGTTAATGACTTGACCCAGTGGACACCGGCGGCATTTATCGTCGCTCAAGCGCCCAAACGCGAGTCTCACGAGGCATTCTGGACAATGGTTTGGGAACAGGGTAGCCAAGTTATCGCTTGTTTGGCCACGGACGCGCAGGTATGTTTTTCCGTGTTAAATATATGTTTGGTTGAATGAAAAATTTGTTAAACTTGTTTTACAACATGCAGCTGTCCGATGAGATATATTGGCCCACGATAAAGGACGATCATTTAACGATCGGTAAATTCACTCTATCGTTGAAAAATACAACCAATCACGCAACATCCTACATTCAGAGAGTCATCGTTGTCGTAAACTCCGAACTGAGGATCGAGAGGATCGTTGTTCACATGCAATACCTCGCTTGGCCATCGACGTGAGTCTCGATAACAGCTATCCACGAATCATAATCAATCGAGATAAAAAAATGAAAACAAAAAGAGAACCAAGGATGATGATAATTTATATTTTTTCAGCGGATTACCCAGCAGTCCCGGTTCTCTATTAACTTTTGCCACGGATATTCTCTCCGAGCAAGCGCTCAGACATTCTTCTCCGAAGCCAATAATCGTTCACTGTTTGCACGGTGGTTCGCTCAGTGGATTATTTCTTCTCGCTGCAGCGACAGTTTGTCACGTACGCGCTGGCCACGGTGCTCTCGATGTGCCGCTCGTATTCTCGACTCTCGTGAAATATCGAAGATGCGTACTAGATCGTGATTCTCTACTGTTTGGTTATCGTATGGTGCTCTATCACTCTCAGGACACTCTCATGAAACGTCAGTAGCGCGCGAATCTCCTTATCGTGATGTTATTGTCCTGAAATCAATTAACTGCCGTGCCTATTCAACAGGAGGTATTCTGTCATCAACGAAATCGACTTTCGAATGTTTCGAGAGTATCAAAGGCAATAAAGTACTACGAGCTGCTATGAAGAATAAGCCACAACATTGTCATCCGTCGGACGATTTTCTACATAATTTTGGTGTCGGGATTCAGCATAGTGGTAATCCAAGGCAACAAGGTAACGAGCGAGAAAAATCGTTCTAATTTGCCCAAATTAATGTCAATTCTTCATTCAGGTGAACAGTCCATTGGACCGACAAATTTGCAGACAACGAAGACAACAACCGTGCCGAAGCAGCAGCCGCAAGAGAAGACTGAGAAAGTTGATCCGCTGAGTCAACTGGATCCCCTCTGGTCCATTCGTAGATAATCAGACGTGTACAACTTTAAACATTATCTCAAGGGATTTAATACCATCTGCATTCTAAATCTAATATACAGCAAAGCTTGTGCATTAAAATAAAAGATGCATCGCGATAAAGAAATATGATATTTGCTCGTACGTGTATTATGTGATTATATATGTTTGTACAGACACTAAAAATGCATTATGATAAACACTCAAGCTTATTAGAATGCACAAAAGTCATCCAAAAATTGGAGTTTATACAGAGACTTGGTGTTGGTTCGTCGTAGAAGAGAATAAATGAACTGAGCATTCGAAAAAAAACTTGGGAAGGTAATAAGATTACAATATTCCCTCGAGATAATATTTATAATTTTGCCGCTGAAAGGGGCGCGCTCATTACGCCATCTGGATTTGAAAAATGAAAAAGGGGCAAGCCAGCGGCGATTATTGAAAATTCTCTCGTGAATATAAAAATGAATTGGGCGAGTGTTTTAACCGGTGTTGTTCGACGTGGATTGAATCCAACGACGCTCGCCTCATCATGCGGACTTTTCGCTCAACAAACCAGGGTATGTCCAGTTCAAGTGTATTCCGATCGAGGATCAAAAGTACAAAGACCCGCGTCCTAACCTTAAAAAAATCGTAGCGATAGGAATCTCAATATAAAATTTATACCTCACAATGTTATCATTTCAGAATACATTTATACTCAAACGAAAATATCCCCTGAGACTTCATCCAAAGGACGGTAAACCTCAGAGATTCAGAGCAAAAAATTGGATCTATGAATTAGTCGAAGATACAAATATAAAACCGCAGCAGCCCATCGATGTTATATTGACGTCTTACGTCCACGGTGTCGGCAACAAGGGGGAGAAAGTAAGTTTGCCACCTGGTCAAGCGTACAATCAACTCCTCCTTCCTGGATTGGCCGTTTACGCGAGTCCGGAGAATATCGAAAAACACAGAGAAGTCATGGAGAAGGCTCGGAACGAATTACCCGAGTACAGTTCGCTGTGGGTGCCGAGAACTATCGGGGTACTGAGCACTTTATTGCTCAGTGTAGTAGTATCCAAAAACAATCCTTGGACATTGGAGAAGCATCACGTAAGAGCCGCTTTTAGAAAGATCAATATTCACGTTCCCGATTATGCCATAACCATGCCAAAGAACGAGATCGTCGGTCCGAATCTTGACATACAGAACAAAGAATTTTACATTACGGTGACGATAAACGGTAGAGAACGAGTAAACGTCAGATGCAGACTGCATCATTATGCCGCAAAAGAGACCGAAAGAATACCCTACTGTGAATTTTGGAAGAAACCGGCGGAGGCCATTTTTCCCGATGACCAGCCCGTTCTAGACTCCATGCCGAGGCACAAACTCTGTCAAACCGACGATGTCGCCGTGTCCGCGTAAACTATACTTTGTAAAAATAAACGATAACGACAACGGAAAATTCTTCCATTTTATGAAATAACACCGATCGATTAGGATACCCTTCTCTCGGTTCGATGCAAATGGATTTGTCCAATGCGGCATCGTCCCACAATGGCGTATCGACGGTCAACCGACACAGCCTGGCACAATCAATATCGTGAATTAGCTACAACTTCAGATATCTCGGTAGATATTTCACGATGGTTCATTTTTTCTCGTTGACGATTGTCGAGATTGTTGCACGTTTGTGACGGACGAACGAACGGACAAAAAAATTCCATGTTTCACAAGAATTATTAATTGAATACGCAATAATATGCCGGAAAATTTTCGAGTGTCGGAGAATAAACGTTACGCGTGGGATGATGTTGCAGAAGGTCTGACAATATCGGGGTAAACAGGGCAATTGAGAAACCTATATCGCGGCAGTGTTAATTCGTTCGTTGATAAGAAAATTATTGATTTTCCAAAAGAACGATCGAGCTAGAGGATGAATCGATGAAACACGGTCAAATTTGGCGACGGCAATCGGCAAGCGATCGGAAATCCAAAATATATTGTCCTCATCGATATTTGATATTGAATTTTCACGAGAGCATGAATCCGAGTCAGAAGGTAACGAATAACGAATAAAAAATATACAGGTAGAATATAAGAATCCGTGAAATACGTCAAAATAAATTTCATTAGCAGATTTCTTTTTCTTCCATATTTTCGCCCGCGTAGATAAATTTTCGGAAACATTATCTGAGAAAAGCATCACCGTCGACGAGTTCCGGGCAAGCGAACGTCGTTGTACTACAGGACGTGAAGGATCTGGTCATGTACCTCGTAACGAGTCCGATGACTCGACAGTTTATAAATTTCTTCCACTTACCGCTGGTCGATCGTTTTCTTCGCTCGCTCATTTTATACTTTCAATATTATGTTGACATTTGGGAGGAGATAATGGAGAAACGCTCGGCCACCACGAGAAAGGCGACGAATCCTCTGGCCGGTGGTGCAGCGGGAAGACTCAGACGAGCCGAAGAAATGAGGATTCTTCGTTGCGTCGTTGGACGCGAATATTCGGAATTGTTGCTCGGTTGTGCAACCGAAGACGCGGACGGTCGAACGAATCGTCGTACGATTGTGAAAAGCAGAAGCGGAAAATCCGCTATCCCAGGGTCACAGGGGAAGAGCGATCTTGGAATATTCGAGCCTCTCATCGTTATGGCACACAGGGTCGTTTGGATAGCTCTTCGGAGAAAGTATTACCATCTTATCGGTTCGTTGAATAATACACGCATTCAACTTTATCACGCAAACGCGTAGATGATATTTCGCGCGTGTTTTTCGCTCATCGTGCAGAGATCGAGATGCACAGACTTTTTCGTACCGATGCTTACAACACGGCCGATCGCCAGATCGATCGCGGCAGCGATCCCGCCTCCACCGCTCTTCTTGATGACCGTTCAATGATCGATGACGAATTGGCAATACTGCACGGTTCGAGCAGGATGCAGCCGATCAAACGCAAACTACAGACAAATTCTTCTCTACCGTTTCAAATAATATACCAAGAGTGCGACTACCGGTTACTCTCTTTGGGTCTGTTTTTTTCTCCTTTTTTCATCTTTCACTAGGCACAAATATCTCTGCACACGAGGGCACAATCCCTTTCCACTGCTCACAGATGCGTGCATTATGCAGGAATAATCGCCACACGGTCCAAAGATCCGCGAATAATATATTTGGAAAATGCTCTTCTCGCTGCCGAAGAGAGATTCGCCGAATTGGGTATCAAAGTCGGCATTCTCGGGCAACCGCGCGACGACTATGATATTATGCTCGTGAGGATGGACAGCGAGGAATTCATCCAAGCGGAAGAGCAGCCCGAAGACTCGAAGGAAAAATGGGAAAAGCGCAAAAGTTCTCTTGCCGAAAGAATACTCAAAAAATTGGTACGTGTGTGATATATCAATGTACCTATGTGTTGGTCTTGCTTTCGACAAAAGGCTGTATGTTTGTTTGTCATCATTTTATATAATCAAGCACCTCAAATTGTGTGTTCGATACGTTTACGGAACGCGTGCTATTTTTCCTTGGAAAAAAATAAACGATCATTATTTAATACGCTTGATTAACGGATTTTGCGTTCGAAAAGCAACCGGATCGGACCGGCACGAGAATGCCAAGTTACGGATCAAACCTCGAAACTTTGAATGTCTTCCCCATGGAAATAATCGACGCAAAATATCGGGGACGCAACGGAGATCGTGAGAGGGCGAGAAAGAAATGGATCGCGCGAGAATTTAGACGCATCAGCGAAAAATATACCGATACATCGTCCATCGTTGCTGCTTTGGAATGATCAATCAACAACGATGTGCAACTTGATGTAAAAAAACTCGTTCGTCTCACATACGCACTGCGGTATGCTGATCCCAAGAACAGGACTAAATCAGTAACATATTTGTCATGACTATAACGTAAACCGTGAGCTTCTTGCGTGGAAGCGACACTGAAAAATTCTTGAACGTTATTGAAAAAGATGCACGAATTGTATCGAGTAGGAGAGCGCGATCGAAACGTTTCGTTTTAATTCTGCGCAAAGGATCAAGTTACCGTGAGGGTGTCTGCAGCAGGAAACAAATATAACAAAGCACTACGAGGCAATGTAAAAAATATGCTTATTGTAATTGTTATACTGCCTAATGAAGAATAGTAGTGATGATAATATATATGTTACAAAAGGGTCATCGTCGCACGCACATTGAACGAGCAGCGAGGGTGTTACTCGTTTCGTTATTCGTTTAATCGTTTTTCTTCTTAACTCGCCCGCACCTCGCAACAAGATTCTTATATTGATTCGTTGCTGAGCGACTCTCTCTCTAGCGCACAAATAAAAAGATAATTGTAATATACCCAATGTGGGATGTGCGCTGCAATTTCGATAGGTGTCTCGTAATCACTTTATTCGATAATCGTTTGCGCTCGCGACGAATATACGTAAAAACGAATCAGTCAGACATTTGGCTATTACGGTCGTTTCGAGTCGTTCGTTTGTCGAGGTAAAAGACACACAGGCGGGGCATGAAAGGGTATAACAATTATCATATCGCTCCGTCACGTCTCCACCGCGAGTGTGTCTCGCACATATTTCTTTCTTGGAACTTCTTCAATTCTCTAATATTACGTGGCACGAACGAGATTATTGACGATATCAAAAAACACAGAAACTGTCAGTCATCAATGTTAAGCTTTTGGTTCTCTTCAACATTAAATCGCGTACCTCTTTTTTTCTTTTCTTTCTCTTTTGCACTCGCTCCACCGAGTCTCTCTATTATATATATATATATATATATTCATTTACAACGGGAATTTTTTTATGACAAGTCGTGAAATCATTAACAGAAAGGAATAATATTTTGATGCTTCGTGATATAATTCGCGAGCATAAACACGCGCCCCCTCCAAATTAACGTACTACCCAATGAATTTTCCTCTTTTCGTCATTTCTTCTTTCATACTTTTCCTTTCATTATCTTATTTTGCGAATGACAATCGAACATTTTACACAGGTGCGATAATAATCGAAAGAATCTGGTAATGTGTGTATCACGAAATGTAAGCGCGAGAGAAACTTTTTCTCAATATCTTTTTTTTTTTATACAATACGCCATGAACTAATACGCTAAACGAGCATTCCCGTAACGTGTATGTATATTCGGTATGTGCATCGTTCCGCGTACTGTTTATAATTTACAAATATCAACCATTACAGCCAAATGTACAAAGCAACATTCAAACAATTAGAGTTTAAATGAAATGAACCGTTTGGTTTTGAGAAACACCCTCGTTCCAAACTCGTACGATTTCTTTAAAAAATATTTATACATATATATATATATGTGTACATATATATAAATATATAGATATATATACACACATATTCACCCCTTTAGTCGCACACTCGATGGCGGTGGGCACCGATGAAATTTCTTTGAAAAAAAATGTGGTGCGGTGAAAATCAAGTGACAAGCAGCACGTACGGGCTTATCGTAGCCCAGAACGATCGGCTAAAAAAAGATGGAAAGTACCTCTTTGACAAAAGCGTACCACGGTTTTTCACCATCGAGTTTGCCCATTCGTTTAATTTCGTTTTTTTTCCTCTTTCCACCTTCTCTCCGAAGTGGAACCTTACTTATTTTATCTTTTTTCACCTTTCACCTTTTTTTTCAACTAACAGAATCATCCGACGACGAACCGAAAGATATATTTCCGTTCGCGCGCGTAGACGAGCCATGTACGTATTTACAAAAAGCATACACGTGCTCGCGAGGTCTCGCAACGTTGGCACGTTGTTCCATTCTTTTTTCGTTTCGCACGTCAAAAGAATTTTAACTCTCCGACACGCACACGTTGCCCAAATAATGGCGATTATTATTCCAATTCTCTATATAATCTAATCACATCGCTACACCTGCTCAATTATTTTTACATCCTTTTTGACCCGTTCTCTCGTTCTCATTTATCCGCCTAATTTCTCACCACGAATTCCACATACGAGCTCGATCATTTTGTGTTCATCGTCGAAACGAAATCGTCTTTCCTATTTCCACGCGGCACTTACCACGTTCGCCGTACGCAACAGCGACGACGAGAACGACAATAATAACACAGTGTGTACCTTGACCGGCGCACACGCACAAAGTTTCCATCTCTCGGCGACGGTTACGGAAAAGAACTCATCGATCTTCGGATTTGTCGAAATTCCATAATTAATCCGGCTTAACCGCGATGGTGGGGGGCTACGAGGCAATATCCGACATGAGCTGCGCGAGCAGAGCCGGCTCCAATAAACCGTGAGTCTGTCCCATACGTTCCAAATTTCGCACGTCCTTGTCGACCGCTTCCAATGCACGTTCCAGTTCTTCTTCCTCCTCCCTTGACGGTTCGTACTCCCCGTTTCGACTTTCTGCAGATTCAAAGATGTAGCGATCGACGAAATGCATATACGTGTCTACTACAACATGCTAGACGCGGAGGGACAATAAATAAATAGAGTTACTATCTGGCTTACCGATGAATATATCATTGAAAGCGTCGGCGGGTAAGTTGTTGAGAACATTGCCAAAGTCGTGCTCGGCTGGATCGAGGGAGGCGAATACCTCGTGATCACCGAGTTCAACTTTGAGACTGGCACCACTGCCGCTACCGGCACCGAGTCCGAGTGACCCGAGACCGAGTCCCAGATTGAAATTGGTCGAATTCGAGGCGGAACACTGCGAGGGCAGTGGTGGTGGCGGCAGGGATTGCGGTAGCGACGGTGGCGGTACGTTAAGGTTGTTGAGCGTTTTCGCGTCATTGTCATTCATCGATATAATCTGGCTCGGATAACGATGATTATCGTCCTCGTTGACAAAACCGGCAATTTTCGTCTCGAGCTTGATCGACGGTGGCCTCTTTCGTTTTTTCGGTCGTGATTTGCTCTTGGGTCTCGGTACAACGGGAGATACAGGCTTCTTGCGTGACTTCTTTGGTTTAGATTCCTGAGCCTTCCGATGATAATTGTCCCGCTTTCTCGCGTGTTCCGGACAAAGTGGCAATTCGTGAGCAACGTCGAAAACCGGTACGCAACATTGGGTATTGTCGCTGAACTTGGCGGTGCAGTGCTCGAAGAGCAATTGATCGGCATTGAGCATGATATGCCTCGAACAATGACGAGTACACGGCAGTGATGTTTGTCGACAACCGTCCGTGCCGCAAGGTCCGCCGACGAGGAGAGGTCCGGCACTGCCGCCGCCTTCGCTCGATGATTCTCGATTCGACGACCTGGAATTCCGAGTTTCGTCGCGGCTCGATGACTCGTGGGCTTCTTTGGAAGCGGCCTCCTCCAGTAAATATCGCGTTCTCTCGCGCAACAGTATCTCAGATTCTTGACCACCCTTGTGAAGTTGTATCAAACGGCGACGTAACTGCGAACGTAATTGCGACAATCGCGCGGTTCGATTCAACGACGCACCACCACTCGTAACGTCGGTGAACCAATGACGCTGATAGACGCTCAGCTCATCGCCGCTGGATTCACTGTCGGATATCTCGTCACCGGCACGAGGATAATAGAGCAGGGTATGATCGCGATTGTAGCTACGCCTTTCCGAAGAATCGCTCCCTCTTCTCCGCGATACGTCGACGACGCGACTGTCCGTATCGCAAGAATTTTCACCCACGAGTCCTCGGTCCCTTCCTCCGGGATACATCACCGCGTGGCTTCTCGTATTATCGAACGGGTCAAGGTCCGATTCGTCTCGTCTGCGTAACTCATCGCGGATCGTCTCGACGCATATCGGTGCCGCGATTCTTCCTCCTATCGCTGATCCCTCGCTCTTGATCCTTCGCTCGATGCATTTTCCCTTCGACGACGATTTCGTGCTCTTGAACGCGGTAGCGGGCGTTACCGCGGACCGAGCATTTTTCGGTTGCATTAGCTTGAAATTTTTACCCACCGCCGTGGCAAACGGCTCGGGCTCGCTGAATACATAAGGATCGACATCCTGACGAGATTCCGTTTTCAAGAGCGCCTTCAGACGATCCGCAAACTTGAGCTTGTTATTGTCCATTTTTCGATTCGCAGAATCGGGGACCTTCGTCGATTAGCGCTCCTTTTTCCTCTCGTTCCACCCGCATTCTCAAACGCTTCCTATCAAACGCAATCTTTCCACTCCTCCGAGACTCTCCGATAAAATAACGCCCGAGCGAATTGCCAATATTATATCGAAATTCATTGGAAAATGAGCACCCTTCGGAGTATTACCGTTTATCTCATCGTAATTATCATTATTCCTCCTCTTTGTTTCATAATTTTTTCCTCGACCTCCGCAATTTGGACATACGTTGATTGTTTCTTTTCGGCACAAAGATGCATTCGAAATTCAGGTACCTCGTTGCTAGAGCTCTTAATTTCTGTAGGATCGCTATCTCGATCGTCCTGCTATGCGGAAGTATGGAAATTTGATCGACGTAATTATCACTCCTGTATTTTACGAATGATTTTCATCATCTTTCGTTTTTGACTCCCCTCTTTTATTCTTCGGAACTAAAAACAAAAAATAGATCATTCAAATGCCAGGATTAAGAGAGTATAATGAGAAATAACAATGCCGAATATCTCGAGCATCTTTCGTCGACTCGCTACGAAAGGAGAGAGTTCTAAATTCGCCGTCATAGAGCGACGGTTGAAACGATTCTTGCCTCCGACCGTAGGATATTCGTGGCGCGTGACGATACAACGGACGATCGTATTGTCCTTGTGATTTTAGCTTTTGGCGTCTCGGATCTTCGTGTCGCAGCTGACCTGCTCGCGTATAATAATGTATTTTCGTTTCTCGCGTTATCGTTGATCGCTGATCGACGAACCTTCCTTTCAGCTCGATCTTTGTGCCGCTCTTCGACAACAACGTAAACACGAACGGACAACGGAACCGAAGGCACCCCTGCTTGAGGTTATGTTCGATCTTTCGTTTCACCGTTGCTCTACGCGGACTCACGCGACATTGCGTGCTAAATTTTATTTTTCACTGTTTCAGTCTCTTGGGACTGATCGTCGCGCATCTTGCGACCGATTCAAAATCGTCGATTGATCGACAATTGAGTTCGCACTAGCCCGCACAGTCAACGACAATTGTCTCGGGGGGTTAGCGCGTTATAGCATACCATAGCGAAAAAGGTGAGGGAGAGCGTTTGACCACAAGCCGTGTGTATATAGGTTATTGGAAACGACCAATTTTCCTTTTTTCTTCCCCGTTCACATCAACACGTACGATTCGATAATTTTTTTCTCCCCACTCGAATCGAACGAGATTGACTCAAATACTACGTCGTAAATAAGGCAACTGTTAAACTCTATTGATTGCAATATTTGTCGATATAATAACATTAGAAAGACATGTCAGATGTGAAGACAGCAAGATGGCGGCCATTCTGTTTCTCTCTCTTTCCCACACACCATGCGCGCGCGCACACGCGACACACACGCACGCACGCACGCATGCATATGACTCATATACACCCTCAAGCCGGATCGCTCACAATCAGTTGCATGGGTTGGAAATTATGCCGCGTGCCGAACTAATACATTGGATTTTTTTTGCAACAATAATACCGTGTACGAATCGAATTTTCTTTCACCAACTTACAACTAATGCAGGCGTGTGCGTGTTCCGGCGTGCAGTGCGCTCGTGTTTAATCCAAAGTGCATACTATTGAACCCATAACCTTACAATTTATGTTTATGTCGTACTGTTTAGCGTGGTCGTTAACATTTTCCACGCGGTCATCATCGGTCATAGTGACAACCTCTGCAATCGTGTGCGGGTGAGGGTATTTGCGTCATTTACGCATTTTCTCTCGGTACACAGGAGTTTTTACTTGGCTATTGTTTATTTACGAAATTAATAATTTTCTTCTTTTTAATTTTTGCATATGCCGAGTCGACTCCACGATGGGGCGTTCTGCGTTTTCTTTTCTTTTAAAAAAAAGCATGTTCTGACAGAAGTTTTGTTATTTTCTTTTTGTGGAAATTTGTCTTCTAGATAATTGAAAATGGAAGGTTAATCATTGCAAAAATCTATCGAGCAAAACGACTACAGTCCCCCCCCCCCCCCCCCATCCCCACGTTTCGATTACTCTGCATTTTGGCAAAAATTTTACATTCGTTCATTGCAAGGACTGTGCAATTTCTTTTATTTCACCTTTAATTTGTGTTCATTCTCTACGTAACCATCCAATTTTAAAAACTCGACTCGGTTCATTCGATTTTGATCATTTTTTAATTTTTCAAGTTGGAGCATCTATTGTTAAAAAAATTTTGCCGTATACGTTTAATTTTCTTCGACCATTTTTGAAATTTCTCACGTGGCTACAAAATTGTAGTTTGAACCGGCATTCTCCAAGGTTATTCACAACGTATGCGTACAAACAAAGAATTTACGAGTCGGCCACCGAATCGGAGCGGACTTGTCCAAGGGGCGAGTTATAAAACCGCGGAAAAACGCATTATGGCAAAATTCACCTATTATCTTGGTTTATACATACATTCGACGAGGGCATAAATTTATTTTTCAAGATACTTTGATTCAGATTTCTGATAAAAATGTCTCGTTAAATCGATTAATAGAATGACGAGTACATATGGCGATCAGCTGATTTTGACGTCTGCTGCGACCATGAGGGTTATGTATAATATGTTAGCCACGAGATTTATTCGATCTTGGATAAAATAAAGAAGTTCGATGTACATATTTCTCGCTCTTGAAAGATTTATCGTACAAAAATTATACATATAAATGTTAGATACTAATCACAGGAACGCTGAATTTTTTATTTTTCTGAATATTGAAAGAACATTGACCTCTGTGCAGTCAGCTGTGGAGGAATATGAATTGAACAAAGAAGTTGATATTTTTTTCAACGGGACCGTATATGTATACAACTAATGGTGATTTAAACAATAATAATAATGATAGACCCGTACACATGTTAAATATATATACATGCCCAAAAGGGCAATGAGCTCAATAAATTTTATTATCAACCAAGCATCGCGTCTTGCTGCTTACTTACAATACACGCAATATGTGCAATCAACGTGCAATGAAAAAAATGCTTACGCACTATTGGAATAATGTAGCAAGTGCCGGCTCATCGTCTTTATGAAAGTATATACAATCCGTATAGTTTCGCACGAGCACTGGAATTGCGCTGTATTCTCGCTTTGCACGTTTTTTAAATACACACAATTATAAGGTTCGAACCACCTTCGAACTCTACCTATATATACTATATATTTATTTTACGTCACTGTTGATTATACGGTCAAAAAAGTAATTTAGAATGAAACACGTGAGTGTGTTACTGATGTTTTTGTACCGTTCGTGTTCCGGTATATGTACGCAACGCTGCACATATGCCGGAAAATTGAATAAAGATATCTCAAACAATTAAAAGACCCAAGACAAAATACAGGTTTCATATTCATGCGTGGCTGATTTTTGTTGCGGTGAAAGACGGTCGTTATATTTTTACTTCCAAAGTCGAACGACGCAATTGTGCCACAGAAAAGAATGTTACAGAGCCGGAATTTCTTAAAAACGTATCAATGACGTTACTACATTCTTTCTGATTCGAAAAAATAGTTGGCGCAGGTGCGCATTTGATGATTTCTTTATTGCGATTCGGGGTTTGCACGTGTCGATTTTTTTTTTTTCATTACAAAAAGATTACGGCGGCAAATAGTCGAAGGATCGATCGATGTTGGTGTTGTCAGAGATCAGAGGAGAATAACTGCTCATCGATGGATATTTACATTCAAGTCGCAGCAGCTTTACCATGCTGCGGTTTACGGCCCTTGATGACGCTCGGTCGGCCCTTGATGGATCCTCTCTTACGACGTGCAGTCTGAAACATCAATGTCGAGCCCCCCCCCATAACTTGAACTACGTTTTCCGATTCATTCAATCACAAAAATCGAAAAAAAATTAAACGATACGATCGGGACGCCAATTACACCGGTGAGATAATTGGTGAGATGCAAGAAATTCAAATGATTCATAACAATCGTTTGGAGAAAATTGATCAATCGATGCAACTCAATTGTCCGAACAACGTCCAATTCGCGATAAAAACTCGTCCCGTCAGATTGCGTCCCGCGTAACGTGACACTCACCTTTTTACTGTGATACGTGCTCGTAGTCCGAGCGATCGTGCGTCCGGCTATCGGTATTCTCGGTCGATTGAATTCTTCCGGTTTTTTCACCCTGAGAAGACAGAGCGAGATTATATTGAGATCATTTATAACAGTTGACATTATCCAAAAAGAAAATAGAGAAACGCGTGACTATTGACCTGTAAATTCTAACGAGCCAATGTTCCGTCGTGTAAGCCTCTTCCAAGTAGGTGAGCTTGAAATTTTTGTTTCCTATCTCGGCGTTTCGCGTACGATCGTAGCCGGGTGGTGATCGATAATCCACGGTAACTTCGCCAAAGCGAAAATAGCTCAATTTGTACATCAGAGAATTGAGAAGCGTCGGAGAGCCTTCGGAATCGACGCGAAATTCTCCCCTCTCGGTGAAATAATCACTCTCTCGTATATCGCGAGGATGTTCACCCTCGGCGATTCTCACCATCCACAAAAATTTGTTTATGTCGTCACCGGAATAACCGATCATACCGCCGAATATAACGAGAACGTAATCAACGTCGAGAGACGTCATTATCTCGTAAGCCGCACTCTCGTTGGAACTCATTGCTTTGCCAACAAGGGCAATGTGCGAATTGTTCCACGTGTTATTGTCAACGAGGGTCGTCCTGAAAAAGGGGAACAAATCGTCGCGTTGATACTCGAACGTGCGCGATCCATATTCATCCTGTACAAATAGAAAGTAGACAAAAAAATCACCTGTTCGCCATACCGGCAATCTGATAACCGTAATCCCACCAGCTCATGACTCTCGCGTCGTTGAGAGTGTTCTGCGCCAACCAGTAGTAAGCTTCGCGAAAATCATCGAGTATGCTTCTACCGCCGTCGTTCGTGTACGAGGCTAGGACGATCGATGGACTGGAATAGGCGTTGCTCGTGACCCACGTGCAATGAACGGTAAACATCATCAGTAGAATGAGTATACCGATCGCCACGACATTGCGGAGATTAGCACCGAGCCCATCGCCACTTCCCTTTGGTCTCTCGTGCTTCATTCTTCGCAATTTTCCGGCTTTGTCGTACAGAGCACGAGCGGGACTTCTCTCGCGCTCTTCCTCGCTCTCCTCCTCGCTGCCGTCACCGGCCTCGCCACCACCACCGCCGCGTTCGCCGCTCTCGCGATCTTCCTCCTTGAGATACAATTCGAGAATACCGCTGAACGCGACACCGGCGAGCATGCACACCACCGGGGTCAGTGTCAACATCAGACGAACCATCACACCGGCAAAATAAACGGCGCTTATCGCATAAAGAATAACTGAAAATAATTATATTACAATCATCAATGAGCACGTTACGGATCAAAGGGCCAAGTATTTTTTTTATTTTCAATATGAAGAGTTCTTATTCAACCGGGCCACTTTCTTTTTGCACCCTCTCCAATTTTTTTCAAAATCTGCCAGATTAAAACATTAGACAAAAGTAACGTCTGTGATTTTTTAAAGATTTTTTTAGGCGTCCGTTCAGCATTTTCAATTTTTCATTACGAACACTGTACCTCAAAAAATATTCACCGAACAAAAAAAAAACATAAGAATAAAAACTTTTTTGTTTTTTCCACTTTATCGAAAAAAATTAAAATCATAATTTTTCTGCATTGAGAAAATGGAAATTTGGCAAAAAAATGAGAATAAAATTTTTTTAAACCTAACAACAAACTTTCGATTTCGGTACAAATTTTACAGGATGTCTATCTTTAGGTAGAGTCTGCGAAAAAAATTTCAGAATGGCACCTGCAATGGTTACGATGATCAAAAATAAAAACCCTGCAAAATCTATATGCGAGTATGAGATTTCGCAGGGTCTTTATTTTTTTTCATCGTAACCATTGCGGGTGCCATTCTGAAATTGTTTCCTCAGACTCTTTACCCAATGACAGACATGAAAAAAAATAAAAACCCTGCAAAATCTTTATGCGGTTATGAGATTTCGCAGAGTTTTTATTTTTTTTCATGATAACCATTGCAGGTGCCATTCTGAAAATTTTTTCGCAGACTCTTTACCCAATGACAAACATCCTGCCAAATTTCAATTTTCTCAATGCAGAAAAATTATTATTTCAATTTTTTTCGATCAAGTGGAGAAAATAAATAAGTTTTTATTCTTATGTTCTTTTTTGTTTGATGAATATTTTTTGAGATACAGTGTTCGTAATGAAAAATTGAAAATCTTGAAGGGACGCCTAAAAAAATCTAAAAAAAATCACAGACGTTCCTTTTGACCGATATTTCAAACTGGCAAATTTTGAAAAAAATTGGAGGGTGAAAAAAAAAGTGGCTCGGTTGAAAAAGAACTCCTCATATCCGGTTTTGTTTGTTCTCACCAAAGACACGCTCGTCGTTTATACGTTTTATGCAGTACCACAGTCCAACGGGAAACGTCGTTACGAGTATGTGAAGATCAAAGAAGAAACTGAACCACGTTGTCGGCTGATGTTCCGAGACCGAGGCTATTATGGGAATGTGAATTTTCGCGTAACCGGTGTCCCAGAGACTGTAGAATCTGCCGCTCCAGGGTGCAACGACACCGGCGTAAGTGAGAGCAACGAGAACAGCGAGTAAAACGGCCGCCGTCAACGCGACTACACCGCCAAAATATTTCATCTCCGTTTTGGTCAATACCGTGCGCAGATAACGAAGCGCCGCGACGAATATTATCAATCCGAATACACCGCCGGCCGCCATGTGCTCGGACGTCCGTATAGGTTGAAATCCGACAAATGGTATTTGCATACTGAGCAACAGTCCCAGTATGTAGAATGTTGTGTAACTCGTGAACAAACGATCGCTGTATCGATTCATAACGAGTAGAACGAAAACGTGAAAGGGTATGAGATTTATGATAAACACGTAACCGCCCCATGCCGAGACCATGTAAAAGTACGAGAGAGCGGTCATGGAAGCCCAAAATATCGACCCCGTTTTGACGGATTTGACCCATAGATAATAGGTTATCTGAAGGGCAAATATGGCTATACCCTCGTTGTCGTAACTACCCGCTACGGATCTCGAAATGTAGCCCGGTACGATGGCGATGAAACAAGCCGCGAAAAGACCGGCTCCGGCGCTCCATAGTTCCTTGGTGAGAAGGTACGTCGATATCGCCGTCAGTCCGCTGAATACCGGAGCCAGAAAGACGCATATGTCTCGTATGTGAACCGGTATGTTGAGCGAATGAAGCACATAGTGTATAGAGCCCGATGTTATCATCAGACCAGGATAAACGGTTCCGCCGACTATACGCCCCAATGGATACCAGGCTCTCTCGTCGAACCAATTGAGAAAATTGTAAAAACCATGCTGGACCATGTAAGCCGTGGCGCGGTAATTGAACCTGCGCAATGAGAAATTAGTCTATATCATGTCCGGTTGGAAGAAATTACATTTTTTTCTTTTCTCTCTCGAATCAAATTCGGATCAACGTTATTCGTCGTTGCGGTGTCAAAAATTACAATGATAATGCGAAATTTGTCCACGAAGCAAGATTAACGAAATTGAATTAGCGCATACTTACCATGGATCGAATTCATGTATGATACTCTCGAAGCGTATTACCGCGAATAAACGAGAGGCGAATCCAGAAATCCATGCGAGCAGTAAAATCGTAAAAGTCAGAAGAGAACTGAAGCCCGCGGCATTCGTGAGCGTCGAGGATTTCATCTGCTTGGACGACGCAGGCTTCTTGTCCGGGAACATAACTTTTTTCGCGTACGGCGCTGTCGCCGGTTTATTCTGCATTGTTGCTGATTCGGCTAGTGTTCGTGAATTTTTTTTTTCTTTTCTTCTCGCGCGTCTGTTCTCGTTGATCTTGAAAATACGCCGACGAAAGAAACGAAAAACGAGGCGTCGCGTTCACGTGGCACTTTTCAACAACGTCGCCACGACACTCTGGTCAAAATAATTTTCGAATCGCCATACGCGCTGATACGTGCGACAAGAAGAACACCCATCCCCGGTACGACACGTAGCGACTTTATCGGAGTACGAATAAGCACGACCAGCACGACGACGATGATCCACTCAACCCACCTACTCACCTACTGTCCCCAACGCAACCACTGCTTGGCACTCAACACGCACACACACGCGCGTCAAGGGCCGGAGGAGAAAGACATGAAAATCGGATCGCAACGGACGATAGACGGTAGCTGTTACAATTGTCCGATGTAGCGCGAGTTGCTGCATACAATTTTCGTTTCTCTTCTTTTCTTTTACCAGAGCAAAGAAACGTTTCAAGTTTAAAAAGTGCCGATTACCTTTTATACAAGCAGTAGTTCACGATTATCGCTAAGTTACCCTTTAAGTATTTGATATCATTATTGTTGTTGCGCCTCTTGATAAGGGAGAAATCTTTATATGTCATGGTTGATAAGGCAGAAATTTTATATCATGGTTACACGAGTGACCGCCAGATGGAGGAATGTCTCCCAAAGCCATCGGAACAATGTTTCCCAAGGCCTTCGTATTTTTGTTCTTTAGCTGTATATGGGAGTCTTCTGCAGAGCCCTTTCTTTTTTCATTTAATAAAAAAAAAATTGAAAAGACTTATTTTTGTACTGTTCTATTTTAAAAAAAACGCTTCAAAGAAAATTTCGACTATTTCGGGTTACGAATTGGCTAAAGTTTATTTAAAAATAGACCTCGTGATGCCGAAACTCTTTTATACTCCGATATTCCCATTGTAGTAATTAAATGACATTGTTATATTCACACCATTTATCGAATATTTACATAATTATTCAGTAGGAATTAAATATTAATTCTTTGTTAGTGCCGGTACGAAATATATTATCATCTATGCCCTGCTCCGTATGTACAATTTTAACATTAAGGTAGTTCAATAAGTTAATAGGATTTTTTAGTTATGCCGAGTCAAAATCGAAAATGCAGATGCAGAAATTTTAAGGGTCTTTTGTATGTTAAATATTACAACGTTCTTTGGTACATTGTTATTAATAAAATAACTATTTACCAAAGACATTGAAATATTTACAAATGAACCTCGTATACAAACTTAAAGTTATGAAAATTTTAAAAAACGTAGTTGAACGATAAAAAGATGGTTATTTGAACCAGCTCGTACAAATTATTACGAATACCAGCATCGGCGCGCATAATGAGACGAGTCGGAGTCACGGCGGACTCACGCGAATCGCTGAATCGTCTCGTGATCCTGAACCGTACGCAGATTTCCCAAACTTTCCCACCACAACGGCAGTCTGTGTTTCAACATGAGATCGAACCACGGGGTCAGAGGAACATCCGTGCTCTTGAAAAAATCGTTTACGCCGTCTTTGGATACCCAACGAATTTCGCTAACCTCGTCGGGATTTGGATCCAGAGTAACGTTGTTCTTTTGAAGAAACAGTACATAGTCTATTTCGTGCTCTCCCCATTTTCCATCGCCGGTCGAGATATAGTGAATTCTCGTAAGATACGTGAAATCCTTCGGCGTCGCTTCGCTCTTGGGTATTCCCAATTCGTAATTCAATCTACGCTGAGCAGCTTTCCTAACTCCGAGAGCTCCCTCCTCGTCGGCTTCGCCGGGTATTTCCGCGAGAGGATGACTGCAGCAAGTATTGGTATAATGGTCGGGAAAGGTGATCTGTCGATAGTTTGAACATTGTACGAACAGTTGTGACGAGAATTATGCAAAATATTAACCAACGATTGATTTTGCATTTGTAAAATTGCAAAATCTATCATTCACGCGTGTATATTTGTATTTATTTATTCATTTAATCGTACGATATAACGCATCGCGGATAAAACATGGAATTAGACATTCGATTGATATTAATTTATATTATTTGACAGTAATACGATCAAACGAGTATACCTTGGACGAAGCTCTCTTTTGTAGTAACAAATTGCCCCTTCCGTCAAAGAGAAAAACACTGAAGGCTCGATGAAGAGGAACCTCGCCCGCTTCGTTGACTCGATGACAGTGTCTCTTGGTTGCATTTCCGGTGGGTCTGTCAAACTCGTCGACGAGTATGCATCTCTCATCGAGAGCAGCCTCTTGAAGCGGAGCAAACTTTAATTTCGCTGATCTTCCAGCTATCGAAGAAAATTGTCCGAGCACCCTGGTCTTTATTTTACTTCCGTTTCGCAATGCTGTGCTGAGAAAGTTCGTCATCGTTGGATAACAGCAGTGAACGTTCCTTGCATACAACTCGATGAAACTTTTCACGGTACTCGCGTCACGTCTTTTGTGTTCGACGAAACCTTGCTTCGTTCTGATGCCAATAAGCTGCGATAATATACTGACTCGTTAATGGTGTGCGGACTGCGAGCCAGCGGGCGGGCGTGCGGCACGCGCACGACTGAGGAATGATGATTGAGGAAGGGAAGCGGAGCAGGAGCTGCGGAGCGCGACGGAGACAGCTGACAGCTACGACGTACAGCTACAGCCGGGGCCGCACTTGCGCACGAACGCGAACGCGGCGCAAATGAATTTTATCCCAAGTTGTGTATAGAACTTGTACAGAACTGTATGAATGTATGGAACTAAAAAAGCAGGATACGTGGCGACGAGGAATCTTTTGGAATGGTTGATTTTGAGATCGACGAGACTTTGACCCTGCATGACCATTGACCCTGACGATTCGATTTTCCAGTCCAATAATGAACCTTAGATTATTTCGATTTCCGAAACGGAAGGAAGAGAAAGAAGGTCTTTGCTCGCTCCGGGATCGAAAAAAAAAAATCGCATCGACATCAAACATCGCAAGAGCGCGCATATATGTATCGTGCGTCGACTTTGGATGCGTTCTTTATGTATTAAATTTTTCATCGTTCTGTCTCTGTCAAACATATTGAAATAAAAATAGACACGGCGATGAAAAAAATAAAAAAAGATGAATAAACATACACCATATACGCGCGTGCGCACCAGCGCAGCGCTGCTTGGCGCTGCTGTTCTCTCTCATTCTCTCCCCTCAGGCCCCTCACCATATGGTAATGCTAATGTGTACATGCATATCGCTAGGACTATCAAAATTATCTTTCGTGAATAATGAATAAGAAACAACTATCGTAATCCATAATAGAAGCATGAGTCATGCTGCGAGTTAACAAAAATCCTGCTCCTCGAATAATAATACACCTACTTACGATAAAACTGGATAATCAATAAGAATGACTGGTGAAAAGTGAGGTTAGTTGAATAAGTAAACACTAAGGTTGCGTTCATTATTATTATTCATCTTTTTATCGTTCTGTCGCTGTCAAACACACTGAAATAAAGAGATGAAAAGATGAAAAAGAACGCATTGTAAAGTTTCCACGTCTCAAAGATAACCTTGAATTTTTTTTTACATAATTTTTCGTGCCGACCAGCATCGACTCGTCTTTTCGTACGGTAAAAGAGATTTGGTCGAGGATCGTCGGAAACAAACTGGCTCTCCCGGCGGTGTTTCACAATGAGCGAGCAGGAGCCGCCGACTCAGGAGTTCAAGCTCGACGCCGATAGCGAGCTTCGCTTTGAGGTGGAAAATAGAAACGAAAAGGTCACGTTGGAGGTAAGAACGAAGAAAAAATTATTCAAAATAAATCAACGCGTATTTGTCACGTATATCGCAATTTTTACGTAACTCAGTTGCGTTTAAATTTTTGCACGATCAAATGCGCGGTAACAGAGACGAATAAATCACTGTTATCGACGTAATGAAAAATGTGTCTTTTTCGGAGTCGACGTACGTACGATACGAATGCGAACATTAAAAAATAACTGTACGATCGACGAATGAATTACTTAATGTAAAATTTAAAATCATATAACTATGACGATAATTATATTACATTGCAAAATAAAATACAATATAGATAAACGTACGTTATCCGCTGTGTTTAAGCTGAGAAGCGGGTTGGCGGAGGTGTTCGGAACGGAGCTTGTAAAAGGCAAAAAGTATGAATTTACTTCGGGCGCAAAAGTAGCAGTTTTCACATGGCAAGGCTGTAATCTGGAGATAATAGGAAAAACAGACGTGAGTTACGTGGCCAAGGAGACTCCTATGGGACTGTACCTGAATTGTCACGCGGCAATGGAACGCATGAGAGAAGCCGCCGAAAAGGATGACACGAGGGGTCCGATTACGATGATCGTGGGACCCACCGACGTTGGTAAATCGACTCTCTGTCGTTTACTGTTGAATTACGCTGTGAGAATGGGGAGGCGTCCGATATTCGTCGATCTCGACGTAGGACAGGGTCACATAGCTATACCGGGTACCGTGGGTGCTCTTCTGGTCGAGAGGCCGTCGAACGTCGTAGAGGGTTTCAGTCAACAGGCACCTCTGGTATTTCACTTTGGTCACAAGACCCCAAATGCGAACATAGCTCTGTACAATCTTCTGGTCTCGCGTCTCGCCGAGGTATGCTCCGATCGATTACAAGCGAACAAAAAGGCCAAAGTTTCCGGGATCGTCATAAATACGTGCGGATGGGTCAAAGTCGGCGGTTACAAGTTACTGACTAACGCGGCGCAGGCCTTCGAGGTCGACGCGATTCTCGTTCTCGATCAGGAGAGATTGTACAACGAACTCGTGCGCGACATGCCCGATTTCGTTAAGGTCGTTTTTTTGCCGAAAAGCGGGGGTGTCGTGGAACGGACTCAGACCATGAGAACGGAAGCCCGTGATCAGCGTGTGAGGGAATATTTTTATGGCCTGAGAACGCCCCTTTATCCTCATAGTTTCGAGGTCAAATGGAGCGAAGCGAGACTGTACAAAATTGGGGCACCCGTATTGCCCGCGTCGTGTATGCCCCTCGGCATGAAAGCCGAGGATAATCTCACCAAACTCGTCGCCGTTACGCCCAGTCCGAGTTTACTTCATCATTTATTGTCCGTGTCGTTTGCCGATTCTCCCGAAGACGACGTCGTTCAGACCAACGTGGCGGGATTCGTTTGCGTGTAAGCGCCTTATTCGCAAAATCATTAAAAACAGAATGCTCGATGATGTTGAATGCTTTTTAAATCACACATCCGAGTTTCTGGTGGTTCAAAGTTTTTTCACATCAATGAGTTTGCGTGTAATGACGAATTTTTATTTTTTTCTTCTTTTTTTCAGAACGAACGTCGACGTCGAGCGACAAACGTTCACGGTTCTCAGTCCACAGCCGAGACCGTTGCCCAATACAGTTTTGCTACTATCGGACATACAATTCATGGACAGTCATTGATCGAACGGTGTATCGAAAACGCGACACACGACGAGATATGAACAAATTTCATATACTTACAAATTGCTGAATATAAATATTTTGATAAAATTAATAACCGTTACTTTTTGTCCTTCTGGATACACACATACACACACGCACATTTTAATTTCGAACATCGCCATCGCACGCACACATTTACACATTGTTGTATCGTTCTTTGGGGCGAATCGAAGGCGCGTAAATGCTCGATTCGCAGTGAGATTTTAAGATGGCTGCTGGCGAAGAAACGGTGGATTTCTTCGATGTCTATAATTTTGAGCTTCAATTGCGGGAAAAGATCAACGAATTGCAGTGGAAAGATGCAAGTATTTTGCGTTTATTGTAAAACAGGAAAAGAATTTTGTAGGACGGACGATTGATATTTGAAAGTTTATTTTGTTCGCGCCGCGGACATGTCGATCAGGCATCCCTGGACGAGACACAGAAAGAGCTGTCGGAAACTCGTCGCAAGCTTTACGAGATTCAAACGCAACTTGAGGATGAACGCAGGGCAACGATGCAATTGGAGATACGGTTGAAAAACGCACTCGAATCAACGAAACGTCTCGAGGAGGATAACATGAAGAATCACAGACAACAGATTCGTATGAGAGTCAAGTGCGAGACAGCGGCGATCGAACGAAACATTCTGATCGATCAGGCGAGAATCGCCAGACTCGAGAACATGGATTTCAAAGTCAAGCTTCAAGATCACGAGAGGAGCTTGCTTAGCACGAAAATGACCAATGACATTCTCGAGACTTCTCTGATGGAATTGAAAAACAGCGTAACTCGTCTACACACCAAGTTCCACAGGTTTATATATGTGTCATTCCGTATCAATTCAACGACGTTTTGACGGTGGCCCCTTCGATTTTTTATATTTTTTAATATGTTATTATACATGCAAAAAGAAGTATCCATGCCAATTTTTAGCTCTCTATCTTAAACCATACCGAAGTCATTTTTTCAAGAATATACTTAAAATAATCATAACTTCTACATTAATCAAGATATTGTAATTTGTCATGAGGTCATTTCTTTTTGTTTTTCAAGGTACTTTTTAAAAAAAATATTTAATATTAAGAAAAACAAATTTTTAATGTCTTTTTAAGTATTCGAGTTAAAGAATTGGATTTTCTTTCAATGGGACCCCTTCGATTTTTTTTTTTAATCATAAAATTCTATGTAAAAAAACAAAAATTTTGAGATTTTACCGAAGAGGGGATTCAAATAACTTATCGAAAATTTTTTTTTTCGATTTTTTTTTTCGTAATTTTAATCTTTTTTCCTTCTATGACTACAATAGTTGATTTCAATTATGTTAAAATAAATAATCTAACTTGTCTCACATATTTTTATTGTAAATTACAATAATTAACATGAAGAATTATAATTCAAGTACGTTTTGCACTTTATTCAATTAATTTCATAAATTTTCCAATATATCGACAGTTACATTCTAAAATTTAGTTTATAAACTCTTGAGACTAATAAAAAATTTCAATGATACTTCAACTATTGTAGTCATAGAAGGAAAAAAGATCAAAATTATGAAAACAAAAATCGAAATTTTTTTTTCGATAAGAAGTTATTTGTATGCCCTCTTCGGTAAACTCTCAAAAATTTTGTTTTTTTACGTAGAATTTTATAATTTTTTTTGAAAAAAATCAAAGGGTTCCCATTAGAAGAAAATCCATTTTTGTAGCTTAAAACAGTTACAAAGATATTAAAAATTTGTTTTTCTTAATTTTAAATATTTTTTTCAAAAAGTAAGTTGAAAAACAAAAAAAAATGACCTCTTGACAAATTACAATATCTTGTTTAATGCAGAAGTTTGTAGAATGTAGGAAATTTTTTTTCGATAAGAAGTTATTTGAATCCCCTCTTCGGTAACATCTCACAAATTTTGTTTTTTTACGTAGAATTTTAAATTTTTTTTTGAAAAAAAAGGAAGGCGTCCCATTGAAAGAAAATCCAATTTTTGAGCTTAAAACAGTTGAAAAAATATTAAAAATTTGTTTATCTTAATTAAATTTTTTTTTTCAAAAAGTACCTTGAAAAACAAAAAGAAATGACCTCTTGACAAATTACAATATCTTGGTTAATGTAGAAGTTATGATTATTTTAAGTATATTCTTAAAAAATCAATAACTTCGGTATTGTTTAAAATAGAGAGCTAAAAATTGGCATGGATACTTCTTTTTGCATGTATAACATATTTTTAAAAAAAATCGAAAGGGTCACCGTCAAAACGTCGTTGAATTGATATGGAATGACACATATATATATGAATGAGAAATTTTTGACCCAGATTATTAGCATGAGAGTTCTCGCGATTAAGAAAATAACAAATTGATTGGAAAACACATGATCGCGAGTAGAACTTTGGTGCTTTCGCGCATCTAAATCTGCCCTTGAAAAACTTGGAGAAAAAAAAACGAAAACTAATTTTTGCTTGTTGCGCTCAGCATAGTGGGAAAATTGGCGTTTGAACAAGAGCAGCTCCGAAAATCCGGCGAAGCTTGGATGAATTTTGCTCAACGTGTTGAATCCATTATCAACAGCGGTAATATGGCTCGAGAGGGTGACAAGAGGATCATACAAGATTTGAAAAAACAAGTCCGTGAGCTCGTCGTTGATTCGCGCAGTTGCGAAACAGATTTGCATCGGCCCGCGGCACACGCTGATGCGGATTACCGCACAGATATCGGAAGTTTGCATCTAAAAGTAATGATTTTATAAACAACTCACTTTATTCCGATACCGAGGATAATTTTTTGTTTGACATGAATTTCCAATGTCTTGACCGACGTTGCAGGTAGAATCGACTCTGAGAGAATTACGATGCAAGCTCGAGAGCAATACGATCGAGGATAAATTATCGCTCGTATGCTCCGAGCTCCGGAAAATGGACGCAACTTTCCTCAAAGATTAATCACTGTCGTTGGACGATTCAATTTTAAAATTGAAGAAAGCAAGTGACACCGAATATTATATATATCGATGGGGAAATTAAGGGAGCGGAAACGGGTATCGAGAAGCACAATTAATTGACAGCATACACACACCCACACACACATAAACGTACGAATAGGTAGGATTCATATAAAATGTATTGTAATAGTCATTTTTTTTTCGTTTATATCTTATTCCTCTTCTAGTATTTATACTCTAGTTTGAGACGAAACTAGATTTAAAAAATCAACATGCAACAGAGGTAAGAAAATATTGATAATCTCACAGCAAACTGTGTCGGAGCAAACGAGCGGACCTTCGCGATAGGCCCTCTGTTACATTTCATTATTTTCTTCTCATCTTTCAGATCGTATCAAAAAAGTTTCATCGTGAGCATAACAAACGAACGAAAAAGTTTTTTAAAAAACTCTTTGCGTACGTTTGTAATTTTTTTTCCTCAGTTATCCAATGACAAACCCGTGGATGGTCAGATTTTTTGTTTTTTTTTTCCAAAATTATTTATAAAAAACAAAGAAAGACAAATTCGTTCGTGTCCCGATTTCGATAACAATCGATGCGCTGCTGACACAGACAGACACACACCACCCACACACTCTCGCACATATCGCGATAATAGTTTTACTATAATATCTCTCATTCTCTCTTTCTCCTTGTTAATTTCGTGAAAAAGCTATAGTTTACCGATAACGAATATAAAAAAGGATGATTGTGATGATTTTATGTCGCTCCGGCTTCAAAATTCCTTCCATTTTTTTGCCGAAACATGTAATTCTATGCAACACGCGCGGTTAAAACGTCAGTGATACAAATTATATGTACTCTCGAAGGATCATACATGCAGCGATTACTTTAATCGTTACCAAAAAATTCAAAATCAACGTTTCTCCCGATATATATATGTTTATGTATAAATGTACACATACATATATATGTGGGTACATGCGGTTGACTCTCCATTACGTGCGGTGCATTTTTTGCATTTCTACTCTTGTCTTTTTATCCTTTTATTATTGCATACATGATATCAGAGTTCTTTTGCACGTGAAAGGCAATTTTTTTTCTCCGTGTCGCTCTTTGCTCCTCACTTCCCAGCTTTATCGTTACGAAGCGCCAAAAACGACGTCTGAATTACTGAAAAACGTTAAACTTGCACAGTTTCATTTGGAAAATCTGCATCCCTAACGATCGAGCGATCACAAACTGTGCTATTTAATGAGCGATTGTTTTTGTTTTTATCGAGACCCGTGATTACGTTTTGATGTTTCCTTTCTCTCTCTCTCTCTCTCTCTCTCTCTCTCTCTTATACACGCCTCTGGCTCATTACACGCTTCGAACCCCCCCAAATTTCGTTTCTTTTTTCTCGTCTTGATTTTTCACGCAATCGTGAAACTAAGTATTGTAGCGTTTGTAATAAGCTCAAGATTTTACATAGCGGCTAATCCAACGTAAGAGTACTGTGCAATAGCGTATTCGGTCAACGGCAACCCATATCTTCATTGTGTCACCCTGCAAGATCATCCCTCTCCCTCGTTCCCTTGATCCCGAGTCGAAGATATATACACACACACACATATATATATATATATATATAAATGTATATATATATATATCGATAATTAACTAATATTATTTAGAAAAGAGGGAAAAAATATAATGAAAGTAAAAATAAAAACCACCGAACGATGCGAATAGGGTCCAGCGTCACGGATCGAAATCACATAGCTCGAAGAAGGCTCCGAATCGAGAAACGTTGATCGTTGACACCGTTGGACGAAAGAAACGTTTGTCGAAGAAGATCATGGAGAGGGCCGTCTCGACGGGGGGGTCAGAGTATGGAACAACGTCCGAGCCAACTCGGTGGCTTCCTCGCCGGTTCCGAAGCCTTCAATTGGTTTCCACCGCTCTTTGGTGGATTCGATGCCTCCTGCGCGTCATCGAACAAGGGAACGGAAGAAATATATTATTAAAGATCGCTGATTCAGCATCGATGGGAGTTCGTTCGTTAATTTTCGACTTCAAATTCAACCTGGTTCAAGATAATTGGAGCGTCCGTTCAAATTACGCTTGGGTTCATCTCGAGGAAATATCGAGAGAATCGTCCCTTTGTAAAATCAACCGCTATCGTCCGCCAATCTCGCGAATAACCTTCCGATGGGAAGGTCGATGGATAAATGTAAAAAATCGTGAAATTGAAGGTTTTTGAACGCTGCAATTTCCTTTAGACAGGAACAATCGGGAGAGGAGAAAAGTATTCGGATACAGCGGTACAACGTTTGTCTCAAATTTAATTCAAAGCCCGATTGTTATGTTCATTACGAAGATCGAGCCGTCGGTAGTGAAAAAAACTGAACGGCCATGAGAGAAAAAGATTAAACGGTCGGACGATGGAGTTACCTTCTGTCAGGAATGAGCCGCGTCGAAACACAGAGAAATAGACATGGAGAACAGAGAAACAATGATTATTCGGTTTATGATTATCATGATTCGAAAAGGTTGCAAAAGGATATCGCGGAACGTCGCTGCTGCGTATTTTCGACAAAAGCTAAAAGAAACACGTACGAACAAAGAAGACTCACCAATTTCTTCTCCATTTTGGCTTTGATGTCACGAGCGAGCATGTAGAACGCATCCTCGACGTTGATGCTAGATTTCGCCGATGTTTCCATAAACTTTATGCCATATTCTATGGCTAATTGTTCTCCTCTCTCTTTGGACACTTGTCTCCTGTCGGTGAGTTCGCACTTATTGCCCAAAAGCATCTTCTCGACATCGGCGGATGCATTTTCCTCGATGTTTCTGATCCAATTTTTGATGTTTTCGAAACTCTTCTCGTTGGTCACGTCGTAAACCAGCATGATACCCATCGCCCCGCGATAATACGCCGTCGTGATGGTGCGGAATCTCTCTTGCCCCGCCGTGTCCCTGTCAGAATTAAAGAACGTGTACAAATCTTGTACTTTACGAGCGCGTAGACCTGAATTTTTGAACCAGCGAGAAGCTCTTTAATTATTCGCTAGATTACCGATGGTTATAAAATATTAATGGAAATTTGATGAAAAGAAAATAATTTTGAAAGGTCCGTTGAGTCAAACCGGCAAGCATAATCTGTAATTACCATATTTGCAATTTAATTTTTTTTCCATCCAAATCTATCGTGCGTATCTTGAAATCGATACCTGCAAAAAAAAAGCAAAAAAAACAACATTGCTCATGTATCAATATGTCGAAACAAGAAAAATGTTGTCGTATCGTGCATCGGGTGGGTTTTTTTCCTCTTCCAGGTTATGTTAGCCCGAACAACATTCGCAAAGTGTCATCGCGTATGTGTATTCTGAAAGAGTCGCGCAACTCAGAATAACGTGACCATTGTTCATCGCGGCGATGACGTTTCGCTAATCTCAGCACGACGTCGAGAAGACGTTGATGCTCATCGCTCGGGCGCGTGAGACACACCCCGAAGAATCATCGAGTGTGTCGCGTTGGTTGTCAAAAAAAAACATTGATGAGATACAGAATTTGCGGTGGTCGATGGCGTCGATACGAGATCGATCGAAGCAGCTAAGATGAATACAGCATTGAGCGCGTGATAATGTAACATTTCACGGATGTGACACGCACGCAAGCGCTGGTACGCGGGAGCACGATAAAATAATGACGGAATAACTTTTGTCAACTCACCAATGGTCGAGATGAAGGTCGTGTTGAAAGCATCTTCGGAAAATCGGAATAAAACACAAGTCTTACCGACCCCCGAATCTCCTATCAGCAATAGTTTGTACAAGTAGTCATACGTCTTTGCCATGATTCACGCTTGTTTCTTTTTTTCGTCTCTCTCTCGCTCTCTCTCTCCGTCTCTCGCTCCTCTCTCCTCGAAATGTGCCCCTCGCCACAATCTTGTCAAACGAGTTGGCTGTATCTCAAGTAATAGTAAACCTCAATATTATTATTCAATGACACACCAACGCGCACTATCGTATACACTTGTATGCTTGCGATGAGCACTTGTAGCCCCTTCGGATGCGTGCGTCTTGTATTTGGAGCGCTATTCGCGCTTAAGTGTTACATGTACGGAAGAGCGCGTAAGTATGTATTATCTCTGGACGCGACCGATCACGGCGGGGACAGCTGTGAGAAATGCAAAACCCGGAGGACGCACTACCGTGCACTATCACACGCAGAATCTTCCTTGGTGTTAGTATATATCTTCACTGATGATATTCACAAAAGAAGAAGCAGTAAGGAGAGTCAAAAGTGAGAGAAAAGCCATGAGCTCATTCGCGTTGCTAATCGCCACCACTGGGAATCGCTTGTCGCTTTGAATGATGCCGCTGTCAAAGTAAACCTGTCTATCGTCGCGTCACGCGTGTACGTTTTTGTCAGATCCTCTTGTTCTTTCCTCTTTTTGTCAATCAAATACACACACACACGCGCCGAACATCTGTCAAAAGAAAGCCTTTCGCAACACGAAGGCGCGTTCAGAAATCTACCACACGGAACGATATAATATGGACCTGTCCATGCGGGGAACTAGCGCCCCTGTCGGACACAGTAGATAGTGTACATTACGCACATGTCATGATTTTTACCTTACCGACTGAAAGTAACAACAGTAAAAAACAATCTACATATTACGTTTTAGTACGTTTTCGTCCCGCTTTCTATTACGGAGTAAAGTTATGTTGTCAATAGTACTTGTCATTTGTCAATGTAATTGTTCAACTAGCAGCAAGTACGTAGCAGAAAAACAGAATAGCTTTTCACGAATATTGAGGTTTGCAAGAAAATAAACTCTATCGGAAGTTCGCGGCTCCTCTGTAAACAATGCAAAACATTAGAGAACTCGAATGAAACGTTTGTTTTCGAAAGAACATCGTTATTAAATATCCCGTCCCATCATCGATCGAGCCGCGCGCTGCTGTGTGCGTATCAACAACGACGGGGCGCGATTCTTCGACATGAATATTTTGATACAAAATTCACGAGGTGAATTACTCACAGTTGCGATACAAGCGACGGATACTTTCGACTCTCTCGGAGAACGAATGCTTGCCGAGTACGGATTGCGCATGGAGTTTGAAAATTTAATCGCTCAGGGCAATGAAAAGATAGACACGAAAGACAAGATTCTTGATTGCCTGAAAAGTAAGTATTCTAAAGTACAATCACCGATAACCAACACGATTAATTTATATATTCTGCGAATATAAATATTTGCAGAATAATCTATGAATCTTGTAATTTTCTTGCGCGCGCCGTAACCATTTTCTCTTAGGAAACAAACAACGGCCGGCCGTCAAGGCCAATTATCCCGAACATTCGCAATTTATTGCCGAAAAGTACAAGGCCGGGGGCTCGTCGGCAACGAGCGTCTCAGGAACGATTATCCTAGAACAGAGAGCGGCCCAGCCCGAAGAGATATACGCTTCGGACGAGGAAGCGCTTCCCGAACGTTCGGGTACCGACGAGCCCATGGAAACGAACGAGCCAGATCCGTCCTCTCTGTGCAGACTGTGCGCGATTGAAAATCACGAAATGATCCCGATATTCGGAACGGACGACAACGGGAGTCAGATCGTTGGACACATTCGCGAATGTTTCTCGATAGTCGTGAGTAAAAACGACGTCGCGATTAATATTTGTACACGGTGTCTGGAGAGTCTCCAAAAATTTGGCGAATTTCGAAGAAACGTTATGAGAGCCAATGAGAAATTCGAGAGCCTGAAAAATAATCGTACAAACTGTCGCCGGCCGAAAACAAACTCGTTCGTTCGACGTCTCTGTACCGTTTGCAATCAGGTATTGCGACACGACGATGAAACCGCCGCTTCCGTCGACCATTGTCACGCCAATTGCAATGGCGAAATCGTCGAGATGACCCTCAATTCCATGTACAAATGCGAATTTTGCCAATTGTGCTACAGCGATGTTTCGTCGTTAAAGAAACACCAATCTCGTCACGGGGGTGAAACGCCCTACCTTTGCTTGACGTGCAATATGACTTACGCCGCTTACAACGATATCGCGACGCACTGTAAAAATGAGCACGGAGAATCATCTTTCGATACGAATAACGGAGATTCGACGCGTATACCCAAATACTTGATCTGTCGTTATTGCGACGGAACATTCGCGCACTTTGAGGATATGAATGTTCACAGAAAATTTTGCAAAACCGAAAACGATTGTCGATGTAACTCGTGTGGCCTTTCCTTCGACGATTTTAACAAACTCGCGAGCCACACCAAGGGAGAGGACAACGATCAAGATGACAAACGGAAATGGCAGTGTCAAGATTGCGACGCGTCGTTTGGATCCAAGTGCGCTTTGAACATTCACGCGGAGAAACACGATCAGCGTGCGACGAACAGCGATGATGGCAGTCGCGTATTTGCCTGCGAATACTGCGGAAAACATTTTATCAAGGTGGATTTACATTGTTACTTTTCTCTTTATTATTCTCTCGTCACTGAAGTAAAACGTTGTTAAATTTTTCAGAGGAAATATTTGAACAATCACGCGATGATTCACACGGGTGAGCGTCCCTTCAAGTGTTCAACGTGCGACAAGGGCTTTATCAATTTGGCTCAACTTTCCGAGCACAACAAAATCTACCACTCCACCGAAAAACATTACAAGTGCAAGTTTTGCGACAAGGCGTTTAAACGACCAAACTCGAGAAAATCTCACATGGCCATTCACACGGGTGAAAAATCTTACAATTGCGACATTTGCACTGGAACTTTTAGACGCAACGGCGATCTAAAAAAGCACAAGAAAATTATTCACCGTATAGAATCACCGTTGGATCATTAACGCGTTATGAATTAACCGAAAAACAAAAGAAACATATATCAGAGTCGTAGCTACCGAAGGATATATTTCCAACATATCGTTTTATCAACCCCGAGGGTTCGCAATAATAACGGTTCAACGAACTAGATGCTGCTTCAATAAAAACTATAAACGATGAAGAAAAAACTGAAACGAAATTGATAAAACATCAGTGAGCGACGGTTTTGACCGTTTCACCCAGGACAAGGTTATACCTGGTGAGGAGAAGAAAGGCACGTTCCTTCAGAGGCTGATAATTTACACGATTTCGTTCCTCGGTAATTGAATATTGAATATCATTGTTATTCTTTTGCAATTTATCATATTTATCTTCAAGAGCACTTATTCGAAGATACGTCTCGTTCTTCTCCAAATCTTTTTTTAATCCTTGATACTCTTTTCTCGCGTTGTCAACCTCATCTCGATATATCGGTCGTTGTTTGCTCAAATCTTCCTTCTCGGACGTTAACGTCTCGTATTTGAGTTCCGAACGTGCCTTAAAACCGTCCAAATCTTCGATGAAGACCAGTTCGTTTTGTCTCTCGGTTATCTTGTTGTTGAGCTCCTCGAGTTCACCATTGAGCCTCTTCTCGAGCATCTTGATTTTATCGAGCGTTCGTTGCAAATTTCCGTGCTCTCTGGACAATGCCTCGAGGCTCCGATCGAAGCTCGCGATCGTAGAATCCAACGGCGGCGGCGAAGGTGACGATTCTATCTTATCGAGGAGCAGTGCCAATTCTTCGGAGGGTGTTATTCGAGAGCCACTGCCAATCGCGTATGAATATCGTTCCAAACGCTCGACAACGTTGTCCTCGAGATTCTTCAATTTATCAATTTCCTCCCGCTTGTTTGACTCAAAAGATGGCATAAATTGTTCGATCGCCTCTTCCCGTTTTCGCAGCTCCTTGTATTTGAGCTGTCTCTCCGATTGACCCTCCTCCAAATCCACTTCCAACTGTTCGAGCTCGTGCTCGACCTCGTCGATGCGTTTCTCAGCAGTGGCTATTCGCCTCTCCGCCGCGGCGATATCCATATTGTCCTGTTTAACTTTTGACAATAAGCGCTCGCGCTCCTCATCCGGTGACAATTTTTTCATCTCATCGTCCCGCAACTTGTCCCTCTTTCGCACCAGCTCGGACAATTTAACGCGCAATTTAACAGCTTCCTGTTTCACCTGAGACAGTGAAATTTTTTCCTCCAGATGCCTCTTGTCGCTCGACAAGACATCCATCTCACGCTGCATCTTTCCAATCTCGATATCAAGCTGACTCTTGTCCTCGTTCAGTCGATCGTATTTTTCACGATCATCCTGATCCATGGTATCGATTATTCTTGCGGCTTTTGTCTCCTCCGCCTTTATCACGTCGTCCGTGTCGCGCAACTGTTGCTCCTTCGAGCGTCTTTGCTCAAACAGACGCTCGATCTCGTTCGACGTCCGATCATTGTCGGTTGACATCTCTCGAATCTCGGATTCGACGTCATCCCGATCCGAGCTCGTACTTTTGTCCACGACGATATTATAATCGGCCAACTGTCCCTGTAACTCGGTCAATTCAGCAGCGAGCTCTTTCGCACGATTATCATAGTGGATAAAAGTCGATCTCTCTTTGTTCTGCGCCTCTATCTCGCGACTCATCGTGCCGATCTCTTGGCTCAATTCTCGTATCTTCAGCTGCATCAGACCCTCGTAGTATCTCTTGTCCTGGATTTGCCTGAAAAACCATTAATTTTCAGTACCCTCGGGTGTTTGAAAAATCTAACGGACGATACAACGACTACCTCGCGACTCGCGCTCGCTAACCTGTTGATGGAAAGTCCGGTTCGCGCCGTTCCCGTACCGACACCGGAGATACCCTGTTGAGTTATGGGACGATCCGGAACATTGATCCGCGAATTAAAGGGCAAGCCCGTGTTAAGACGAGTCAAATCGTTGGCCGTGCCCGTACGAGAAGTACCGGTCGTTGCTCGTTGCCATTGTTGTTGTTGTTGAGCGGAATACACCGAAGAAGTCGGTCTCGCGTGTGTCGTCGGTGAGTGTCGAGCGCTCGATTCCCTGACCGCGCTGGTCTGCGATCCTCGACGGGAAACCGGTCGCTCTATTCTCGTCCGAGGTCTGCCACTCGCGCTCGTCAACCGCGCGGGTCTCGTCTCCGGTATCGTTTCGTTTTTCACAATTGCTTCGTCATTCACCACCTCGTCCATCCTGCTCCGATGCGACGCAGGCCTGTCCGCGGATCTCCCCGTTGCGGGCCTACTCTGCTCCATGAAGAAGCCTCGCTGCTCAATTATTATCAGTCTATCGCACCACGCGCGTTCACCGATGTTCGAAACATCAGTTTTGTTACAAGTTGTTAGCTTTCGGTCACGAGCTTAGCTCACGAAGGAAAATTCTTTACTCACCCTCACCGCGTATCAAAATCTTCGAACGATTCTGCTCCGTTGTACGATATCCGCATCAATTTCGTCCCCATGACAACCGGCCAAATCCGCCACGTGACCAAAGATACACTCACAGCTGACAATCCATTGTCGTGTATTTATACACTTCACAATGAACACCGGCTAACGTTATCACAAGGTTTTCATCTACAAACATTTTCGTTCAATGATTATATGGGCACGTTCCGAGAAACGCACAGAGCGCATAGCAGCGCATAGATAGCATGAGCGGAAGAAAAGCGTTCCGTAATTTTTAATCGGTCGAAGGTACACGATGCCTCTAATGCGAAAGCATCAAGCGCATGAATAGCATTTTCATGCGCTCCGTTGCGAATTTCGGAACGCTGTCCATGCGCAGAATGCGCAGATATGCGTTTCTCGGAACGTGGCCTATATCAGGGGACAAATTAAACTTTTTTTTTTCACACGAATAACAGCTGTTTCTGTTTTGCATCGTTTGCACGTTGTTTCCACAGGGGCACTGTAGGTGTCAGGTAACCACGGTCTCGTACATACTGACCGTGCGCGTAACAGAAAGTCCGATAGTTGCGAATAGATCCGAAAGATGGTGCCACGTGTGTTCGTTCGGTGCGCGTGGTATATGCGTACAAACCGTATGGCGTGTGTCTCGTTCGCCGAGGGGAAGTCGAAGCCCCGCGCAGCAGTTGTCGCGTGTCTGTTTTGGTGGTAAGAGCGGCCAGGAGAGGAGTGAGCAAGAGGGTTAAAATTCGTAGGAGGTTAGGCAGAGAGAGAGAGAGTGAAAAACAGTTGCCAAGCAACCCGGAACGTGTACGTATTATCACGCGCGCCTGTGTAGTGTAGCGTAGCGTGTGTGCGGTGCTGCTGTTTTGAAGACGAGCACAACGTATGGCGCGCTGTTGCCCCCCAAACTTAAATTAATGCACACGGCCGCTGCCGACGCCGTAGAATACGACGCCGCTTCCAAGAATATCCTCTTGGGGGTTCAGACTCTCTGGGATTTGACGTCGACTCGATCGCTCCCGCACATCGAAACGCGGTTAACCAGCGTCGGAATTATTCCTTTACGCTCGTCCTCCGTGCAGCTGTTATTTTTCCCTCTATCGAAATATTTCGGTTTTTTTCTCCCCTTCGTTGTTCGTTGTTCGGTAAAAAGAAAGGGGGTGGGAGAAGAGCGACGGTTTTTTTTTTTAGTACAACTTCGCGACTCTTTTACCGATCAAGCGAATAGTCGCGAGGGGACGGGAATGATGCTCCGGTTGGCGTCAAGTCGCGTACGCGTTGATTCTATCAATCGTTTCGCGTAACCGTGTCAATCTGCAGTCTCAGAACGCGTTTATCGTCGATGCAAGATCGATTCGCGCGACGTTAATGAAAATAATGACGAAAAATGTATCGCGAGTGCAACTGTGGTGAAACTTTGATAATAATTACGAGTTATTTGGCATCGTGAATGTTGCGAAATAAATTTCGTTCGCTTCAGCATTCTCGGTGTATCGGCGTTGTAAACTGCACACGCCGCGCTTCGGCAGAGTGTCGATGAAAGTACACGAGTCAATGCCACTGACACAAGCGCGTTAACTCGGACGCGAATAACACATCTCGGATATTCGTCGAAACGAAGCTGGGCGTTCAATCGAGAATGGACGAGGAGGAGATCGACGGTATCAAATCGCCGATAAAGAGGCTCGGCTCTACGAGAAAACTGCTCGTCTTTAACAGTGAGTCATTATTTTCATTTGTTCCAAATTATCTCCTCATAGTCACATTGGCCAACGTGGAATATGTCCAATTTTCACTGATCTCTGAAACTTGCTCTTACGCCCTGTTGTATCCGAATATACCGTTTGCGCGTGTTTCTTTTGACGCGAGGGAAATTGTACAATGAAGGCTCGTTGCGCGCACGGGGCGGTGCACGTGCTCTCCGTGCGAAAAGTTATTTTTTTTTACTCTTTTGTCGGTAGTATTTTTTCGTAAATGGAAAAATAAAGACTTTGTGCAACAATGTCAAAATTTCAAGCGCACGGCAACTCAACGCAATGATGTATACGATTATTCGACGACGCGAGCCGACGCACGGCCGAGCTGAGTTTTCATCTCAATGTATCACAAATTAAGCAAACACAGAAACAAACGGGTGAAATTATTTTCGGAACAAAACAACAAGTTCGGTGAAAATATCGGATGTGATTGTTGCGATATATCGCATTATATTGTCAGATGAGTCGAATCGAAGAATTAGAGGAAAATTATGAGGCAGAAAAACATACAAGTTTAACAAAAGCGGTCAACGTGCGACATATATTTCTCTGTTGAAATGCTATTTTCAACAGACGCGCAAACTACCGGTATCGGTATTTTATTTTTTTCGTTCATCGCAATAAAATATAATACGCGCGTAAATTGAACGCTCACAATGCGCCGTAAAATACTCGAAAGTCGGCAGATGCTGCGTGAAAATTTCTCCATCCGGCGTGATTGCACTTGCACGGCAGCTGACGCGGCTGTTTGAAGGGATCACGCGCGCGTGTTCGTTGGTGCGAAGAGCCCCGTAACCCAGGTCCACTTGCACGATATATACGAAATACAACATATATACCATATATATGCACGATACATAGAATATATCGCATATACAGGTATACGAATAAATGACAATTCGCGTAGAGCGTGTGTCCAACGATTCTCTCATTCGCCTTTGCTTTTCTTGTCCCTACTTTGATTCTCCGACCAATGAGTTTGTCAAAGAATTATGACGAAAATTACTTTTCTACGAAACAAAATTAATCGCTTTAAAAGTCATTGACGAGAACGAATCTCACTATCATTTTTAATACTCTCTCTCTCTCTCTCTCTCTCTCTCTCTCTCTCTCTCTCTCTCTCTCTCTTTCTTTCTTTCTTGATGCGTGACGAAATCAAGCGTGGAAAAACGATGAGCGTGCGTCTCTCTCTACATGGATTCGTCCTTGTTGCTCGGATGTCGAATTTTCGTCGACGTTTGTAGCCAGTCCAATTCGGCTCTTTAAAAATAGAATAAACCGCGTGGCAGAGAGGTTACGAAGACCGTGCGCGCGTGCATCAACGAGGCACATTACTCGGAGAGACCGAGGAAAATCGGCGATCCGGAGGAAAATTTATTTCGTTTGGAAAATTGAAATTAATGGATTATTCGCATTTTAGTTAAATTTCAGTTTGTTCGTTACGATAAAAAAAAATTAGATTGTGACTCCGGTTTGCCAGTCTCCTCCATTTTTGTGGAAAATATAAAATTTATTCTAAAAAAAATGCAGATCCGCATGAGATCCGGCACAAGTAGTGTCTCAATTGGTTACGCTCGTTCGATAAAAAAAAATTCAATGATTTTCGAGGGAGGCCCTTTGATTCACTCTATAATGCACGTTCTTGCGGTATACGCGTAAATTCGTTTCGTCGATTTGAATCACTGGCTTTTGTGGTGAAAAAAAAACCAATGAGAGGAAGAGAAAAGTCGAGTCGAGAGAGAGTCGATGACCCTTCTGGTCGCGGGTACACTCCGCGCTGATTTTTGACCTGGACGAAAAATATGACAATTATTATACGCCCGCCGACGCCGGCGAGCGCGCGGCCGATTGAACAAAGTCTATCGCTCATTTATTCCGGTCGGACGGCCCAACCTTGTTCCGTCCGCTCGCTCCTGCTGCTCGATAGAGCGCGACGAAAATTTGCGCTCAATTATCTCGGCGTGAAATGTCAAATTTTTCATTTTCGCGCGCTAAAATGAAATGACAATTCGACGTTACGAATAATCGAGCGTCAGAGACAGAATCGACGCTGCTGCTCGCTCTCCGCGTTTTACACAGCGCGCAACGCCAATATCGAAAGATCCGGCGTCGATCGAGCGCGTCAACGCGATCGATTGCTCGGTGACGTTCATCGATGGACGTCCGATCATCCAACTTCCGTTATTTGTTCATCGCAACGGAAATACGCCCGAGAGATATTCTCTCGAAAGAGACGCGACGAGTACACGCGGCGAATGCCGATACTTGGGCGACGGCAGCAGCGACGTCGAAGCAAAGACGAGCCAAGAATACAGAGACAATATTATCGTTGCGCGTAATCCGGAGAGTCGCGCCCCCGAGATGCAAGACTACAGAGAGCAGCTCCGTTATCGCTGCCTCGAGGTCCGCCGTTCCATTTTCGTATATTATATTTTCAAGATATGACCCGCAAAGGTCATATCAATGGTATATGCACGAAGGAATATATTTTGGTCGATGAATTGCCGGAAACACGCACCGCCCTGTTTCCAACGTGTCCTATGAAATTTGAACAAACGTTTTAGACAATGTATATGAGAAGTTGTTTTTTCAAGGTTCCGTACCCGTAGGGTATTCAACGGAACCCTATTACTAAGCCTCGGCTGTCCGTCCGTCCGTCCGTCTGTCACAGGGCTCTATCTCATGAACCGTAATAGATAGATAGTTGAAATTTTCACAGAGTGTGTATTTCTATTGCCGCTATAACAGCAAATAATAAAAATAAAATAAAGTTAATAATAAAAGGGTCTTCTATTCATGTTTTCAAACTCTTAGTGGTGGGAGTATATATATATAGATACTATACTCACTATACAACGCCTTTTCTCTTGGTTCGACAGAGTGGGGAGGCTACGAAGCACCGCACAAAGAGGAGACGAAGAGAGTAGGAAATACTGTATATCTGTATTCTATCTCATTCTCTCGCTGTGTATGCATATGTTTGTCTCTCTTTTTGTCTAACTCGACCGGGCTAGATGGTACGGAACCCTTCTAGCGCGATTTCGACTCGCACTTGGCGAGTTTTTTAAAGAAGGAAAACAATTGACCTATAGGGTCCGCGGCCTTGCGGGGTGTAGATGTGGTTCGAGTACAGCGAGAATGACGATACGGAGGTGTGGCGAGTCGCACGAGCCAAGCGATATCGAATCCTGTCGAGGTAAGACGATCTCGATTCCCGACGATGCAAAGACAAAAAAGGCCCGCATGGGATGACGAAAAAAAAATGCAAAATGTTGTGGCCAAGTGGTACCACCGCTAATATGATACATCTACGCGCGTGCTCGTTCGTATCTATCGTGTCCAACCTGATTTCACCTTACGGGACTGTGAGGGCTCTTGCCCAAATTATTTCCAATTTTCAAAATCGTCGAAACTTGAGACAGGATGAATTTTTCGTCCGTGGTGGCAGCAGCGATGTCAACCAAAATGGCTGTGCCAAACAAAGTCCATTGAATTTTTTAACCAATTTATACCCATACAGGAGCATTGTAATAGGCATGCATGAGAGTTTGATCGTATCAGAGTGGTTGGGACGAGAAGTCAGAGTCACGGTCACGCTCCGAGGATTGACCGTAGTCTCTCCGAGTGGGAAACGGAGGCAGGGGCGAGGGTTCGCCCGGTAATACGGGGATTGGGGAGAGCGGTGCTACGGCGCAGTCGCGAGTTGATTCCATGTGAGAGAGCTCCGTGAGTTTCGAGCCTGAAAAGCGGCGGCGTTGGTGGGGGGGCGCTACTCGATCGAAATGTTAGAGAGAATATACGCTCAGCTGCGCTCAGGACTCGTTGAGAAGGATCGGATTGAGAGAGAAGCGGAGAGAAGATAGGTGGGAACAAAGACGGGGCATACGAACGAAGAAGAAAAGATAGGGAGAGGGTACAGTGACTCTCCATTGATTCCTCGTACATGTATATTATATTTTCCTCGTCCTCGCGAACATGGGACTGAAATTGAGCAAAAAAGATAAAAATTCATAAAAATTTCGAATTTTTTGAAAAATCATTGGTAGACTCGTGTTCAGGGGTCAAAAATACATCGATGTAGGCTTCTAAAAAAGTAAATGAATTTTTTTTTTTTTGCATTTCGGCCTCAATGAATCGATTCACTAAAATGGCTGTCATTTATTTCCTAGAAAAGATTTCGGCTTCAACCCGAGCTCGTTCTTTTTCTCATCGTTGAAGCTACAAAATGCCGTTTGGTTCATCCGAATTCGACTATTTTTAAACTTTTGACGGATTTTTAAAGTCAGACCACCGATTTTTACAAATTTTTGAAGGCATACTTTCCGTTTTTTTCGGGGATATTCAAATTGCTCTCGTTTCTTCAAAAATTGAACTACCGGAGTAGAGTTACGACCACATGAATTTTCGCTATTTTGAGATTTTCGAAGAGTCGCTCATAAATAAGGAAAAATATTTTTTTTTTTCGTTTTTAAACGTTCTTTCGATGAGAAATTCACCGCTGCTCGCAAATCGGGCAGAATATTTGTCGAAAAAATATTTATTTACCTAAAATATGAAGGTAGAATTTAAAAAAAATGCAATTTTTTTGATGAATTTACAGGTTTGAATATTCATATTCATCTCTCAGATAGATGGCATTGGGGTACAAAATACATACGTCCCGTATATTCATGCGCTTGAATTTCCGAAAAATCGAAAAAAGTATTTATATCACTCGGCGTAAAAACATTTTCTGACTCGTGTGATTGCAGGACGAGCCAAAGGCGAGTCCTGCAAACTCACACTCGTCAGAAAATGTTTTTACGTCCTCGTGATGTAATGTACTATTAAGGAAAAATCAAAAGAGCTTGCAAATACTCGATGAACGATAATTTAAAAAATTCAAAGATATTTCAATAATTATTTTCACAATGTCGACAAAGTCTCAAAAATATTCTGTGAAAAAATAAATTCTTGCACTCTTTCGTTCATCCGAACGTTCCGAACTTTAAGTTTGTATATTCGGGCTCGGACGCTTCATTCCGATTCCGTCGATGCGCGAGCAAATTTTTACCCGTTTCTCAGGATTCTACGTACGCAACGTGTTAATTTCGATGGTACACAATGCGAGAGAGAAAATTCTCGAACGATTGTTCCCACCGGTACATATTTCCATTACGGTGCATGATTCACGGACGCGTGGAGCACGCCATTCATGCATTCACCACCCACTATCGAGAGTAGCTTCGCGCGATTTCTCTATCGCTGCGTTACGGATTAAACGAAAGTCGGAATAGTGAAAAACGACCAGAGAAACACGGTTGATCCGCGCGAATTACGACCGCGATCGAGTGTACGATGCGAATTTTGATTCTCACGAGTGTGGGAAGAGAGCGAAAAACGCGAGAGGAACGAAAGAACAACGGCCAGTCTCGATTCTGGGATGCACCAACGACGATCAGCGTCGAAATTGTTTCGGAGTAAGATCGAGCGAGGGAGTAAGGGTTAGAAAAATAAGTAACAAAAATATGAAAAAAGAACGAGAGCGAGCGTGAATCTGCAGACTGTCTGTCCCATTCTGTTCGCGTGTGCTGCGCGTGTAAAAAAAAAAGCAGAGAAAGAAAACAGACACGAGCGCGCGCACGTTAACGCGCGGGGGAAGGGAAGAGAGAGAGAGAGAGAGAGAGAGAGAGAGAGAGGAAAAATCCGGTTGCCTGGCGACCAGCCAGCCATCTAGTTCGATCCCAGCCGGCGGAGGAGAGCAGCTTCCAACGGCACCGTCGTTTTCCAAGTGTGTAAAACACGCGCATGGTACACAGAGAAAAAGAGTCGCGATCCCACCATCAACACGGCACTACCACCCTCGCGTTCAAGGAGAGGCTCGGTCGCGCATACCGACGAAGCGCAGGGAACAGGGAGGGTCTCGGAGAGTGTGCGTACAATTTTGCAGAGAGAAGCGCCGTCGGTCTGTTTTCTCTCACGCGCTCGAAACCCACCGTCGTCTCTCACCTACGATATCGTTCGTGCGTGCATTCTCAGCGCGCGCGTTCCTCGTGCATCGGGTGGTCGTTGATACCCGGCGGAATATCGAAATCGGCGGTGGTCGCCGGTGAAGCGAGCCGATCGAGATTCCGCTCCTCGCTGTGCGCTCGCGCAAACTCACCTTCCAGATAGCAACGGCATTCGTACCGCGAAAGAACGGAGGTTTCTCCAAAGACGTTTTTCAGTGAGGCGCGAAGCGAAATATCACCGAGATCGATCGTCGAAGGAGCCGAGAAAATTTTTCGCATGGGTCTATCGCGTTCCTCAACGCCGAGTTGAAGTGCGCGCGAGTGCGTTTACGACACACAACGTTCTTAATTTCATCGATAGAGAGAAAGAGACGGAGATCGGGTGGAATTTCAAAGGGCGAGTCCGCAGGGCGAGAAGGAGAAAGGGGGAGACGGAGAGGTTGAGAGGAGGTGCATGCGCTCTTCGAAGCTGCAACGATCTGCGTTGCATCGGGACGATAGACGCGTATAACGCAGGAAGCGACGTTTCGGGGGAGACGGGCGAGAGGAGAAGCGAGAGCCCGGATAAATTTTTCATTCGCGAATGGGACGGAGCGATGTGAATTTGTTCGGTGATCAAAAGTACGCGAGAGGGTTGAGAAAAATCTCGAAGGAACGATATGTGCGATAATACGCGTGATAATCGTGCGACTGATATTCACCGCGTATATTCGTCGCTCGAGGTTATCGAATTCGGGTCACATCCGGAGTGAGGAAACGCGGAGGGACGCGATAACAAGATTCGAGATAGAACGATCATGACTCTCCGTGAGAGTAAGAATCATCGTGATGAAGCGTATCCCGTCGAGCCCCATCGTCGAGATTCAACGAAAATTTTAGCAACCTCGGCAAATCGGGGCATCAGAGTGCTCCCGAGTATCGATGTCACCGATCGTTCGTTCCTCGACCGAGAATCAACGTCGCTCTCGGCACCGATCGTACAGTAGTCGATAGCGCGCATCGCCTTGAATCGGAATCATTCCGATCAAACGACTCGAAGAATCGGAAGAGCCTAAGTTCGAGAGTACATCGCGTTGCAACGCGGAAGAGACGCGGGGCGACGGATTACCTCATCTCGCGGCTGGAATCGTGACCTTCGGGACCGTTGACCGCGACGGCCCGACGGAGAGGAAGAAACTCTGTTCGGCACGGTGCATTCTCTCGGAGCGCGCGCGCGCTTACCCGCGATAACGAAGCGAGAGAGCAAACATGTTCCAGTGCATCATACAGCAGAGAAACGGATGGATACATCCCTCCAGTCCCGATACCAAGGACGTATTTCCAGGTAACCAATATCGTACCCTGTTCGACGCGTGCTCGCGCCTCTTTACTCTGAAAACTCGAATTCCAAAAACTATACCACTTTCACTCCGCATCGTGCGATATCGGGCACGATGAATTCTTGCATAATTTTCCACACTCGTACGCGCGAACGATCGAGAGAAGAGGAACACGTTACTCGCGTCGTTATCGGTCAAATCGCGTGCAAGCGAATAACAGAGAGAGAGAGAGAGACAGAGACGAGAAAAATGTAAACGGGAAACGAAGCAGTCCGCTCTCGTTGTCACCGTCGCTGCCGCGATTTGATCTATACGCGAGAAACGCGCTTGTGTACGAATAGACGCGATACGTTCGCTTTCCCGAGTATACAGCGTGCACGCATGTGTATAATATAGATATAGATGTACGCGCGATACAGAGTCGTTGAGACTCGTCCGCTCGGGGAGGAGAGCAGCGAGCGAGAGCTCTCGATGCATGCGCACGAATAAACGCCGGAAGCCGCGAATCAACGCTTCCGACGTGACGCGCGCGTGGGTGCTATCGCGAGCTCGCCTGTACGGACGCGTCTCCTTCGTCCTCCGCCTCTCCTCACCGGAGATTGTCTTGAATTCGCTGTATCAGGTACACGGGCATACCGATGGTTCGGAAATTGAACGGAGAAAGCAAGATTCGATCCGTTGATCGCGCATCTTCCTCTTTAGACGCGAATTCGATGTAGAGAGAGAGAGAGAGAGAGAGAGAGAGAGAGAGAAGAACGAATACGCCATCGCGGGGTACGATCTTTCTCACGATGAAATTCAACGACCGTCGTTGATACGCTCGTCAAAAATTCTGCGCCGGTCGCGCGTTGATCAATTTTCCTTCCTCCCATTCACACGCGTGGAATAACTCTGATCTATCCCTCTCTCTCTCTCTCCCCGAACCGACGCTCGTGAGAGACGCTCGACTCTGACACTAGCGTTCAAGTTCAATCTCGCGTTAATTCGACGACTCCGTATACCGTGCCAACGATGCCAAATTTAAACCACTGTTCTCGCACTCTGGTGCGACGCGAGTTTAATATAAGACCAAAGCGGGTGACAATGAGGGAGAAAAAATACGAGGGATGATCGAGAGAAAATGATGACGAGGGATTTGGTTTTTGTTTTTCTTCGACAAAATCTCAATTTTTGTTCTTTTCACACGCCGGTTTGAGACGATGCTTCGAGAGTCGATCGTATACCGAGAAAAAATTGGCGCGCGTGTGTGGCACTCTGTGAATACACGTATCGAGTGGGCCCAACTCCCGCCGCGTAATTGCGGTTAATTCAGTGACCAACGCGGCCCCCGCGCGCGCAGCCTCGAGTTTCCGACGAGACGCGCACGATGAAACACTGGTTGATGCCATTAGTCCATCGCGTCGTCGCGCGAGTTGGCGACAAACCGCGTGCAAGCGCTCGACGAATAATCGCGCTCGCATCACCGAGCGTGGATTTTTCTTGGATAAATCTTTTCAATTTGACGGAACGATTACCGCGGTAGCGCCGTGTTGTCCGGTCTCGCCGCCGTCGACGCGCGACCATCGAACCGTCGCAAAAACGTTCAAACGATTCCGAGTTTCTCTATTTTTTTTTTTTTCGATCGACGTTTCTTTCCGAGGCCCGGATTTCTTCCGCGGGCTGTTCGAGCCAGAGCGTATCTCAACGCGGATGACGGTCGAACCGCAAGTTTATCGCGACACAGCGCGCGCGCGCCGCTTTTTAAAATTTTCGATATTTCGCGGATATATCGCAACGTTACACGGTTGAGATTGAAGAATCCGACGCGCCACGACGATGCTCGACGCCGAAGTTGCGATTATATTTTGCCGAGTTGGCGATACGAAACCGCACGCGCTCGCGTCCTTGACTCGTCAGCTCGAGTTATACTTCTTGGCTAACGAGGAATCGGGAAAACAACACGATCGAAATACGAATTAACCTGTCTCGTTGCGCGACGTACGGTTGACGTTGCAAAAAGTGTCGACGGAACACACGGCAAAAATATATATTTCCATAGCGTACGAAACGTTGAAATATATCTCTCGAGTGTCGAGAACGCGATGCCGCCCTTGATTCGCATACTCTCGTTTCCTTGATTATAACGTACATATAATACTCAAAAGTTTAGACGCGCGCGATGACAGAGACTAAAACGCGCAAACGCATTTTACAATAATATACGGAAAAAAAAACGGTATCATCCGATCCGGCAAAAAGTTCAGCCAACGCTGTTGTTTCTTACATTTGCGAAATGTTTAAACTATCGTCGTCAGGACGACAGGAACGCGAAGTCTGGAGCAGAGGTAACATATTCTTTGTACTATTTTTTTTCTCTCGTCTTTCGTCATCCCACTTTTCGCTACGTAAACAATCCTACAGTTGGGTCGTATATATATGCAGAGAGAAAGAAAAATTAATCGTCGAGTCTAGGACGATACGATGCCCGGAAAATAGGTTTCGAGCGATGAGAAGAAAAATAACGCGTTCAATCAGATTGCTTCAAGCGCGCACACACGCACACACACACGCGCGCGCACACACACACATTGCACGACGCATTCGATACTCGTGCGATTCATGTATATTGGGGGAGAAAAATTGTCTCGGTTTTAAAAATTTCCGTATCGATCGATACGAAGAGCAAAGAAATAACAAAGATATAGAATAAAGAAATTGATACCGATAAATTGCATCGCGGCTCGTCAATGCGCCGCGGCAGGTGCATTGGCGAACAACTTGGGTGGGAGATGTAACTTTCCTCTCTCCGTTGATTATCCCCGTTTCCAGCATTTTATTGAATTATTGTTATTCTCAACGCACTCACGTGCATACGACTCTTTCCCCGTGCATCGCGATGAATCATTATCTCGGGGGAGGCGGTGACCGGTCTCAGAATACCGAGTTGCGCGTCGAGTAAAGGGGAATGAACCGACCAAAAGAAAATCGATATCGCGGTGTACTATCCCGGTGTTAATTTCGAGTATTGCAATGTCCGAGCTATCCTACTCGATTGTCATGGGCTATTTTTCGTTCATCCACTCTCCTCCCTTCTCTCTGCGCCGTCGACTTGTAAGATACGGATAAGCACTCTCTCCGCTCTCGTATTCTTTTCTCCCTCCTTCTTCCGCGGGGCGAAAATGTCGCGTTCGGTCCTTCGATCGGAACGCGAACGATCGATACATATATATCGATATCGAATCTTTCATTCGTATTCAGCGCGCAAGTACGAATATACATGGGGCGTTCCATCTCAAATGGACAGTTTGAAAAACTTTTTTTTAATTTCCTTAATTTTTTTAGATTTTTTAGTACCCATCAAAAGACCCTTCCTAATAAAATTTGAGATTTTTTCGATTACTCGTTCACGAGATATTAATTTTTAAAAAAACCGCTATTTTTCGGTTTTTTGGTCATAACTTCTTTGATAATGGTCCAAATTAAGTGTTTATTTTTTTTTCTGACCTTTTCAGAAAAAAATACAAAAAAAATATTCGACCTCCTTTTGAATAAGTCTTTTGAGTTGTAAGCTTTGAATCGTGTTTTCAAAAGTGAGTACATATTTTGGTTTTTTTTTTTTTTAATTTATTTTAAACTTCTATTTATTCATCAACTTTTTTTTAAGACCAGTCCGGTCGTGGGCCCTCCATAGTTACTATTCTTTTACGATTTTTGAACATTAAAAAAAAAATGCTGTAAATGATTATGAATACCAATTTTTGTTACTGTATAGTATTTTTAAATTATTTTGAATTAATTTTGACACTTGTTTTATTGTTAACAGATTTTTTAAATTAATAATTAATAATTAATAATTAATCGATGAGCAAATAACAACAGTTCAAGAATTGTATGATCGGGCATCGAACCCAAATAGTCTACCGAATATTGCTGTCAAATTTTCACCCGAGAAACACTATTTAGATGCAAAAGAAATATTTTATTTGCGATACAATATGTACTGCTAACTTAATCACAGGGACACCAAATTTTATTCAATGATTCCAATGAGCAACGGAAACGTACAGGCAAAGTAATATTCTAATTCAGGAAATAATCGTATATGTAAGATTTTCAAAAGAATACGCGAATAAATAAAAATTCTTATTATTATTTTTCATAAACAGACTTAACGATTAATTATTTATTTTAAGAACCTATTAACAATAAAAAATTGTCAAAATAAATTGTAAATAATGAAAAAAGACTATACCCTGTATACAGTAACAAAAATTGATATTCATAATGATTTACAGACATTTTTTTATATTTTTTTTCAAAGACCGAACAAAAAGTAGTAATAGTAGAGGGCCCACGACCGGACTGGTCTTAAAAGTTGTTGAATAAGTAGAAGTTTGAAATAAAAAAATATCAAAAAAATCAAAATATGCACTGACTTTTGAAAACACGATTCAAAATTTAAAACTCAAAAAACTTATTCAAAAACACCTCGAATATTTTTTTGTATTTTGTTCCGAAAGGCCACAAAAAACAAAAATTTGGATGAAAAAACACTTACTCTAAAGAAGTTGTGACCAAAAAACTGAAACGAGAGCGGTTTTTAAAAAAATTTAATATCTCGTGAACGGGTAATCGAAAAAATCTCAAAATGTATCAGAACGGTCCTTTTGATGGGTACTAAAAAATATTTAAAAAATTAAGGAAATAAAAAAAAAAAAGTTTTGAAACCCCACACGGAAATATAATATACCGGAAAATATATTTTTCGATATACGTAAAAATATATTTAAAATATATTTGAAGTGTACATTATATATTCTAAATACATTTTAGATGTATCTAAAATATATATCAGATATATATTAAATATACAATATGTATATTCCATATAAGAAATATACTCAAAAATATATTCGTGATAAGTACATTTTCGACAGAAAATATTTCTTTGAAATATACATTAAATATATTTTAGATATATGTAAAAACATATATTGTGTATATGTAAACATATATTAAAATTATATCGAAAATATATAAAACGTACACTCAATATATATGTTTGATGCATTTAGTATATATCTTCAATACATTTTTTATATTTATATTGTAATATTTTTAAATAGATTAAAAATATACCTAAAATCATATTTGTAATACATACATTTTCGGACAAAATATACTTAATATATCCAAAAATATATTTTCCGTAATATTTGCCGATATATTTTATTTCCATGTGGGACTGTCCGATTTGGGATGGAACGCCCCGTATATATGTTTCTCATATCTCCGCACGCCGATGAAATTCATTACTGTGCGAGAATTACATCAGCGTCGTCCGTCTCGCCGGATTTCACAGACATGAACACACACGCGGTACGCGTCGATCGTACATGATCCGCGCAGCTAGCTCGAATGTCGGTACACGAATCTCGTTGATGCAGCTGAATTGTTAAATTGTTACACTCGCGGCTTCCGGTCGTGCAGCGGCAGTCCGACGACGGCCACGAGAAGCGTGTGACGATGGTAACAACGCGCTCGCGCGCCGTCATTTATCACAGCGACACGAGAAACATATTATTCGAACGTTCTTACGTACGAATTCCAACCATCGAGTCGTTAACCGTCATTTATGTACGAAAAAAAAAACGAGATGGGTGTGCGAGAAATAAGAAAAAAACGAGTCACGAACGTATCTCGTGCATAAAAAAATCGACGGTCTCGAATCTGCGAATCTCATATTTCCCCCGCGTCCGATTATTTTATTACATGATATACCAAAGCGAGATAGATGGATACAAGGGAGAACTCGGTATAAAAAGTCTTTTAAGAATGAAAAAAAATAAATAAAAATCATGTCTGCTGTGCGCAACGTAGAAAGTAATATATCGTTGTCGTTTTTGTTTCAGACATAAGGCTTCAGTTGAACGAGCAGCTGAGATGTCTGGACGTGCGTATGGAATCGCAGGTCGCTCTGGTTGCCGAGCTGCAAGATTTTTTCCGGCGAAGGGCCGAGCTCGAGCTCGATTACAGCAAGTCACTCGACAAAATGGCAAAGAGCATACAGCTGAGGCACAAGGAGCAGAAACAAAAGTAATTTCATCGGATCGACTCTCCGCTCCGTTTTTTCGTCTGCACTCTCTCGTTCGATATTACATACAGGGGGCGCATCTTCTTTCGATCGGATCTTTCTGGCAACTTGTTTATTTTGTCTTTTGTTACTTCGCAGACGCGAACAGTGGCCCCTTTTCTCCAGTTACGCGTGCTGGCAGCAACTCGTCAATGAAACAAAGTCACTGAGTCGTGATCACGCCGCACTCTCGGAAGTCTACAGTACTCATCTCGTGGGTCGTCTCAATCAGGTCATGGAGGACGTGCAGCGTATTTACAGACGAGTAAGTCTCTCTGTTACCTATAAACGTGTGTCTGTGCATATATATACACACCAGAGTTGTGAAAATAGCAATGTAAAAGTAATGCATTACCCATTACTTTAAACAATGTGCATTGGACAAGTTTTCCATTACAAATAAAAAAAAGTAATGTGTAATGTATGCATGTTCCATTACAAATAAAAAAAAGTAATGTGTAATGGATACATGTCCCATTACAAATAAAAAATAATAATGTGTAATGGATGTATGTGCCATTTCAAATAAGAAAAGTAATGTGTGATCGAAAAAATCTCAAAATTTAACAGAACGGGTCTTTTGATGGGTACTAAAAATATAAAACAATTTAGGAAATAAAAAAAAGTTTTGAAACTGTCCGATTACGTTCCATTACAAATTACAATTTTTTAAAAAAGTAATTTGCGGTGGAGAATATTCCATTACAAATAGAAAAATTGCCGTGGTCGTATTAGAAACTTGCACATTGCTGTCTCATTATTTTATTCCGCTCACTAAAAGTTCATCCACAATTATCACAAATGATCCATAAAGTAAAAAAAAAAGAACATGCACATTATTTAGGGATTCAATAAGGCGACAAATTTCGTATCAGTAACTTGTAATTCTTGTTAGATTGCTTACAATTATGGATAACAGCGTGTAAACGCAAGTTCAATAAAGTTGGGTAATTTTTGGGGTTGAGTATACATTTTCGTACTTCATATTTAATGATGAACTGTCTGTTTTTTTGTTTCTATTTTTTAACTTTATGGATCATTTGTGATAATTGTTGATGACCTTTTAGTGAGCGAAATAAAATAATGTGACAGCAATCTGCAAGTTTCTAATACTTTTAATTACTTACTTTTTTTACTTTATTTTATTTATTTTATTTTATTTTATTTTATTTTTTTATTACTTTCTTTTTTTTAATTGTAATTTGTAATGGAACGTGCATACATTACACATTAGTTTTTTATTTGTAATGGGACATGCATCCATTACACATTACTTTTTTTATTTGTAATGGCACATGCATCCATTATACATTACTTTTTTTATTTGTAATGGAACATGCGCCCATTACACATTACTATTTTTATTTGTAATGGAACACGCATCCATTACACATTACTTTTGTATTTTGTGATGGTACACTTATCCATTTCACACTACGCAGTGTAATGGGTAATAAATATAGTAATGCATTATCAAAGTAATGCGTTATTTACAACTGATACACACACATGTACCAAGGGTTCAGCCAAGTTATTTCCCATCCCGGTTTCTATCCGACACCGACCCAATCCCACAAGCCTGACCCGTCGATTCTCATAAACGACGCCAAAAGCGGGGCAAAATGGTACTCCTCGGGAAATACATATTGGCTGTCTCTCGGGGAAAATTTTCGCTATTTTTGAAATCATCGCTCAATGAAATCCAATTTAAAAAAAAATTTCTCCCGCTAATTTTGAATTTGTGTCAAAAAACAATTTATCCACGGGAAAAATTAAGGAAAACATTGAAAACAATGTTTCTAATGAAAAATTTGAAAACTGAATTTCGGGAAAATTATTGGTAGATTCGAGTTGGGTGAGAGAAAATACATTGATACAGGGGGCGAAAATACAAAAGAAAATGAAATCGTTTCGAGCGCGGGCTTTTTAAACTGTGATGTTACTCTGTCCAGTGCCGTGAGATCGGTTACGAGACCCACGAGGAGATACTCCGTGTATTGCACGAACTTCACACGACGATGAAGACCTATCAGGCCTATCAGTCAGAGTCTCGTCAGGCGGAAACGAAATTGCGAGTCGCCGAACAACAGAGGAGCAAACTCGAAGTGACCAATGCACCACCGGAAAAACTCGCGAGAAGTAAAAAATACAAGCTCATCGAGAAGGAAGTTAACAAGGTGAGTGAAAATGAACCATTTTTGTCTGTACCTCTCACTCTCTCTCTTTGACTCACTCGTTTACTCGCTCTCTCGTTTGTACCATAATTAAGATTTGGTTCAACCGCGTGAGGCAAAGGCTCGAGAAGCGTTTGGGACCTTAGTGTATTTCATTAATTTTTTTTCTCAACGATTTTGTCAAAAACAGATCCATGAAAATTTTGTCGACGAATAATCCCGTCGTATCATGCGCGACAACTGAGCTGGGTGTTTTTTTGTTTTTCCAACCCCATATTCGAAGCGTATGTGGTGCTCTACCGGGGGGAAAAAAAACCAATTCACTCACCCGCCGCGTGCGCCGCACCCACGTCGTTTATTTCGGTCGCTTGCCTCATTTTTTTGTCCAAATATTTTTTTTTCCCTCCGTCTCACGACCTCGTAGCGAGCAGTTCGCGAAGATTCGACCCAAACGATCGGAATACAGAGCGGGCGATGTGAAAAAATAAATTTAACGCTTCCGTTGTTCGTTGAGCGAATAACGCGTTGCGAAAGCGAGGCATACGTATTACATACCCGACTAATGCAGTAGCAGCAGTAGCAGGCTCGCAATGCGCATAAAAGAGTACTCAAGAACGACATAATCCGTTCTGAACATAATCCCGGACATAATGTGTCGTTGATGTTTTTTTTTTACCACGCTCGCCCGTCCAATTTCCTCGATAGAGCCAGTACCCGGTGGTCGTTAATTATTCGTGACAAAATAAGGAAATTAAGAGACGGATCGATTATTATTTTCAGAGAAAAAACAAGTATACGGAGGCAAAGCTGAAGGCGCTGAAAGCTCGAAACGAATATATACTGTGCTTGGAAGCTTCGAACACGACGATACACAAGTACTTTGTCGATGACCTATCGGATCTCATCGACGTAAGTGTCACGATGAGATTAGCCTTTTATTGATATCCAGGAAATAGCGCGTCATCATACTTTTTCTTCAGTGCATGGACTTTGGTTTTCACAATTGCATCGCGAGGGCACTTCTGATGCACTGCAGTGCCGAAGAAGGCAGACAACGCTCGTTGCAAACGGGAGCCGAACAATTGGCCGCGTGTGTCGGTTCGATGGATTCGGGAGCCGACAAGCAACGATTTCTCGAGTCTCATCATGCCGCTTTCATGATTCCCAAGAAATTTGAGTTTCAGTGTGGTCAACGTGCGGTCGACGAGGTGAGTCGTATCTCCGTTGTTTCGCGCGCGACGTCAAGCCTCTTCGACATTTTAGCATTGTACGTTATAATGAATTTCATGTATCATCGACGATTTCGCACGGCGCTGCAGACACCCGAGCCCGAATTACAAAAAGTTTTGCACACCGAAATGGAGCAACGGCTGACACAGCTCCAGCAGAGGGTCACGTCATTGAGAACGGAATCGGAGGAAGTTTGGAAGACTCTGGAAACGGCCGAGGCGAGTCTACTGGAGATGCTCACGGCCAAAGATTACGATTGTTCGAGATACTTCGGTGAGAGCGCCATGCCGACATCGAGACCACCGGAAACATTGCAGATTAAGCTGAGAGCCGACCGACAAGAGACGGAAGAATTTTACCTCACGGTGAGCGACGAAGCGACGAATTTATCGATCCATCTTGTCATTATTCGTACACGACTGTACGACGACGTGTCAAAATTGTTACAGAAATTTCGAGAATATTTGCTCGGTACATCGAGGATAGCGAGGCTCGATGCGAAGCAGGAATACATACGGCAAAGCTTGCAGGATGACTCGAACGCCTCGCCAAATCCATCCATCTCGACCTCGAAGCAGAAGCAAGCGCGTCGAAAGAGAATCGGACGATTGCAGATCAACGGTCAGCCAAAGTTGTTCGGTGGCTCGTTGGAGGAATATCTCGAGAGTACCAACAAGGAGATACCCCTGATCATGAAGAGCTGCATCAGAGTGATCAATCTGTACGGTCTTCATCATCAGGGTATCTTCCGGGTATCCGGATCACAGGTCGAGATTTGTAATTTTCGCGAATGGTTCGAGAGAGGGGAGGATCCCCTTGCCGACGTCACGGACGCCTCCGACATAAACAGCGTTGCCGGTGTATTCAAGCTCTATCTCCGAGAATTGCGCGAACCCCTCTTTCCGATAATCTACTTCGAGCATCTCATGGAATTGGCACAGTTGGAATCGAAGCGGGATTTTGTCACAAAGATGAAGGAACTCGTCTCGAGTCTTCCAAGACCGGTTGTCATTGTGATGCGTTATCTTTTTGCTTTTCTCAATCAGTGAGTCAGTGTTGTTATTTTCCGTACTGTGTACTTTGGAGGGGGGGCTTTCATTCTTTATTCATCGAGGTTCGAGCTGCGCTACGGAAACCTTTATCGGGGGCACTCGTTCTATAGATTCGATTCAAAACGGTTGATCGCCTTTTGAATTGGCTCTTGGTGAATATTTTGCAAAAACGAGACACCTTCGATCTATGTTCTCCGGGCTGGCAAGGATTATCGTGCCTAACGCAGTCGAGTCTTTAGAATCGTCCAATCTTTCGATCATTTAATGGTTTGATCGCCGAATCGAGGGATCGACCAATCATTCGAGGAAATAGATAACTTTTATTATTATTATTATTATTATTATTATTATTATTATTATTATTATTATTACCGCTGCTACTACTACAACTGTTATTATATTTCCCAGTCTTTCCGAATTCTCTGATGAGAACATGATGGATCCTTACAATCTTGCGATATGCTTCGGTCCGACTCTCGTGCCTGTTCCCGAGGACAAGGATCAGGTTCAGTATCAGAATCAGGTCAACGATTTGATCAAAAACATGATAACATTCTGCGAGGAGATATTTCCCGAGGACATTGGTGGAATACAGTACGAGAAATACATAAGCCGTGAACCTGACGACGCGTGAGTCGACACCCTCATCAACGTACACACATACACACGTTAATCTTTTTCTCGGAATTCATATTTACCGAAATGTGCGTGTTTTCGTACAGGGACGTTGGAGATTCGCCCACCGATCAAGTTCAAGAGGACATGGACTCGGAGGTTTATCCGTCCGAAGATGGTAAGTTTTTACTACGGTGTAGAAAATTCAAACGAAACAAGCATCAATCGGACCATTATTCCTTCGCAGAGTCCGAGAATTTGGAAGCAACGGCGCAGTTTGATTTTCACGCGAGATCCGAGCGTGAATTGAGTTTTAAAAAGGGCGATACTCTAACGTTGTTCATGCAAGTCAGCTACGACTGGTGGAGAGGTTCCTTGAACGGTCGCGAGGGTCTCATTCCCGACAAATATATCATGCTCAGGATCAAGTGAGTCTTCGGGGACGGTATTTCTTTCTCTCTTTTTCCCCCTTTCAACTGTTTTTTTTCATCTTTTCTCTCTCGTCTTCTTTCAGAGGCGAGGATCGTGAAAAGGAGTTGTTGAAATCGTCGAGCGAGGAATCGATGCGAAGAAGGGCATCGAGCTCGGCCGACAGTGCACTTTCGAGCAATAATTCACCGCTCATCAGCGGAGGTCCGACCAACAATGCCAATATTTGGCCCCCCCCGACCACTGTTCTAACTTCCTCGGAAGGAACGAACCCCGCCACTGGAACACACACTGTGGCTGACAGATCGATGAACAATGATGGAAATGGCGCTGCCATTATTGCGATTGCTATTGCAAATCCTGCGGTGACGTGCGTTACGAGCTCGCAACCCATCATCAGTCGAGAGGTATTGGAAACGACCGTATAGCAGTTTTTCCGTTGTTATGATTCTTCGTTCTTGTTGTTGTTGTTGCTGCTGCTTTTTTTTTGTTTTACTCGAATCAATGTACGTTTGTTTGTTTTGTCTGTCTCGGCTTCATCGTTGTCGTCGTCGTCTTCATCGCTATCGCCGTCGTGATTGACCGTGTCATTGCACACCCCTCCCTCCGCTCTCCGCGGCACACTATTCACCCTTTTCCCAAGCGGGAAAGAGCACACAAAGATAGTCGAAACTAATCGCCAACTCGCGCGTTCGCCCGATATTTCGACTCACACGCACATTCATCGTTCATCGGTCCAATCGCGAGAATACGTCCAATTATTTATACGCTTACGCGCACGTCACACGCACTGCTTTTTTATATTTTCTTATTATTAATCGAGACTAGAAGCACAGTGTGGCGAAGTTAGATGGGAAAATGCAAAAAAAAAAAACTCATCGATTGTACATAGAGACAAGCAGTCTGACAAAGAGCCAAGAACCGATACTGAGACGAAAATTAATGATAATACTATTTCGGGAATAGATACACACCGCGAGTTTATCGCATATTCATATTATTATTATTATTATTATTATTCTTATTATACATATTACGTGTATTTTATCAATTTTATTCAACGACTGTGAGATAACTCATTGGATCGTCCAACGTTTAATTTGGAAAAAACGCTCACATTTTTCATACATACTTTGTTCTACCTTTTCTCCCTCTTTTGTTTGTAAATAAACGAGTTGCAAGTAAACACGCGAGTTGCTGCATGTATCTACGGACTCTTGTGCCATACACTGCCTGTCTCATTCACATCCTCACGTTTGCCACGTTTGTATTGAAAAGAAAAAAAACAAACAAAGACGAGGTTATTAATTTTTTTCTTCTTCAATATCTCCTCTCTGTTTCTATGTGAAGATTCTACGAGTGTTTTAACGGTTGGGTTGCTTACTGTTTTTTTTCCAGATATACGTTTAGCGCTTTTGCCGATGTGCCAAAGTTGCCTCGTGTCATACACTATAGACGATCGACACGTTCGCCGGAGTAAAAACTGTTCGATAAAACTGCGCTGCCGGTGTTGCGTGCTTGTGTGTCCGTTTATAATTTTTTTGTATCTGTATGAAATTTTCATTTTTCAACTCGCTGATCGATATGATATTGTTGTCGCTCATATATCCGTATTGTTGGCGTAATACCGGGTGTATACATACAAACGTCTACACTCGGGCACACACACACACACACACACTTACACGCGTGTATGTTTGCATATTTCAAAGAATCACTAATTTTCTATTCTCGCGTCTACGCCTTAATTGTTTCTTTCGTGGATATGTTGTTCAAGTGCGTGTGTGAGACTCGCAATGACGGTTCAGTTCGTTTGTGAATCCTAGAATACCGTAGAACAATCACAGTCTGTAGACGATGCCGATGGAAATGCCGTACGCACCGGACGGAGCGTCTTAGGCCACGAAGACGATCTGTGCTTTGCGGGTGAGTAAAGCTTCGTACACCTATCGATCGATTCGTTCCGCGCCATTCGCAGCAAGTTGACGATTCGTTCATATCGGTTTTTCGAAAATTCGACAATTTTGAAATCAAATTTTCCTTCTTTTCTTCTTTTAACAAATACGCGATACCGGTTGTTCTATTCCGATATACCGACAAACTACTTTGTTTATTATTATTTTTTTTTACTTTTGCAATGATAGCCCGATCCTCTCATCGCAATAAAACATACATAATACGCTCCATCACGATGATGCTCCATCACGATGGTGTTGTACGTTCTTCAAAAAGATGCCGAAATATTCATACCAATTCGCAACAGCATCACAGTGTTGTACGAACAGTTTTTTATCCATACGTAGGCGAGTCGCAATTTTTCAAATCGTTGGCCTGTGTATCACGTGCATGCTCTTGGTTCCGTATACCCTATCGTTGTTGGACCAGCATGTTTGGTCGGCTCATTATTTTCTATGCTGTATTTCCGACGTGACCGATCAACGAATTGCGGAAACGCTTTTTTCAGGGGGTTGCCTGCAGCCGCGTTCCTCACTTACTCGTTGTAAATATCGTTTTTTTTTCTCCTACTGTATTTCAATTGATATATATATATCTGTTGAATGAGAAAAAACACCGATCGAGTCTCGTTGATTACACGGCAAACATTATTTCTATTATCTCCCACTATTCGGCGTAAAGCCCGAATTATTTTATCCTATACGCAATGATGCCCCAATTTGATTCTCCATGGCTGCGCACTGCGGTCGTCGCGACAAAAGTTGCAACAGTTTCGGTGACTAGAAAAAAAAATCACTCGGGACTCTGTTTCTTATTTTTACAGCCGACAAATACGACAACGGCGTCTTCGACGACGGCGACGACGACGACGATGCCGTTAAAAACATTGACCTCGGAAAGTGTTAGACGCAACATCGTCGCCGATATTGCGACAACAATGAAGAGAGAAACATCACGAATATTGGACAACGGTACCGGCGACGAACAGGACGGTGAGAGTGTCTCTGATTTTTTGGATGCTCTCTCGGATACGGGCGAACGTGATAAGAACCAAAATGAAAACGACGATGACGACGACGACGACCTGGACGACGGCGGCGGCGACGACGAAGATGACGACGATGACGACGTCGACGACGGCGATGATGACCCGGATGATGACGATGACAACGTCGAAGACGATGAGGAGAATCAAGGCAATGAGGAAGAACGTCAACGTCGCCACCATTGTCATCGAGACAGAGAGGAGGATCGCGTACGTCCGTCGTCCGTGTCACTCGACACGAGAATAACCGAGAGGAGACGCAGCGATGCCACCATCGTGACCACGGCCATTGCCCCCGCCGCTGCCGTAGGACGAAAAAAAAGCTGGAAATCCCAGAGTATGGGTGAATCTTTGGAGCAGGAGAATCAACGGATCAATTTATCGGACAAAGATACAGGGCAGAGCTATTCACCTTCGTCCAACGATTTGTTTAATGAAAAAACGACATTCTCGGCGAATCGCGAATTATGGCAGAGACGAGCGACATCGCAGAATCAGACGACACCCGCGATAATCGTACCACCGACGACCCCAAAATCGTTGAGATCTTGTCAAGAATTTCGCGAGATGCGACAAAAGCACACGCCCGATCTCGTAATGGATCTACCTCTGTCGGCACAGGACGCCATGGGTAATAAATCAGCTTCGTCCAACAGTCTGAGTAGTTCGGACGAGGAAACCGGTCTGCTCGATGAGAGTCAGCGTCGTACCAACAGTACGAGCAACGTCGAAACACCCAAATCACCGATCGCCGTCCCCTGTGCCGGGGGTCCCGAATCTCCCGATATGAGCACCGCCGCCGAGAGATTCGCCAAACAAAATCAATGTACGCTGAAGAAGAATACGAAAACCAGCAACGACGCCAATACGGCAACGGTGACGATCGACAAGCCGATCAAACGTTTCGTTAATACCGAGAACGTTGACGTCGATTCCGAAATAGTCGGATCAGCGAGCAACAATGACGCAATATCTGACGATTTTCCGAACCTCGGCGTTTCCGGATCTCCGTTACCCTCGCGTTCGACGCCTAAAATTGCCGCAAAATTTGCCGACATGCGTCTAACCGGGGGTAGCCAGCAGCAACCGTCGCAGGTGTCTTCCTTCAAACCTCAGGTCAAAGTTAAACCGACCATTCTACGAAAACCCAATCCGTGTTTGTCCAAATCATCGTTGGCTCCCAACCATCACGCTCACATGAGTCCCGAGCTGACGCGAAAAATTGACAAGCAGCAAAACAGTGCCGAATCGACTAATTGATAATATCATTTCATTCGATCTTGCGTACGTCCTCGTTTCATTTATTCCCAAGCCATTATAATTATGTACTCTCATGGTTCCTTATCGCGTAGATCAATTTTTTATACGACTAGGCTAACGGCAGAACACTGACGGATGTGACACACACACGCGGGCGTACGCGCGCGCGCGCACACACGCACACGCACGCACACACACATTTTCAACATGGACAGAAAGACAGACAGACAGCGAGCGAGTAAACCCAATTTTGTGTCTCCTTTACTTATTTTTATAGCGTTTACCAAATCCGCCCATTATTATAAAAACGCAAAAAACTGAGGTAACGTTTTTATAATACTAACCGTATATTTGACCAAGATAATAGACATGCCGCTGCTGCGTGGGGTTCACAGATACAGGGTTTTTCTTCGCATTGTACCACTAACTACACTTTCTTCGCACTATATATATACACATATATATATATACATACTCTCCAACGATATAATAATCCCTGCACGAGGTTATTTTTTTTAAGTGGAAAAACAAAATAAGCTTCGCGCTAATCTTGTGTTATTTTTTTACCGAATTGACCTGCGAAACAAAATGTTTCTAGTCATTATAGGAGGATATGCGGATATTAGAAGCAGGAGTAGAAAAAGAAAATATTTCGGCGAGTTCTGTGCGAGCGTTTTGAGCAAACCGAAAAGCTCTCGAACGAACGATAATATGATGCATCGAAGAGGAGAGAAAGAAAAAAATTAGATAGTAGACCGATCCAATTTCTAATTTTTACGACGAATGTAATTTATTTTTTATCGCGACAAATCGCCACATTTTGAGAAAGGAAATAACAATATCATGATAAATTAGCGCTTACCGTATATCATAGATTTGACGGGAATGTTTTTAGTGTGCGAGAGAGAGAGTGAGAGGAAGAGAGAGTGAGAGAAAGATAAACCGCATTGTTCCTGTAGACACGGCCGCACATGACGTACACGAGAGTGCTAAATTATTTAACGATTGTTTCCGCGCGTCATTCCTAATACCATCAATATCATAATTATTATACCGCAGATCGTGTAAATTCGACGAGTTTATTATTATGAACAGATAGAGGAAAGAAAATTCCGTGAGTCGAAAATTCAAGTTTCAACCTCACGACGTGCGATTTGTGAAAAGCTGATGTTCGATCTGCCACTATACACGAATTAATTTTAAAAAACGAGTACAGTTTTCTTTTCTTTTTTCTCGCCGACCATTGCGTGATATGAAAAAAAAATTATATAACGTTCGATTCCAGGCGAAAGAAGATGTGTGCTCAGCGCTCGAATCGCCATTATGGATTGGCAATCCCCGAACGACGAATAAAATAACTTTTTCAACGATGGTCGTATCATACGCGAAGCAAAATCTGGAGCAGCGGAGAATGAAAGAAAAGTCGTTTATATTTGAAAATAATATTTATCACTATGATGATGATAAAGGCCGCATGCATCTATATGTATAATGATAACAAACAGATAAATGGAAAAAGAAAAAAACCATGCATAAATCCTCTGTATATCTTTTAGAGATTATTCTCAAAAATAATATATATTGTATACTTGAATGTGAACGACGAAATAAATTGATAGGTATTGTAACTTGATGCGCAAAGTATGCGGGTGCGTGTGCGCACACTATTCGTAACTTTGTATCACGAATATATTAAATAGTTTGCGAAACAAAGAAACAATGCATTGTTAAAAGAAAAAAGCAACTTGCATATTGGGAGACTCGAGCCATGACGTGCAGTACGGCACACCTCATAATCCTCATATCGTCATCACTTGTACACGAGAGGAATACAAAAATTGTCGCTTATAAACGCAGGAGAATTTTAAGCTGTAAAATACTATGACTGCGCGCGTCTAACGGCACAATTTCATCGTAGATACTCGAATGATTATCCCACAAGATCGAGATTTCGCAAAGAGATTTTGCCCCTCGGACTCCGACAAAGAAATCTGTATCATCGTTCTTTTCGCAGGGAAAATAAATTGAAAAAAAAAAACAATTTTTTATATGCTGTATCATACATGGGAACCCCCGGTGTAACGAACAAAACGGGGGCTTATTCGTTATACTGGAGCGCATACATATACATACTTTGAACGAGATGCGTTTGGAACAGAGCCTTGTGTGACATTTCCAAATTGTTGTTTCTCCCAGCATTTTTCGTTTATCTTTATCTGTATCTTTATCTTCGTCTTTAAAGAATAATTAATACCAATTTAAGCTTAAATACTTTTCACGTTATTCCTCTCAAAGAAAGTTTGATAACAGAAATAACTGATGCGAGAAAAAATAAAAATGACTATAAAATCTAGCTCGTTATGACAGTACCATTTTTCGCAGTACGAAAAGCACGGAAATGCGTGTTTCACAGTTAAAAGAATTTGAACTTGTTTAAACTTGCTGAGGAAACAAAAACCCTTTTACTTCATTTTTTTCGTAACCACTTACTGGCATGAAATTACAGCACGAAATTACAGTCACAATATTTGAATTTTGAGCATGTGTGAAGTAGTGATGTAGAGTGGAAGCTCGAAAAAATCTTTTTTACCGACGGAGATAAAACAGACTGAGAATTTTAGCGGCCAAAAATTGCAAGTTTACGAACCCGAACCGTTTGCCTTGCGCTTGACGTATGTATATATATCTGAGAGAGATTCAAAAAATATTTATACACAAACAAGTACGTGCGACAAGTATTGACAGCAACAAAAAATGAGCGATCTACAGACTATCAAAGGTATACTCAAGAATACAGCAGTTGTTGCGAAAAAATGTAACTACACTTATGTGAATAGACTTTTCATGGAGTTCGGAGAGAGCCCAACGATTTTACTCATTTGCAAAAAAGTGAGTGAACAAAAATTTCCGTTTTTCATATTTTCGATTATAACGAATATTCTCTGATTTTAATGGTTTTACCTTGAAGATAACGTCTCCCACAAATGAATCTGTACACGAGATGCCGGACGTGACGGACGATTTCTTGAAATCACAAGGTGAGTTACGTGAGTAGCCGATTGGAATTCGTTACAATTCTGAAAATTTCATTGACATTTCAAGATCATGATGTCACGGGTTCACCTCTGAGGCATTCTTTTGGCGATGACGAGTTCAATGTTACTATACCTAAGGAAAAGAGAAATTGGTCGAAGGAAGAGGAATATCATTTTCCCCTGAGAAAGTTACAAGCAAGGTAAAAATAATATAAATCGGTATCATTTTCTCTTCTTTTTTACATCTTCAATATTTCTTTCCACATGTTTAATATACTACAGTAAAATTACAATCGTATAGCTCGCGTCAATTTTTGGCTTCCACAAAAACCGAATATCCCCGATTATTTGATTTATTTTATTTTTCAGCGCAATAATAAATTTGTGTTTGGACACTATTGTGACTAAATGGACCTTACCCATGTTTGTGCTCTGTGATGGTACAGATCCGGAGAGAACGCTGATGCTCGGAGCATTCGTTGAATCGGAATGGTTTTCTACCATGAGAGTATGCAGCTCGGGTCTTATGGGATCATCTAAGATTCACGATTGTAGCTTACCGATGAAAGAACACTTGAAATTATCCTCAGTGGACGAACGTGAGGTATATTGAAGATAAATATAATTATCGGTTGGCTAGAATTTTTTTATATGAAGAAAACCATCTACGATATGGAACAATTCAAATAAGAATCTTATCGTCTATTTTTTACAGGTAAAAGTTGCAATATGGAGCCTTTACGAATTTCATGGCATTGACAAAACAATGATAGACTGGTCGGAGAACGAAAAAGTGAATTTTGAAGGATACCTCAGTCTAGAATTGACTTGGAACTCCTTGTTGTTTTCACCACCTATAAGAACATCGTCTAATTATCTTGTATGAGCAACATTATTTGGCATTAATATATATATATATATATATATATATATATATATATATTAAAGATACAGGAAGAGAAATATCTCAATTAAAAAACGAAATATTTCAAAGATAGCACAAGTTGCCGCTGGATGGAAGAGCAGTCCGCTGCGTGATTTGTGGGATCAGTTGCTGCTACTTGACAAATACTTGGAGATTCTCCAAGCTTACCAGGAAAAAAATATGAGCTCTAGATACAGCGTTTTGCCACTGTCGTTTCCAAAAAATTTCAATACTCCATATACGAAGGTACATTATTATTGTCCATTGGAATTTAAAAATGAAAACCATAAATTTATGTAATCAAACAACGTGTAATGAGATGTTGCAGGAATCCGATGATATATTGGAAAGATTAAAACTTCTTTTGATCGGTGATGATGCTTTTGAGAACGACGATCCTCATTGCAATGCCAGTGAACGGCAATTTTCCACTGATGCGGATCTCGACGATAACGCATTGCTCAGCAGTTACATCAAAGAATTATCGTCCCGGCAAAATCTCGATTTTACTGATCAACTCTGGCAGCTTGTGAGAGGTTCGTGCAATTATGCGCAATTGACGGACTGTCTACATGCAGTTTTTGAGGAAATTGTCGACAATCATTACAAGCCCAAGGTGAAAATCAAAATTATTGTGTCGTAAAATTTCAATGAATTTGAGAAAAACTACGATTCTCGCTATTAGAAAAGAAAACTTGATCCGCTCTATGTTATATCGACGATAATTTCTTTTTTCTTGCAGATAAATGGAACCCAACCGACTCTCCTTGCAAATCTATTCGCGAAATTGAATTCTCAAAATGCGACTGTACCCTCGCTCGCCGGAAGTTTGCCTCTCGAGCTCGTAATCGACATGGGTATGGAAAAAATGAGTCGCGATTATCAGTATCTGTTGCTGAGCGCAAACCTTGCCGAATTGCATGGCGTGCAAAAAAAATTATCCCACGTTTCTACGGAGCAGTTCAGCGCGGTTCGATATAGGTTCGAATATTTTACCTTTGTTGTTTAACGATCGCAGCGAACCACTGAGGAAAAGAAAAAAGTGAAAAATTTTATTCTCCTTAACGTGATACATTTTTTTTTGTTCTCAGAAAACGATTGATAATCATGGCCCAGATTCACCTTTGCTTGGAATTTTTGCTCCTCGTTCAAGACAATCTAGATTGTTCGATGGACATGTCGCACTCGTTATTCGACAATGCCGCAAAATTGTACGTCTCGGACGAATCGCCCGTGAAGTCATTCGTCGATTTGATCGACAATACGATTTACACCCTCAAAGCACCAGGATCGTACGCCATACTCAAAGAAGTTGTCAAAACGTGAGATATTTTGGATTCCCAAGAAAGGAAAAAAACTCAATTAAATTTCCTCGCGGAATAGTAATAGTAAATAAATTGACTAATTAATCATTTTCATACAAGATCGCCTAGCTCGTGGCGCAGTACTCTATCATCCGTTCAGAGAGCTTCAAGGATTACGACAACGACACACTGCAGTCTCGTCCCGATATTTCCACCAAATATTTACAGTCCAGGTGCGCTTGACGATTATTCCTTCAATTTCAGCCCAGTCGAACTTCGTTAATTTATTCAATTTTTTCCAGAGGATCCTATCGACGGAGAGGAAAACTTTCACGTTACAAAAGTCGTATGCTCCTCGTACAAAGTAAATGATAATTGTGGAAGATAATTAACAATTGGCGTATGCACAAAATACATTTTTATACTTTTGAAAGTCGCCTTTTTTAAAAAGTATTTTCTGATATTATTGGAGAGGAGTTTCCGATGCAGCAAGTCTATTATCGGTCTGAACTAGTTTTTTCAACAAGTATTTTGCAATACGACGTATTACAGAAGTTCACGTAGTTTTTGGATTCAGGAAGACCTCGAATGAATTTGTATGGCAGATTGATAATCATTGGCCGAGACCATATAACGTCCGCTTGAATATTAATTGGAGCATCTGATTAAACATTGAACAGCATTGTGAATGATTCGTCAGTCGATATTTTTTCTTCACGACTGTCCAGTTTAAATTAATTGTTTCTCGAATTCCTGCAACAAAATATTATTGTCGCGTAGTCCTTATCATGGCGATATTTTCGCAATTGTGCCTTATTCTAGCAGTGTTTTTCACAACTTGTCGTAAGTTAACAATTAAAAACAATTGTTTACTAAGGAAGAATGTTCGATTACTTGAAGGAGGAATCTGCATTAGAATGTTAAAAGACGTGTTATATTTGGGACTTTTTTCTGCTTCACCGAATGCATCTTCTCAAAACTTTTGGGCTGATTTGTTCCATAATCCGACACGGAAAAACAATTTTTTCAATAAATTCTTTCTAGTTCAAATAAAAGCGAATGAAAAAAAATTTGAAGAATCGTTCTTCTAATTCAGGACCTTCAAAAATATTTTTTTGACAGAATCAAAGTGTTACAATGAATTGGGCTGTTTTTCTACGGATTATCCATGGTTTACGATTCTCAGACCGTTTCCAGGACCCCAAGATCCTCAAAAAGTCAACACGACTTTTTATTTCTCCAACAGGTATGCGAAATTTCTTATTTTCGACAACCCTACAGAGTCATTTTGCCTAATGATTAAATTTTTTAATTCCCAGGAATAATCCTAACGGTACGTACATGAAAACTTGGCCAACCATTGAACTTAATGCTGGATTTTACCCGGCAAAACCAACGTACTTTGTGACTCACGGATATTTCAGCAGCAGCGACGTCGAATGGTTCAGAAATCTCACAGAATCGATCCTCTCCAGAGTGAGTCAGCTTGTTTCAAGAATTATCAGCATTTTTTATTTCCTCAACGATTGGAAAATTCTTTTTCAGTCTGATGGAAATATCTTCAGGGTTGATTGGACATCTGGCTCGAGGAACGATTATTTCCAGGCTGCTTCCAACACCAGAATGGTCTCAGCTGAAGTGCAAAGGTAAAATATACATGATTTTTTTCGATTAATTTCCTATTGGCAAGGTCAAAGTTTATTTTTCACCAATTACTTTTACTCAGAGTCATTCGTCATCTGAATTCCACGGTTGCAGCGAATATCTCGACTTTTCATCTGTTGGGTCACAGTCTGGGATCTCACATAATGGCCTATGTTGGCAAAAACGTACCAGGAATCGGCAGAATCTCGGGTACAATGAAAATCCCAATATTCTATTTTTTCCTTCGTTAAAAACGATTTTTGCAATATCGTAATTAATTTTTTTTTCATATTCGATAAAAGCTCTGGATCCCGCTCAGCCTGGCTTTCAAGGGACAAACGCCGACGTACGTTTGGACGGGAAAGATGCAAAATTCGTGGATGTCGTGCACACGGATGGAAGACCATTTTTACCGTTTCTCGGTCTGGGAATGAGCGAGAGAGTCGGAGACGTTGATTTTTTCGTGAACGGAGGAAAGTATCAGCCAAATTGCGTACTGGACGGAGAAAATTTTATGTTCAAGTCATTTTTCGATGTGCCAAGAATCACGTTGAACGGTGAGTCGACTTTTTGATTTTCCCAGAAAGTAAAGCTTTTCAGCGGAATAACAAAATCCACGTCTTAAGAGAAAAAAAAATGTCAACAGTTCTTTACAATTTGGCAACGTGCAGTCATTCTCGGGCGCCTCGTTACATGGCAGCTGCGATAAAGGAAAATTGCATTAGCGGTTTTCGATACAACGCCACGTACGCGAGTCTAAGATACGAAAATTTCTTTATATCGAATAATTGTTATGATGATTCTTGCACAGTTATGGGACTCGATACACCGTCGTATTCGGCACGTGGGAATTTTGCCATGGAGACCGAGGGAACTTATCCGTTTTGCGGTAAAAATGCTAGTTTTCGAAATTCATCAATATTTTATCGAATATAATACAGCTGAACAATGTGATGATCAATTACGTTTTGTTTTGTTTTTTCGTTGCGACAGTCATCGATAAGGAATCGAGACGAAACATCGGTCCGTCTGTCTGAGCTGAAATATTTCGACACGGCATTTTATCATTAAAATCTTCTACGAGATACCGCATTACAATATATGTATATATATATATAAATACGTTTCAATAACATGAGAATTGTGAAAGCATAATTTGAATACATTCAATGTATAAATATAACTAGATTTATGAGTGCTTTTGTACTTCTCAGTCATTGACAACGCACACTCTCGATTTATTTTTCTAAAAATTCGTTCACTTTCATCATAATTTATATATATATATATATTTATATATATTTATAACATCATGCAGAAAATTTCATGCGTACTTGATTGCTGTGATCGTTTGTCGACCCTTTAAACGATTCGTCGATTACATATTGAAGTTAGAAATTTTGTGTTACGTAATTTTAGTGAGTTCGTTTGTTTTCAGTCAAGGTAATTCTTGCGGTAGAGTCAGGTCAATGGAGTACTGATTAAAAGACTCCTTGACACGTACAAATTGTATTACAGGAATAATAAATTAATAATTCTAGTTTCATTACACCAAATTTTCACAAAAAGCGTTTTTCTCTTTACTAGTTCGGTACGACCTTTTAATTAGCAACTCTTTGATTCAGATCCACCTTAATTTACACCAGTTTCTCCCGTACAACGTCTATGCACAATTTTAAAAATCTCCGTACTCCATTAACCTGACAGCAAGGACCTTAAAGTGTTCTGAATTAATATAAATATGTTTCCTCGTTGCGCCACGATATTTAATCATTATGGCTTTTTTCATATTGCTATTATACTTGCTGTTTCACTTTGTTCGTTTCTTAAAACGCGTCCGATGTTAATGAAATATATAATCGCTGAATTAGAAAAAAATTCAGATAAATGCTTCGAGCTTCACCTTAAATAAATCGATGAGTGAACTATTTAATAATAATAATAATAATAATAATAATAATAATAATAATAATAATAACTAATATATGTTTATATAGACGAGACAAGAGACGTGAAAATAATAATTCGGGCAAATTCTACACACACACATACATATACGACAATTAAAACCTACTCGAGGATGCACAAAGTAAAATGTTCAAATTCTCGCAAGATTTTCATAATTAAAAAAAATCCTCGAGTAATTAGCCATTGTGAGCAGTTTTTTCCTAATTTCTTCGTCACTTTTAAATAAAATAAAACAATAATCGCCGATTTCACCGATTTACACGATACAAGATAAGTACGTAGAGTAATAAAAACGTTTGCTTGGAAACTCGATAAAAATATGTCCCAGTAACTACACAACGTCTTACGAGATTAAAACTTCTACTCGAGTGATGAGAAAGAGGTAACATTTTCTCATCAAGTTTCCGGTGCATTTTGAAGAAGAAAAAAAGCCTTCTCAATATCGATAATAGCGAGACTCTTTGTTCACTCCCTCGAACGAAATTAATACTGGTTTTTTTTTTAATCGTATGCCTCTCTATGTTTCCTCGACGCTCGATATACTCGCCTGTTCCAAAACCTCCAATAATTTTTGCATTTCCATCGAATCCGAGGAATTATCGAGAGTCCTTTCGAGAGCTCTCACGTACGACATGCACGTTCGTCCCTCGTGATCGAGATTCTGAGGATTGGCTTTGTGCTGTGAAAATGAATTTTGATTATCAATATTTTTTCAATACAAAGCGTGCAGAAAATGATAATTCAACTTACCCAGATCAAAAGTTGAGCCATTGCCAAATTTCCGGTCGCACAAGCGAGATGCAACGGAGTACGAAGATCCTCGGCGCTAACCGATATATTAATATCCTCGTAACTGCATCGGGCGAGACAGAGCGTGAAAGCTCTCATGTCGCCTCTGCTCATTGCGATAAAAAAATGATTTTTGTTACCCATAAAAATGTTGCAATATTTTAATTATTGGAATTTTCGCCGAAAAATGTTTCAACGTTCTGAGATTAATTGCTTACCGACACACAGAATCGATCAGTAATTTCCCGAGGGATATATTCGGATTAGTCGGTGGCAGAAAAGCTTTTTCCTCGTATTTCCATCGTATCCACTGTTCCTTTTCTTCCCTGGACGATTCAGAATTTGGCTTTTGTTTACCGTTCAAACAATATTCCCAGACGCCATTTGCGATGTCGTTACCGAGTGCCAGCATGACGCTCAATTGACCAGCACTTTAAAATCATTCGAGATTGTAACATTAATCGTGCATAAAATCGTCGAAAATAATTTAATCAGAATAAAATTTCAAACGTATTTTTACTCACGACCAATCATCCAGATCCAACGAGCGAACTTTTGATATGTGAGAGCCAAAATTTCGGTGTATACCGGAACACTCGATGCACACGAGTACACCGAGGTTCAAACTCGCCCAATCGGGATCTGCAGAGAATAATAAAAATTTAATATCTGCATGAAGAATTTACAATCGGTAAAAAGGATTTAAATGTTATGACAAAAAAACAAATTTTTATAACAGAAAAAGGTTTGACCGATCTCGATCGCTTGATCGATTACTGGCACTTACTGGCAGCCCCACAATCTGCGCATGCATCATTGCCGGAAACTTTGTTCTTGATGCAATGCATTTTGAAAGCCTCGCTCTCATTTTTCTTATCACCATCACTATTCTGTAGGCTTGACAATATTTGTTGCTCGATCGCGGCGATCCAACTCTCACGATCCTCGGCGTTATTGGCCTCAAAGTGCCACGTTTTATTCTCCAATGATATTATCGAGAATTCGAAACTGTCATCTGTAAAAATGACTCGTTTTAGATATGTATTATTATAAAGTATAAATACCTGAGAATATATCATGATTGTGAAGATTTTTAAATATTTTATTATACCTTGAGTGGGCGTTGATTTCGACCCTTTTGGAGTTTTACCAGGAACTTTAACGGTTACGTATTGCAACAATATTTCTTTGCCATTCGTATCATTCATGTAATCGTGTAAACTCGAGTGATACGTTAATCTACCGTCCTCCAACAGTGTGACGTATTTTTTTTTCCTCTCCTTTAATGATTTACTACTACGCTTGAAGAGATATCCTTGCTTCGCCGGTATTTCTCTGCCGACTCCCATTTCTCCCATATTGTACTTTTCCTTCTTCGAGGGAGTGAATATATTCGATTTCCTTCGAAATTTTCTGATTCATAAAAATCGATTTCAAAATTCAATCAGTGAAAATATTTTATTCTACAAACTAACGATTATTTGGCATAATTTTCAAAGCATTTTCCGTATTTTTAATTATTATTCATCAAATAATAAAAAACTAATATTATACCTGATTGTCGTTGGCGTTAAAATTGATGAGCGTAACTCTCCGTGTTGATTCTGAATATATTGAAAACTATCGTTCGACAGCACAGATTCGCACTGTGTGATATTTTCCTGCATCGGTCGAAGAAATTCTTCCGTCTTTTCCGATATCTGTTAATTATAGATGAGAAAATATTATCAACCGTTCCATATTGAAGGTTTTGATGTTTAAAGTTAAATGCAATAACAAACTTACATTTATTTTCGACGGACTGCCTGTTTCCGAATCTTTGGTTGGTGGCAGTAAATTTTTAGAAATCACAGGTATCGAATATTTCGTATCGTTGTTATCTACCAAATTTTGTCCGTTGCATCGCGTATGTTTGATAGATATTTTTTGGATAATTTTTTGACACACTGGAAAAACAATTTCATTGATAATGGGAGATCCTTCGAAACTCCGAGAAAACACGGATTGATCCTTCACGAAAAATTACAACCCTTCCAAGAAATCAATAAGGGATGACGATAAAAAATTTCTTACCATCTTGGAATACTCTTTCCACGTTTAAGCCATAAATGGCACAGGTCTCGTAATAAGGACACCTCAAATCACACGCTAATTTTCTCGGCCGAATATCCTTTATCACACGAGGATTGGTATCGCTGATTGAATCTTCGACAAAAATGTAAAACGAATTGTTCGATACCGATCAAAATAAATGAAAGATTAAATAAAAACTATTATCAACAACGAAAAATAATTTTCAACGATTATTTACGAGTCGTTATTGAACAATGAAAATTCAAATTAACACAAACCTTGCACGCCTACTAAAATTTTTGGTACGTCGGACATATTCCGAAAAGAACACATTTTATTATAGTAATTGCATACGATTGAGAAGCTCTCTTCGCTCTCCAAACTGAAAACGAGTAGTACGGCATCTATCCATGAGGAGAACTGAGGAAAGAAAAGTATTTTTTATCGTTCGCATACTCATTTTTGCATCACAAACTTAGGGCTTAACTTTTGTACGCGATACCTGCGCTTCGGGTACTCCGCCCTCGTCTCTGATGAGCAATAAATAACTCTGTTCATTGATGAATATTTCCTTCTTGAAACGTCCTCCCTCGGGCGATTCTTCGTGCATGAAAGATCCTGTCAGGTATCTGTGCACCAGCGCCGATTTTCCAGAATCGCAAGAGCCGATAATACCAAGATGTAATTCAGGAACATCTCTGGCAAGAGTCCACTCGTGGCTATTGACGAACGAGTCTGAAATTATGGAATTTCACAGATTTTTCGTGAACAATAAAGATCTTATAAAAAATAAAAAAACAGTCATAGGACTTTTATTTTCGGCCATTGAATAACAAAAACGTAAAAATTACCTTCAATCGCGACAACATGTTCGCGAATTTGTTTTGCAATGTGGGTATCCGTGATCAGATCAATGAGATCGTAAATAGCGTATATAGACGGATGAACACTCTCGAAACGTTGTATTTCTTGTCTGATGGTGAATGAATGATCGTGTCCACTTTGGCCAGTTGTCATTTTCGGACAAACCGATTGTCCCTTCTATTCTGTTTTTTTCTTCGATTATTATTTCGTCTTTTACAATAAATAAATATAGTTATGTCAGAATGATAGTCGCAAGTTGCATCGCAGATTGTTCTTGCGGTCAAGAGTGTTTTTCAATTTATCTACATGTTACGAGATAGGAGGGATATTTTTTTTCCTTCACGACTCAAATGTGCAAAACTGTCAAATTCTCGTATTTATCAACATCATTAGTTGGGGGAAATTTTGGGTGAACAGGTTATTCGACGCAACTGTTCCATATAAGATAAAGAAAATTAGCGTAGTCGTGGAGAAAAAAAAATGGGCCGGAGACCGGAAATCGTAATACGAGAGTCGCGCGAGCGCCGCGTCTCGGCGTAATGTGGTTTTTTGGTTTGGCGGTCATTTTGAAAGAGTAGAGATTCTGGAACACCTATAGGCTATTATTTTGCTTCAAACTGTCGTTTTTTACTAACAATGATGTTCTAAAATAATAAGATGGGAAATGATAAAAAAGAAGAATGATAAATTATCAACAAATTATAACAACGCCATGTCTTATCATGGTTCTTCCTCACGTCAGCTCCCACTCTCTGACTTTCAATGAAAACAGCTGATCTGTGACATAAACATTGATACTCCACGTTTCGGATCGTTCGCTAAAATTCTATTTTTCTAAAACAAAACAAAGGATAACAAAAAATTACCGTGAGTTCATAATTTTTTATAAACCAAATGTGTATTGTCGTTCTACTCTAAAAAGACGATTTGGTACTTTTAAATGTTGAAATTCTTAAAGAATGGTAAGCCACCACGCTCATTAGTAATGTCAAAGCAAATCATTTCGCGTTTAATTAGCTCACGTGAGTTCTGCAAGACGAAAATGGTGAAATATTTGAAACAACCGGAGGCGATAAACATTGACAAAGAGTTATTCGAAAAGTACAAATTCAGCGTGGATCAGTTGATGGAATTGGCCGGTCAGAGCTGCGCAATTGCCATTGCCAAATGTTATCCTTTGACGGGAGAAGGAGCATCGAAAAATATTTTGGTATGCTGCGGTCCTGGCAACAATGGAGGCGATGGATTAGTCTGCGCCAGACATCTTGCTCTCTTGGGCTACAAACCCGAAGTTTATTATCCGAAAAGAACGAAAAACAAACTCTATGAAAACCTTTCACATCAGTGCAAAGAAAATGATATTCAGATACAAGAAAGTATTGAGAATTTTGCGAATTCGATGAATTACGGCTTAATCGTCGATGCTCTATTTGGGTTTAGCTTCAAGCCACCTGTTAGAGAGGAATTCATTTCGATCGTCGATCTGATGACAAACTCGAAAATACCTGTTTGTAGCATCGACATACCGTCCGGTTGGAACGTAGAGACAGGACCACCGGCGGAAGGTGGAATTCTTCCTGAGATGCTGATTTCCTTGACAGCTCCGAAATTATGCGCCAAGTTTTTCAGTGGAAAGTATCATTATCTGGGTGGGCGATTCGTGCCAAAAAAATTGGAACGAGAATACAACCTGGAATTGCCTCAATATCCGGGAACTGAGCTAGTCGTCCAGCTATAAAAAAATAAACAATAAGAATATTCTCTTATTTGTACTGTGTTTTTAAATAAATATAATTTTTGGTCTACAATTGTGTTCTCACACGTCGGTACAGCAGAAAACGTGATAGATGGTGATAACGAAGAACAAGACAAGAATTGTGGTTCTCGTTTCAATTTTCTTCAATATCGGGCGCCAACAATGTAGTTCTCAGCTGGTAACGGAAAACTAATAATAGACTGATCACCCACGAAATGACATTTTCCCATAATATTTGCGAACGGTTTTGCGCTCAAGAGAAAAATACGGATCCTACAATGTTGAAAACATCTCTGCTTCTGAGAAGGCGGAACATTTAAGGAAATCTAAAAAAAAGGTGTCACGAAATCCTGTGGCATTAGAACCTTATGATAATTATGATAATCATTCTAACATAACAATGAAAATAAAATTATTAATGTTGATCAGCCATTTTGAAAGGAAAATAACCATCAAAAAGCAAAGTAAAAAAAGGACGTGGAACGAAAACAGGTAATTCTAAAAAATGTTCTCAGACATGAAGAATTTTTTTCTTTTCTTTTACTTCCGACTACTGGACATTGGAAAAATACGTGAAACGAGAGGATCATGTAATCGTCGGTCAAAGTATAATTTCGAAACTACTTTTGCGCATTACATTAGCGTCCGTACAATCTACATTTTCTTTTTTCTACAAATCGATACCAACATAATGTTTTCAAACGTACCGATTTATATTTGCGTCCAAATATGTCAGATAGTATCTAAAAATTCTTTTCAATACGAATATAAAGTAAAGAGAACAAATATAAGTGAAAATTTTAATTCTCACAATTTTTTGAACATCGTTTTTCTCAAATTCTTGTGTTCTATCGTATCAACTTTTCTTTACAAACATAAATCAGTACCTTTGAAAATTAGGGAGGGAATTGAGGGATGCGGTATAACTATGTCGAGTTTCAGCGAGATTGATACACGTGAATATCGCATATTTTCAATTTTGTCTTTTTTTTTCTTTGTCCAACTAAATTACAGGGCGCTTTTCGCTGCGGAAAAAAGGCACGAACTGGCGGAATAGTCGGCCTAACTGTATAATATTTTCATTTATTTATTATGGATGGAACTTCGTCACAATACAATATTTTGTTTTCTTCTTTTTTTTAAACCTTAATTCCACATTAACAAATACGACGTTCAAGGTCATATCCTCTCGACCTCTTTTTATTCCTCAAAGTTAGCGACATAGTGTGAACAGTTCCCACTGTAAGATCGTTGCATTTTTGCCCATTCGAATGAGTCGTTTTCTTCTTCAACATTTTTCAATTTCTTCGTTTTTTACATTTCTTTGATTAACTTTCCATTCGAAATTCAATACTCGAAGGAGCATCATGATGCCACGTTTTTTATCATCCTCGAGCAATTCTCACCATGTAATAATTTTAATCAATTATATTGCCAAAGTACACATATTTTTTCGCTTTTTTCAAGTAAATCGACAAATAAAAAATATTACACGATTTGGGACTGCCGACACTACATGGCTCTCTTATTTTTCTTCTCATATTTTTTCACCCCTCTCATGAGTACGTATTGCATTACAATTTTCATAATTATAATTTTCCATATCATTAATTTCTTGGCAATTAAATGTAGTTTTTTTCATTTTTTTTCTTTAAATGTATATAATAATATATATATAATATATATATTTATATACCAATTTTTGTAAATTTATAATATACCTTTTATTCCTACGTGTATACTATGCTGTACTTACGATCTAAAATTCTAAAGTGAAACGGTATATTTTTTTTTCCTTCTTTTTTTATTGTCCGTGGTATCGAATAGTAATATACAATGTTTTTTCCTTTCTTCAATCTTAATTCATTCTGGTGCTTATGAATATATATATATATGTATGTATGTATGTATATACATATATATAGTCATGGAAAGCTCAATTGCATAACCACCAGTATAATTACTGCCTATAAACGGAAGTCGCAAGGTAAATTTTTCTCTTCGAATTACAGCGAAGCTTTTCTTCACGTTATTTATCTTGCTTTTTGCCTTCTCATGCACCCATGTGACTTTGAAAAAGAGCCATAAGCTTCGTTATGGGACATTCAGTGCAGCGAGGCACCTGGGAAGGGAAAAAAAGCAAATTTCTTCTTTTGCCTGTGCGTTAAGGCCGACTGCGGGTCGAAACGACCGCCGCCACGTGCATTGATAAATAATAATAATAATAATAATAATGAGAATAAAAATTTCGAATGAGATTCTAGTGGTGGAAATATCGTCGAGACTCGTAATCGAGGCGCTCGATGCACCGAATCGAACCAATATTATGTTTTTTTTTACTTTGTTTTTCATCATTTCTTAGTTTTTTCCTTTTAAATTGCGTCGAAAAAACAGGCTACCTTCGATATTAAAGACTCGCTTCGTCGGTACTATTTGGCAACTAGGCAAGCTCGGTCGTTCACGGAAGGCATCGTATGGTGCTTTTATTTAAATCGTTGCATTTTTTTTTTTTTAACAATCGTAAAATTTTTTTTCATCTCTCTATTTTTCGTCCTCCCGCCATTACTCATTTCTTTTTTTCATTTCATTCAATTATCATTATTATTATTCTTCTCCTTTTTTTTTAGGAATTACATACGTGAAATATTGCCGATACCAACGAGGGTATACTATAATTACCGGGCTTTGTTTTTTTTTGCCATTCGTTTTTGTTTTTCGCAAAAAGCTTTGCTCGCTCGACAAAGAAGCGATCGGCTTCTGAACTTTTATCTCATCTTTTTCATTTCTTAATCGGGTTGAGTCATTTTTTTATTTTCTCGTTTCATTAAATAATAATGTAATATGAATTGGCAGCTTTTTTTTTTTTAATCGGCGTTTACGACGACGAGATGTCTAGAATTCTCACACGAAAGAAAAACAAAAATATTCATATATGTTTATTAATATATTATTTATATTCTCTTCGGGAGTTTCTTTCCTTGTCATATTTTTTGTTTCTTCTTTTGCCTCTTCGTTGTTGAACGTTTTTAGAGATTTAATAATTACATGGAAGAAGCGATACACATAACGTTATTATACCCAATCGAACTATCAGAGAACTTAATTTTTTTGTGACTTTTAAAACAAATTATCTTCTCATTCATTCGACTATTTTAGTACATGTTTAACGAGTGCCGATTCTTTATTCAGTTATTTTTATTGTCTTTATTTAAAACCCGTGATGGCTTGATTTCATTTTATACGTATATATAAGGGTCGTGATATTTTAACCACAATTTTTGAATTACGAGTCTCATGCCCAAAAATATTTGGAAATGACTGCAAGCGTTTTAAGATCGACATTTTCGAACATCAATTTTTTAAATATTTTTTTATCTCGTTTAGTTTATTCTTATACGCTAAAACGCTAAATCCAGGCAAAATTAAAAAATTATCATCAATATTAATTTAATATTAATGTAATTTTTTGTAAATATTCATTAAATTGTAAAATATCGTTCATTGGATAAAAAGAAATTTCTTCAATCTTGGCCGAATATTTTTGAAGACATAATGCAATGTTAAAAGTATCAATTTTTAAAAGCTTAAATAATATACATTTCAGAGCCCAAAACTCGAAATAAAAAAATTATGATAAAAATATTGTCACCCTGATAGATACAAATTTACATTCATATAATCTCGTAATTTGGCGAAAAATTAATTGGGAGAAAAGATCATTAGAAAAAAATGTAACTTAGGAATTGAAAAAAAAATTTGAGATTCGAGTGTCGCGATTTTTTTGGGGCGTAAGAAGGGGGAGAGATTTTTTGTTCTTTTTTTATATAGATACCTGTGTCGACCGTATGTACGAGCGATCATTATTAATTTCTATCGTATATAATATATTATAATTATATAAAAATATATTTCTTAAGTGTTAACACTATATAATAAAATGAGTATTGTAAGCATAATTAAATATGCCTCATTTCGTAGGATGAAATATATATGAACACGATGCCTGTCGCGGATAACCGAAGCTTCTACGTGAAGGAAGTACAAGTTCAGCGTTATTATCGTTATTATTATTATTATCGTGGTAATATCGTTACTTTTAAATAATTTTGTTTTCCTTTTTCCGGGGTAAAGTTTTTGCCTCGTCTGCCTGGTTTTTGTTTTTAATCTTCTTCTTCCTCTCATTACGCCGTTTTTAATCGGGTAATAATATTTATCAATAACAATATATATCACTTATCACTTGTGGTATGTGTAAATAAAAAAAGACGAATAAACTGTTATAAAATACATTCTCCGAGTATTATAATCTTGCAGTGACATAATCTGTTGTATCGCTGCTCATGTTTTCCCATCTAAGCTTCTCGAACGAATATTTGAATGAATAAAAAAACGAAAAAAAAAAATCATACAAATGTCGTTACAATTATAGTCTTTGTTGCTGTTGTTTTCGTCAACGGTACATTATTGGAAGCATTTAATATCATTAATTAGATCTTTTTTAAAATCCTTCTTAATATCGGGCCTTACGGATCTATCGGTGAATCGATTAGTCGCTCTGCGAGAGCTTCGGGGGTTTAAAAAAAAATTCACCGGCTTCGCATGAAAATTGTGCGATATTATTTTCCTTTTCCTTCCTCGCTCTAAAAATTTAAGACTCGTCGATTCGTGCTGCGCGCAAACGGGAATGATCGATAAGAATTAGAAGAACAAAAATGCTGACAAACGCGCGAAAATTCTAAAATCTAGTAAAAATTATTTAAAAAAAAAAAAGACGCGTTTACGGAATGTGAGATGAAAATAGGATCGATGCATCATTCAACGCGCTCTGACGTCGAATCGTTGTAAGTACGATTTAAAAAAAAATTATTATAGTCGATGTATTATTTTTCATTTTTTTCCTTCTTTCTTGCAAAAGCATCTCGCACGGGCAAAATTCTCGTTCACCAATCCGCAATGACCTGACCAGTTTTCCCATCCCCTCCGGGCAATGTGAAAAATCATTGGAAACAATTTTGTCGCGAGATCGATTGCAAAAAAAAAAATTATTACAAAAGAAAAAATAATCTGCATGGAAAAGATGATTTTGAATTATTTTTCACCCCGACGAACTCCATTCGGCACTAAAATATAATTATAGTCATTCGATGGGGTACCTTTCTTCTCTTCAAGGTTCCCTTCGAGATGAACGGGGCGGAAAAAAAACGATTTTTCTCCTCTTGTATTTAAGCTCTGTCATCGCAAGTTCGTAAAATAATACGCCTACAATCGTGACACGATTTTTGTTGGCGGATAAAAAAAACGTTTAAAAAAGAAACGAAAACAAAACAAATAAAAAGAGACTCTCGGGTAGGAATGTGTTTCGAACACCGAATTGCGATAGTTCCCGTATTTGTCACATCATTTTTCGAGTTTTTTTTTTTGAGGGCTTATCAGTAATGAGTACCACGTAAAAAAAAGAGGCTGATAAAAAAACAAGAATAAAAACGATACTCTAAAGAATCAACCAAAACGTTCAACTTTGAATATGTAAAAAAAAAATCTTCAAAGCTAAAAGTTTCGCGCATTGAGTAAAAAGTAATTATTGTAACGTTATTTGGCAAAAATAAAAGAAAAAATTTCTTCGCTTTTCTTCGTCCAGACGCATTCCTAATCGTAATTACAATATAATTCTATATGTATATATATAATATATAATTCCTTAATTTCGAATTCTTTGTTTCCTTCAACACTTGTGCACGCGTATAATCGTAATGATCAATCATGATCGTTGTATATATATATATATATTTATATATAACTGCAATACGCGAATCGCGAAAAATTCTTCAAGAGCTTTTTGCGCGTGTTTATTATCCTTAGGTAAACTATTTATCAATAATTTTTTTCCCCATCCTCTCCCGTCTTAATTACTCTTCAAAAAGTATTCCCGCTATCTTCTTTTTTTGTTTTCTTTTCCTTCCTCTTCAATATTATAGTAAAACGTTTTTCGAACGTTCGCACGTACGTCTCATTATTTTCCTCTTCATCATTTATCGCAAACTCCTCGAAGGAATCGTGGCTAACAAATTTGTACATTTATTAGTTTTTCTTATTATTGTCGTGGTATATATATATATATATATAATATTTTGTTAATAAAAATAATAAAATATTATGTATATTATGTATAATATATAATAGATTATTGCATTATGCATTTTTGGTACCGTTACGTGTTGTTTGTTGGCTTTATCTTTCGTTATTTAATTTTTCTTTCTTGACTCGCCTCATTTTTTCCAATTATTTCCCTTCTCATCGTTAATTTCCGACGCGTTTCGGCAATATTGTCCCAAAATTTCGTTTATAATATTTGTGGTCTCCCGATCGCGAATCAACTGCTCAAAATTCGATCGGAAACTGGGAACGTGCGGTTAAACGAAGGTTTGAGTTTTTTTTGCCCCATTATATTAAGGGGTCAAACCTAGTCGTGAGTCGAAAAATCGTTGTTCCGAATAAATCATGATTTTCGATCGTTATCTTTCCAAAATTTTCAGAACTGTTTTCAATCGTGGGATTTTTTTTCCAATGTAAAAATTCGATTGAACAAATGAAAAATACTCATTTTCCCAAAAATCATGTACTTTTTTGATCAATTTTTCAATCAGGACTAATGTACTTATGAAATTTGATTGGTTTTTTTTAAGGTGCATGAAAATCTTATTTTTTTAAATACCGATTTTCCGCAGAAATATTTAACGATTTTCTCAAAGAAAAAAAAAACTAAGTTTAACCCCTTAAATTTCTGTGATGTTACGTTCTCGGTAAACGCGTCTGAAAGCTCAACGCTTTTCTGCCTTTTTCTCTGCTCTCAATCCCTGATTTCTTTATCCATTTCGCTCATCTTTCCTTTTCCTTCTCTCTTTGTCTTCACACAGCGTAGCTCACGCGGTGAACGTTATAATCGGTGAATAAAGCTTAAATGGTAAGCCCTGAATAAAGTTCTTCGTTTGATCTCAATTTTTTAAATGTCATTTTCTTTCTTTTATACGTACTTGGCTCGGCGAGCGGACTTTTTTTTTGTATTTTCTCTTTTTTTTTTGGCGATGCAGCAAAACGTCGACGTTGGTGCGACGATTCGTCACTATTCTCTGTACGGTTTGCAGTATGAGTAGCGGTGATTCATGTGCTGACTGTAGGAGCCCGAGTGGGAGAAACGCTTGAGGCACTTTGAGCACTGAAATGGTTTTTCACCGGTATGAAGCCTCTTGTGTTCCGTCAGATGATGCTTGTGCTTGAAAGCACGTGGACACTCCTCGCATTTGTAAGGCCTTTGCCCTATCGATCAAACAGACATTGAATTCAACATTACATCCGATAAAAAAAAACCTTTGATAAAATGATAAAAAAGAATCCTGCAAATTCATACGGACACATTTTCTCATTTTTTCCTTCATAAAAAGTTCCGCACGTACGTAAAAACTATGAGAAAGGAGCAAGCTTTCGATTTTCATTTCCTTCAATTTTCTACGACTGTAAATTCATCAATAAAAGGCACAACATAAAATAGCACAAAATTTGTTGATACCACGAATCGTTGATTCTCGTGACTTACCGGAATGTTCGTATTTGTGTCTCGCGAGTGAGCTGTGCTTTGAGAATGTTTTGTCGCACTGATCACAAAAATAAAGACCCTCCTGCTCGTTCTCGACAGCCGGAGGTGCATCCCTCGTCGCGTTTACCTCAACCTCGTTTTTCGTCTGAATCGTTTGATTCTGCAAGGTCGATCGTCATTCGTTAATTATACATTGACCGATAAAAAATAAAGGGTAAATTGAAAATGATTATCTAGTCAATGCGAACCTTAGGCACGCTGTTTTCGCAACTGACGATCACTTCCGGTTTTTTAACCTCGCCGGAATCTCTCGTTTCCTCGTCGATAACGAGTCGCGAATCATCGACGTCATCGTTGTCATTGTGAGTCGGTGCGATCGGACGAGTGATTTCGCCCTTGGGGCCGCAAGGTGACGCTGTATGTCGACACGATCCACCGTCGCTGTCTTTGACGATCGATATCGTGTAAGCTTCCTTCTTCGATAGATCGAGAGGTTGCTCGATATTCGCGTGATTTCCGAGACTCGAGAGCGGCACCAATGCCGGTATCTTCGATTCTCGACGATCCCTCGCTCGAGAATTTTGAAACCAAACCTGTTGACACGAAAAATATAAATTATATCATTATTATTATTATTATTTTATAAATTGATTATAATTTCATATTTGAGGCATTCCACGTCAAGTCGGCCACCCCATTTTTTGAAATCGACAAAAATCGCATACAAATTTTTACATAGTACTTCTAACTATCAAGGAAATTCGTAATTTTTTTCAGATTTTTAAATTACATTTTTAAGCCGGAAAAAAATACAAAAAATTTGTTTGTCCCATTTTGTAGCTCGAAAGTTATTCATCGTGCGAAAAAAAGTACAACATAAAATTTAGGATTTTTAACGGATTTTTCACTGAAATTTTTTACAAACTCCTCCGAAAGCTCTATGTGCCATTTTCGGAGCAAATAATGTTTTTATATTTTTATTCTCAGAATTGACATCTTCGATTCGTCTTTAGTTCTAACAGTTTTTTACTTGATATATTTACAGACTATAAAAAAATTGGCGTAGTGGAGAATCCATTATTTCAAATGCATTTTTATTGATACAATCTATCGTTATAGAGTGATTTAACGAAATAGTGCAGATATTGATATTTTATCATTATTAATCGTAGACAAAAAAAAATAATACAATAATCTCTTGTTGATACTGCGAAGAGGATTCCAGGAACAGAGCAGTATCATTGCTTCATCACCAAAAGTCATCCCCAAATCGAACTAGAAAAGTACGCATTGGCCATAGAAACGTCGGTGTATCCAAAGAGGGTAAATTAATTGTTTTTTGCAATCGAGAGACGTGAGTAGCCTTTGGATCTAAATTGTATATACTTTATCGGTGGACTTGGTCCATTGATAAAGTTTATTAAAATGTACAAAAAGATATTTGAAAAAATAAAAATGAAAAAAGTTGAAAAAATTGAAAAAGTACAAAAAATAAACAAAAAATCGGGCTTAAAAAAATATCTATGGATAGTGTCAACCCTGTTAATGCACAGAGAAATTTGAATATTCGTTTGGGATGAAAAACGCATGGGAAGGAATGGATTCTCCACTGAGCCAATTTTTTTTGTAGTCCGTAAATATATCAAGTAAAAAAACTGTTAAACTACGGACAAATCCAAGACGTTAATTCTGAGAAAAAAATATCAAAACATTATTTGCTCCGAAAATGGCATATAGAGCTTTTGGAGGAGTTTGTAAAAAATTTCGTTGAAAAGTACGGTGAAAATCCTAAATTTCACGTTAACTTTTTTTTCGTACGATCAATAATTTTCGAGTTACAAAATGGAACAAGAAATTTTTTTGTATTTTTTCCGGCTAAAATACGTAATATGAAAATCTGAAAAAATCACGAATTTTCTTGACAGTTAGAACTACTTTATAAAAATTTGTATGCAATTTTTGGTGATTTCAAAAAATGAGGTGGCCGACTCGACGTGGAATGCCTCATTTACTTCTGATACCCTTCGAGATTATACGAACAATATAAAGGTCTCAATAATTGCAAAAAACAAAAGTTTCACTTTTGTTCTTTGCAATTGATTTTATGAATTTTGGGTCTTCGATGATTGTTCAATGAATTTAAACGAGTAATTACAACGATAAAAAAAACCTACAAGCTAAAAGAAGGGCGAACTTATTTTCTTTTAATATTCACCTGAACAACGCGAGTTGGAAAATGAATGTAATTCGCTATCATCGCGATTTCCTCCTTCTTGGGTCTCGGATTAATCGCGTAATAGCCCTTTAGGACGGCCAATTGTTCGTCATCGATCAACGATCGAGCTCTGACTCTTCGTCCGGATTCACTCGGCGGCTGTGTACTCTCCTCGTCGTCCGTATCACCGTCCGACGTATCGACACCCGTGTCCTCGGCTTTTCTCTTGTAGCTCGGCCTCTCGCTCGACGGCTGATTAACCTCCTCGAGTTTAGCAGCGAGACCCTCGCTCCGCGAGTCACACTGATCCGCCGGGTGCCAACCCTGACTGTGCGTCATTTCGCTCGACATCTCGCTATCCTGATCCTGAAAAATATTCAGCGTCACGCATACTGATTGATTTTTTTTTTTTTTAGTATTTCAAGGGTTCAATCGGAGAGTCGGGGGAAATGCTTCTTGACAGCGTTACTTTCAAATTGAACAAAATTTTCAAAAATTATTAATTACTCCAAGTATATTTGGAATTATCATATTAATTACCATGTTTACCGAAGTAGCAAAAATTGTCATTTACCTGATAATCCTCGTCGTACTCGCGCTTGATCGTTGCGGGTGACGACGCCAGCTTTCTGACATTAGCCTCGAGCAATTGTTTCGTCACTGACGTATTGACAGTCTCGAGGATTCGTCTGACAGCGTCGAGACCCTGCGAATCGGTAGGTACGGGTGATATTTTGCCCTCTGTGCCTTCGGTACCTTCGGAATCGGCGGTCGATGGGCTCATCACTTCACGATGAGTTTCAAACTGTTCGGTGACCTCGTCGAGCCTCTTTGTGTGCAATTGATTGAGTATCTTACCGAGCGAAGATTGTAAGAAGTAACTGCCAAAGCCCATCATTTGAGGTAAGAGGGTCGGCATATCGTATATACCTGAAAGCCCAAAAAATAGATTTTTTAATTTTTCTCCACACCTTCGAACTTAGGAATCGAGTAGATTTAAAATTAGTGAAATAAATTAATTTTTTTCTTTACCCCCGCTATCACGCTGTATATCCTGATAATCCGATGGCGATAATTTCGGTAATATCGGCCTGAACGAATCATCGGTGATAAACGTATTGTTGTTCGAGACGCGAAGATCCGCGACGTCGCGGCGTGAATTTGTCAAAATTTGCTGCGACTTTTTCGTCCCCCTGTCGACGCTCGCGATCGAGCTTTGTCTCGATTTTTTTAAATTCACGATCAGGCATTTCTTGGACGTCATGTGACTCGAGTACGAGCCCGAGTGGGAAAAACGTTTGCCGCAATTGTTGCATTGAAAGGGCTTTTCTCCGCTGTGAATTCGAAGATGCTCCTGAAAAACAAAAAAACATAAATGAATAAATGGAAATTCATGAATTACGGTAAACTCAAAAAAAACGGTGGCAAGTGTATTTTTAGAGACTTTCAATTTACAAAAAAAAAATCAAGGGATCCAAATGTGCCGACTTTATTTTGACATTTCTGGAGATTAATCCACGCAAGGCGGTAAACTACCGAATTCCATTCGATTGAATAATGAAAACAGGGTTGCAAATAATGCATTACTTTTTTTTTAGTGCATTTGTATTTTCATTAACCATCAACGTTAATGGTTATTGGAAATAATTTTCATTAACCATTAAAATGTAATGGTTAATGGAAATTATTTTCATTAGCCATTAAAATTTAATGGTTAATGGAGATTATTTTCATTAAACATTAAAACTTAATGGTTAATGGAGATTGTTTTCATTAACCATTAAAATTTAATGGTTGATGGAAATTATTTTCATTAACCATTTAAATTTAATGGTTAATAGAGATTATTTTCATTAACCATTCAAATTCAATGGTTAATAGAAATTATTTCCATTAACCATTAAATGTTAATGGTTAATAGAGATTATTCTCATTAACCATTAAAATTCAATGGTTAATAGAAATTATTTCCATTAACCATGAAATGTTAATGGTTAATGAAAATACAATTGCTTCCAAAAATGTAATGCATTATTTGCAGACCTGCCAATTACAATGTAGTGTGTAATAGAAAAAATGTCCATTACTCACTGCAATGTAATGTGTAATGGACAAAACTTTGATTGCAATGTTGGAAATGGAAAAATATAGATGAATAAATTATTGCAGTTTTGCATTACATTTTATCGACTTAGGACTTAAATTTTTAGAATTATAATATAGATGCTTTTTAGAATTTAAGGTACCTGAAAATCTAAGTCCTGAGTCAATAAAATGTAACGCAAAATTGCAATAATTTATTCATTTATATTTTTCCATTCCCAAAATTGCAATCAAAGTTTTGTCTATTGCACATTACATTGTAATGGGCAGGGTTGAAAATAATGCATTACTTTTTTTAATGCAATTGCATTTTCATTAACCATTAACATTTAATGGTTAATGGAAATAATTTTAATGGTTAATGAAAATAATTTCCGTTAACCATTAAATTTCATTAGCCATTAAAAAAGTAATGGTTAATGCGTTACTTTTTCATAAAAAATTTCGCAACCCTGAATGAAAAAATGTTGTTTCTCATATTGGATATTTTAATGAAAAAATAAAATAATACGAATAGCGAGCGACGAAAATTGGATCTCGACTTACTTTCAGATGATGTTTGAATTTGAATGCTTTTTCACAATGTGGACACTTGAATTTGCGCAAAACGGCGCTTTCATCGTGGCTGATCATGTGCCTCTGAAGACGATAGACGTTCGCGAAAGTCTTGTTGCAAACTTTGCACGACTGCAATTGCAAAAGAATGTCATTATTAAAACAACAACAAAGACACAAAATTGAGAATAAATATGCGAGGTTTCTTTCGGACGAATATACTCACGACTTGAGAGAATTGAGCGCTGAGATCGTGCTTGTCGATGCTCACGAAGGAAGTTTTGTGAATGTCTTCGAGATGAAGCTGAAGAACGTGTAAATTTCTACAGAGCATGCCGCACTGTGGGCATCTCTCGCCTTGCTTCGCCGTACCGGCCTCGCCTCCCGTACCACCACCAACGCCGCCACCATTGACTATTCCGGCGCCTCCTTCGCCCCCACCGCCGCCACCTTGAATGGCAGCCCCACCCGCGCAATCGGCAACCTCAGCAAGCTCAGCGCCGGCCTCGTCCTCGCTGCACCCTTTGCAATAACAAGAATTATCGATAAATTAATAGGAAGATATATTTTTTTTCCAGCTTATACGCAATAACGATAATTGATACAACAAAGACAATTGTTATTTTATATGAAATAATATATAATAACAATTATTATTATTATTTAAAAATGATTTATTTATAATATATTTACTTAAAAAACTGTAAGAATGTCTGCAGCAAAATAGTCAAGTTTGCAAAATGAGTTTTTTTATTTATATATTATTGTATAGTGTACAAATAAAATATTTTGTATGACATATTTGTCCCTCCGTTAAGCAGAAACTCAAAATCCCCGAGAATTTGCCTCGGAATAAAATAAAATCGTGGGCGGTTTATTTCGAAAAACACGACGTACACGATATCGCGAGATTAAATTCACCGTGCCGAATCCTCTGCCCGTTCTCCCGATTCCCAGAGTTCTCCCTTGATTAATCAGCCGGCTCGCGGACAGAGAGCGCTGGCGTCGAATTTCTTCATGTGTGTCTGCGCGGCATTTAAACTCCCGCGGCCACGGACAATGGGGCGCCCCCGAAAAGTTATCTGGCGAGGCGCACAGTCCGAACGACCAGGGAGAATGCTATAAACGTCGCTACATGTTTACATATGAGGCATTCCACGTCAAGTCAGTCACCCCATTTTTTGAAATCGCCAAAAATCGCATACAAATTTTTAAAAAGTAGTTCCAACTATCAAGAAAATTTGTGATTTTTTTCAGATGTTTAAATTAAATTTTTTAGCCGGAAAAAAATACAAAAAATTTGTTTGTCCCATTTTGTAACTCGAAAATTATTCATCGTACAAAAAAAAAAGTACAACATAAAATTTAGGATTTTCAACGTCTTTTTCACTGGAATTTTTTACAAACTCTTCCGAAAGCTCTATATGCCATTTTCGGAGCAAATAATGTTTTGATATTTTTTTTCTCAGAATTGACATCTCCGATTCGTCCGTAGTTCAAACAGTTTTTTACTTGATATATTTACAGACTACTAAAAAATTGGCGCAGTGGAGAAACCATTATTTCAAATGCATTTTTATCGATACGATCTTTCATTATAGAGTGATTTAACGAAATAGTGCAGATATTGATATTCTATCATTATTAATCGTAGACAGGGAAAAATAATAAAATAATCTCGTTTTGATACTGCGAAGACGATTCCAGGAACAGAGCAGTATCATTGCTTCATTCCCAAAAATCATGTCCAAATCAAATTGAAAAAGTACTCATTGGCCATAGAAAAGTCGGTGTATCCAAAGAGGGTAAATTAATTCTTTTTTGCAATCGAGAGACGCGAGTAGCTTTTGACTCTAATTTGAATAGACTCTATCGGTGTACGTGTGTCCATTGATAAAGTTTATTAAAATGTACAAAAAGATATTTAAAAAAATAAAAATAAAAAAAGTTAAAAAAATTGAAAAAGTACAAAAAATAAACAAAAATGCGGGCTTAGGAAAATATCTATGGATAGTCTCAACCCTGTTAATGCACAGAGAAATTTGTGTATTCGTTTGGGATGAAAAACGCATGGGAAGGAATGAATTCTCCACTGAGCCAATTTTTTGGTAGTCTGTAAATATATCAAGTAAAATCTGTTAGAACTACAGACAAATCGAAGATGTCAATTCTGAGAAAAAAAAATATCAAGACATCATTTGCTCCGAAAATGGCATATAGAGTTTTCGGAGTTCGTAAAAAATTTCAGTGAAAAGTACGTTGAAAATCTTAAATTTCATGTTGTACTTTTTTTTCGTAGGATGAATCATTTTCGAGTTACGAAATGGAACAAGGAATTTTTTTGTATTTTTTTCCGACTAAAATATGTAATATAAAAATCTAAAAAAAATCATGAATTTTCTTGACAGTTGGAACTACTTTATAAAAATTTGTATGCGATTTTTGGTGATTTCAAAAAATGGGGTGGCCGACTTGACGTGGAATGTCTCATATATACGTAGCGCGGCGAATAAAGAGGGGTCGAACTAACCCCTCTAAAAATCGTATATGCAGAACACACACATCCCTACACGGACATTAAAGTATAGCGAATCTCGATTTCTCCCTTTTCTCGATACGGGAGCCATGTGCCACTTTTCTCCGTGCGCCCGCAGGAGCGCGCGTGCGTTGACACGCGTGTGCCACACATAACCCCCAGAGGCGGCACGAGCCATATCCTACGTTGTACATATATGCGAAAGAAATAAAGGCAGAGAGAGAGAGGGAGAGAGAGAGTGAGCGGGAGAACAATGCGACTCGCACGAAGAGAGATTCGCCGGACCCCGGAAACCTTGTTCGGAGGGGTTTTTTTTTCCTCTGCCCGCGTCGTTTTGTTCGAGAGACTCGAGGCACAACAGCAGTCAAAGCCCGATGATGCTGGGGGTCGCTTCTGGCAGAGAACGAATATAACATGCGAAAATACCCCCTCTGACGGATACACGGATAAAGCGTTCACTGTATACACTATATGACCTTGCGTGCAGCACTTTTCGACGCCAGCATCCCACATGGATACTTATATGTATATATATTATACATAGAGGATATTCACGCGGATTATAGTACCGCGTGTGGACCGTCTGGCGAATCCCCGTACCTGTAATCTCTTGCGAATGGGAGAAACGAAGCTTGCCATAAGTTGGGTCAATATATTACTTTGCCATAGAGATTGACGATTTATGGAACCTTTTTTTCTTCTCTTCCGTACGGTCAATGCGGATGCTTTTTAACTCTGTACGACTCCCTGAAGTTATGGGAATTGAGCAATTTTTTAAATGGGAAAAATACCGTTTCAAGGATCAGTGAGTAGAGTTTTGTTTTACAATGTCGACAAGAGAAAAGATGCGTTTCTACTGGTTTGCATTCGGAGAATTTCCCATGACTGGGTATGTTGGGGTGGAGTATTTTCAAGAGAGAATTTATGTCGGGTATCCCGTTGCTCGTTGCCCCCGTGTCACGCGTGATGATCTCTTTCCTTTGTTGAAAGATACCGCGGTGACACAGGCAAGGGAGAACGATCGTTACGGATTAATTAACCTTTCCGTGCAATTTGAAGATAATTCTTGCGTCGTAAATTCGTGCGTTCAATGACCAACGAGGGGGAGCGCCGTTGATTCGCGCAAAGATGGCGATTGTGACCGCCATTTGTGAATTCTCACTTGAGTGTAAGATCCAAAATTTGATCCGTGATCTTGAAGCACAAATTCTTGAGACGGAAAAAAAATAAAAAAATAGAACGTCAACAAGACAGATGCAAGTGCATGAGTTCGAGCAAGCCCTACGTTTTATACTCGAGCAATCACTTTTTTCCCTCTTATGGGTGAAATTTATTTTTCAGGGTTACCATGAAATTGCAGAGATTCCAGAATTACTATAATTCGCTATAGATTGTGAGGTGTTGTTGCAAACGACGTGGCGTGTTGTAAAAAAAAACCGCGGGAGAGATACAACATCAGCATTATAAATAACTGTATCCGAAGTGACCTGCGCGCGTTTAATTATTTTGCTTTATTATTCCAAAGATCATGCTTGAACGACGTCGCGGGGTTGCACATGGGTCGTGGCCACGTGCGATTGCGATTAACGCTCGACTGTAACGCAAGAATCACGCGTTTTGTGCGCAGAAGTAAGCTTTCGTCGTCGAGTGGTAAATTTATTCTTTTTTGTTTTTTATTTTCGCTCGCTCGAGCGCAATACCAGATCGCGCGAGCGATGATTCGTGTATGCGAGAGATATATTTCTCGGAGAACAAATTTTCGCGCGTGAAACTGCGAATAATGAGACGGAAAAGCGGGTCAAAGCCGTATCTCGAATGACTAATTTTTTTCCGAGCGTTAAATTATTCTCTGGTCAGGCTCGCGACATCTTCGTCCCACGGCAGAGAGATATTTTAATTTTATCGTGAGTTTTTGCGTTACAGCGGGCTCGACGCCTGCGGCGCTGTGCGAAGTATATATATTCGAGCGATGGACGACCTTCGCGCAAAATTTCTCGATCAATGGCCGTGCCCTTTGCAAGAGGAAAAACCACATAGCGGAATAGCGGAGAGAGACAAAAAAGAGAGATGGGTTAGAGGGAGAGAAGAGGAGCCAAGATGGGCGACGCCGTGTAATTCGGGCGGCGGTTGAACGACGAAACCGGTGCGCGACGATTACGTCATCGGTTCCGCAATTCCACCTCTGTCTTCCATCTCCGTTCCTCGTTCAGGATTAATCCATTCCCGTCGTCTCTTCTTCCTCTTTCTCTTCGCATTTTGCCGTCAAACGTGCCGCCCCGGGCCTCGTGTTACACGTTTAAAAACACAGCTTCAACATGCGATACCTGGCACTTTACAAATAAACAAAATGGCGGCTCAGAGATTATAATTGTATCATCGCTTGCAAATGTTTTTGAATGTCAATTCACAGGAAAAATAAATTTGTCGACCCGGAGCAAAGTTTTTATTTGGCGAAGAGAAAGAAGACGAGAAATGATGACTTCTGAGCGCCGTTTTGAGCCAAAAATTTTGAGAGAAGTGGGGGGGAAAGGTGTCAAAAATGATCTCTGTAGATCCCTACCGATTCTATCGAATCCACGACGAAAAAAATCGCTCGGATAGTAGAAAATCAAAGTTCCGTCGGCTCGTCTTACCCCTCGAATCATTTGACCCCGATGAATTTTACTTTGTCGTAAATATCGTAGATTAATATGTGACTTTCGTAGCGCTTGCTGTATTTTTAAGATAGAACTAAATTTAAAAAATTTCAATTACTCCAATCAATAGTGGGTGCATTTGACCCCATAAGGGATTATTTTACCTCGGATGGGGAGGTTCGCTTTGTCCATGCCTTTGTACAAAATGATCTTTTTGTTGGCGTTCATCCAGATCATCTTTGATCTCAAAAATTGAAAGTTCCCATACTTGTAAGAATCGCAAAAGTATTGGTTCAATAACTAGTTTCTACATATTGATGGAAGAAATTAAATTTTCATCCTTCATTTCGAAAAAAAAGTATTTTTCCTTAAGGCGATCCATTTTGGACACCTTTCTTTTTTAAAAAAGGTCAGTTTAACGATTTTACCGAGCGAATTTCTTGTTAAAAACGTTTATACATCGGTAAAATAAGAGAAAGAACTTTCAACAGAGCCTCGATCCTCCGTTCTGTTTTCTTGGCTCTCTGCTATTACAGTGATGCGATGTACGACCACCAGGAGCGCTTCTGGCTCTTTCTCTCTCTCTCTCTCTTACGCACGGTAATACAAGAGAATGGCCACGCGCGATCAACGCGTCTCTCACGCCTCGTTGTGCGAGAGAGCGAGAGAGACAGAGATAAAGTCAGAGAGTCAGAAAGAGAAGAGGATGGATGTATACACACACGGGGCATTTGGATGAACGTCGACGTGAATAAAGAGAGAAAGGGGGAGTGAATATATAACGTCGAACGATTTCTCGGGAGAGAGAGGTCGTTGAGCCTCATCTCGCCGACGGGGCGCGGCCGCCATTATTATATACATACACGGTTAGTGTATCGCTTTCTCCCTCTTTGTGCGTATCCCTCAGCAAAAGACAATAGTAATAATAATAGCTAAAGCATTCCTATTTAATGTAATTGTGATGTTTATTAATTTTAGCGCGAAACTATTGATATAATCTTAGAGTCAAAATTTACAACATTTTCGCAAAAAAATTATAGTTTAAGAAATAGTACATTACGATGTACGGTATTTTATATCACAAGGTGCAATATTGGACGTCTTCACGTCCGCTTGCGGACGTAAAAGCGTCCATTATTATACTGAGTGATATAAAATCTATTTTTCGACTTTCCGCGGAGCTTTTACGCCACCTTGATTCGCCCTTAAAGTCACGGTAAAAGTGCTCCCTTGATGGTTAAACGGGCAAATCTTGCACGATCCACGTGCGCTTTCCGGGGAGTCGATGTATTCGCGCTTACAATGTCGTTTATATTATTATACGTATATTTTCGTCAACGTCGTAAACCCGACGAGAGAGTCGAATTTCAAAACGTGACCAAGCGCGACAATTCGCGCTCTGCAAATTGTCGAGGGATCACTGTATCACTGCATCCTTTTCGTCGATACAATATACATTTTACCGGAGATTTCACTATTAATTACCTTCTGACTCGTGATTGGAGTAATTAACGACCCCACCATTTCTTTTACCCATCGTAAAATCGCTCCTACGGGGATAAATAAGATGAGCCACGAATTTCTTCGTTTTTCACAATTAAACAAATATGTAAAACCCTCACCCTTGGAGAAAATATGATGAAAAATGAATAAAAGAAGAAAAACAAAGACCAAAGTCCACGGAGCAAAGTTTCAATGTGACGACGATGTTTGTGAGTCGAATACATATTGAAACAAATTCGTCGTCACACGGTGTGAAAAAATTATCGAGAGAAAGAGACAGATTCATATTTGTCGACCAAATAGAAACTTCGCTCGTATTTATTAGTCACGCCGAGTGAAAAACGTCACTCTTCCGATCGTTCAGGTAAACTTTGTACTTTTCCATCGGGATTACGCGTTATATTGTTTGACGATGAGTGATCATCGTTTCTAGATTACACTCCGAACAAAGGAAACGTAAACAAAGACGAGATTTCTCCATCATATTAATCTCGACAAAAAATTATTCGAATTTTATTTTAGGCCTACTTCACTTTTCAACAAAGAATTTTTTTCGCCATTAATAAAAAAAAAAATCAATTTACATAAATTATATTATTACGCAGCAAAATAATTGTGAATTGTGTGAATATCGATTTTTAAAAAACCAAAAAATCATGGAACTGGGATCGATTTTACATCGAAGGCCCCGTATAATGTGATTGGTGAGCAAGACGCGCGCGTTTTGTACATCTCTCGTTCCTACGCGCGCATATAGACCGATATCTACGCTAATTCCGCGCAATTTACTAATCCCGATAAGAGCGACGATCGCATCAAATCGCGAGGGCAGATCGTAGGTGAGAAATTGCGAAAATTGCCCGACGCCGGTGTCCACGCTGACCAACGATATACGAAAATTGAACAAACTATTTTTAAGCCTTTTAACCTTCCACGAAGGAATGTGCGTAACGTCGCATTCCACATTTTTATCGTTAAAGATTTTATCGCGCCATTAAGGTCAACTGCCGAGACAAAAAAATTTGAATAAAAATTCCAAGTGTGGAAAAAAACGTATTTCTGATTAATACTGACAAGAATCTTGATGAAATTGCTATTTGATATGGATTTACGTTTGAATATATTGCGTATTTTTCTTAACGAATGTATTTTCCGTGTTTTTCGGATGTTATAAAATTCACAATGTTAATTCTTGTTTACTGTAGTTACGCTCGAGCCATGAGCAATAATTGCAATATCGAGTACACAGTCGTGATTTCTTATCGGAGACTATGTGACCTTTAGAGAGGTGGTGAACGTCATCCTCGTTATAGCGACGTATATATGGGCTATTTTGAGTAAATGTAACGAACGCTTGGATTGAATTATTTCAGTCTTTTTTATTAACTTTTATAAATTAATTTTTGCGTATTATTTCACTCTTTCAAACGAATTTTTATAAAATTAATTTCTATTCATAAGGATAAAAAATGTTTTGGATGAAAATTCGTTACATTTTTTATTTTTTCGGAAAATCATTCTATGATTCGTGTCGAGGGATTTCAAAATTTGGTTTTTCAAATTTTTGAAGGCTCCCTACTAGGATTCGTACAACGAAAAAAAAATAACAAGCCAAATTCAACAGCGCGATGATAAAAAGTTCGTTGAATCAATTCGTAATATCCCACACATGCACAAAGGAATAAATAAAATAAAGAAAATAAGTAATAAAAAATTATCGTTGAAAAAGCAACCGCACGTGGGTTCCTGCCCTATCGTTTCGCAATTCTCGCAAATGGTTCCACCTTTCGTTCTTTTTTTCTCCTCTCTCCCTCCCTCCTTCTCTCTCTCTCTTTCTCTCTCTCTCTCTCTCTCTCTCTTTCTCTCTCTCTCTCTCTCTCTCTCTCTCTCTCTCTCTCTCTCTCTCTCTCGTATTAATAAATAAAACGCCTGGACGCTGTGGTTTCCGACGTAATATAAATACGAGGAGCAAGAGCAGCGATCGCTGAAAGGTAGACGCGTTACTTTCTCTCTCTCTCTCTCTCTCTCTCTCTCTCTCTCTCTCTCTCTCTCTCTCTCTCTCTCTCCCTGTTTCCTGTGGCCAAAGCTCCAAAGCCACACACACAAATCTTGGCTCTTAACATTTCATATATAAACACAACCATAAATATATATATACATATATATTTCAATGTATATTCTGTGGAACTTTGTAAGAAGCTAAACGTGCGAGACATAAATATCACACGTGATGCAGAAAGAGTGCAGTGTATATACATATATTTAGCTGCGTATATATATAACTGCGTTTGTGAGCGATGCCCAGCAGGTGCTGCGAGAATCGGGTTCGTCGGATTGAAAGACGAGAAGTGAGAGGAAAAAAATTTGCTCGAGAGACACAAAGCGCTTTTGGCAATGCGGAGTAAAAAAAAAATCACGGCGTCACGGAGATAACGAGAGAGAGAGAAAAAAAGAGAGTTTGAAACTCTGAGGAAAAAAAGTGCAAGCTCGCGGGCTTTTACAATCGCGTACGAGCAGCTTCTCGAGTTGCATTTTTCGCTCACCAGAGGTCAACCACTTTGAGCGCGTATTCTCGAGAGTATTGCTGAATTTAATATCGTCAGCTGACACATTTAAAGGGACTTTAATGGCGTCAGCTGACGCAAACGTCGAGCAAAGGGGCCGAAGAGAAGAAGATAAACAAAAAATTTACCAAAGATTCTTAGCGAAAAATGAATCATGCTGCTCAAATATTTTAGATATCATAATTTGTATGTTCGATATATTTGTCGTATGTAAACTCTGACAAAACGCTGCAGAAAGAGTCGTTTCGCAGATCTTGGATGTTCGATATCATATCTAGAATACATGATATATAGATATACATATGAGGCATTCTCCGTCAATTCCGCCACTTTTTTTCGACCCTCTCAGATCCGTCCCATAACTTGTAGAAGTTTATACAATCTCTAATAGTATTAGTGGGATGTACAGAAAAATTCACAATACGGCAACTGATTTTTTTAACCCCGAAAAAAATCAGTTGCCGTATTCTGGATTTTTCTGTACTCCCCACCAATACTATTAGAGATTATATAAATTTGACAGTAGAATTGAAGGTGTCGGATTTCATCTTCATTTTTTTTTGCAGAACGATTTTCTTTGCCACACGAATAGAAATATAACTCATATTGCATTCAATAGTTGATGGAAAAACATAATTTTTTTGTATGAATATTTTTGTGTACATCCTCTCTGTTTTAAGCTATATGGATTCGAAAAAATATATGCTACTCCTCAATTCACCGCATGAAAAATCTTAAAAAAATGCAGAGACTACTTCCAAGTGGGATTAAACTATGACAAGTTATGGGACGGATCTGAGAGGGTCGAAAAAAAAAGTAGCGGAATTGACGGAGAATACCTCATATGTGTCATTCCCTATCAATTCAACGACGTTTTGTCGGTGACCCCTTCGAGTTTTTTCATTTCCTAATATGTTATTATTCATGCAAAAAGAAGTATCCATGTAATTTCTTAGCTCTCTATCTCAACCCATACCGAAGTTATTGATTTTTGAAAACATATTTTTAAAATAATCATAACTTCTTCAATAATCAAAATATTCTTATTTGTTAAGAGGTCATTTTTTTGTTTTTAAATGTACTTTTTGAAAAAAATATTGAAAATTGAGAAAAGTTTTTTTAAAATTTTTTTTTTAGCTGTTTTAAGCTACATTAATCTAAACAATTGGATTTTCTGTTTTCAACAAAAATTATAAAGTCTACGTAAAAAACACATTTTTGAGATTTTACCGAAGAAGGGATTCAATTAACTTCTTATTTAAAAAAAAAATGTCGATTTTTTTTCGTAATTTTCATCTTTTTTTTCTTCTATGACCACAATAGTTGATTTCAATGATGTTGGAATAAATAATTTCACTTCTCTCACATATTTTCTTTGTAAATTATAATTGTTAAAATTAAGCATTACTATTCAAGTACGTTTTGCAGTTTATTCAATTTTTTTACATAAAAAATTGTAATTCTTCATGTTAATTATTATAATTAACTAAGGCAATATGTGCGAGGAGTTGAATTTTTTATTATTATTATTTTTTATTATTGTTATTTTTTTATTATTTATTGAAATCAACTATTGTGGTCATAGAAAAAAAGACCAAAATTGTGGAAAAAAAATCGAATTTTTTTTTTATACATAATGACACATATATAGAATAATCTGATATATTTGCTACATGTAATCCACTGGTGTAAATTTCCATGGCAAAGTTATCGTGAGAATGTACTTTTCACCTTCATTTCAATCTATTGATTCGATAAATTTGATTAAATATTCAAATTTAATCCTTTAACTGCATTTTTAGGATATTCGCTGGTTCAATAGAAATTAATAGAGAATTTTCTTCAATCTTCATTTTCAAAATTCTAGAAAACTTTCACGTACAGTAATAAACATAAAAAACATTTGTTCAATCGGTTATATTTAAAATGACGAATTCATAAATTCAGAAATCTCGGATAAAATAGTAAAGGAATTACCTTTGAATGTATTCCGTACGAGAGTCATGCTCATATTAGATCTTTTCGCCTCTCTATGATCGCCGTTGTTGTGGATCCTCCGACGATCCGGAAAAAAATCGAAAAAAAAAAAACAAACAACAATTCTCTTCTCCGACGATGTACTTTCACGATCTCGTTGTTATTCCGTTTCCACTAGAATCCAGTATCATACAAAAGCGAGTTATCATGATCGTTGCCGTCGCGACGGCGATTTTTCGTCTCGGCTTATCCCGCCCTCTGTGGGATCTCGCCAAGTTTTCTCGCCGTTCGAACTATTTCCCGTCCAGATGGCGTCGCACTTTGCAATTCTCTCCGAACCCGCCAATTTTTCGCGCGACTCGCAACGAACGAACGACCGTTGTTGAGAAAAAAAAAGGCGCAACACCGACGGAGGCGGCATCAACGTGCGAAAAAAACCACACCGAGGATTTATGAAAAACAAACCGAACTCTCGATCAAGATCGTTGAAACGATAGATTTGTCTTCACTCGCGGCACGCATCAATTGCGACGGATGCAGGCGTTGATTCACGCGAGACAATAAAGCCAAATCCAGTGTTTTTTTTTTATTCAGTTGAGTTCCAGAAAAGAAAGTCAGCGTCGGAGTAAAGAGGAGCACGCTTTTCATGGGGGTTCTTCTCAGGATGTTACTTTTCACAAAAAAACTAACAAAGTTCCGAAAGATTTTTGCCGCAGTAATCGCGGCGGAATGCGGCGTCCGCGTTCGCTGATGAATCGTATAATTTCGAGCAGTATCGGCGACGGATGGCGAGGTGGCGTAGCCTCGTAAACCGATTCGTATACATATGTGTTTTCTTATGTATATATTTATCTAGTATATACGAAGGTGTATATATATATGTATATATATATATATATATATATAGTTCTCTTCTCTCTGGTTTATCGGTGAGTGCGGCGGTGCGCCGCGATACCTCACCCGTGCGTGTGAGGGCGCGCGAGAGGGAGGGAGGAAAAAACAAGACCGTCGCTCGGTGGGCGTAGAAGAGGCAGGGTAGAGGGGTCGAGAGATCTCGCGCAGAGGAAAACGAGAATAAGAGAGGGGAAGCGATAGAGAGAACGCGATAATGCGAGAGAAAGGAATCTCCGTAAAAAACGCTCCCGTATTCGTGTTTCACGAAGAAACGTTGTTAGATTGCATATCTTCTCCCGGACAAGAAAAATAACATTTTTTTTTGTTCGGTACAGAGCGGCCAATTTCATCACTTCGACGTTGCCGTCAAATCATTCGCCCCTCGCACAGCCGTGCGTAACACGTGCAAACATTAAAATCTATACTTTGGTATTTCCTTGCATCGTACATCGACGTATCTTTGGAACACGAATATTCTCGGATTTCTATTTCGTTCGCTTCGTTACGATGCGTTACTCTTTTTTCTTTATTCTCTCGTTGGTCTTCATCGTTTCCGGTATAATTTGCGTGTGTTTTTCTTTTCTCGATGTCGCCGGAGCGAAGGGATTCTTGGAAGAAAAAAAAGCATCGAATTTTCTTCACAATCAGTGGGTTTCAAGTGCAATGTACACGGTGTACGCGTAACATACGTGTAACAAACGAGGAGGCTGTTCGGCGCATCGGTCTATCGTGAGTCGAGCTCGCACAGGTCGACGATGGACGCGAACCGTATCTCGTTGTTTCTCTCTCTCCCACCACCCACGTACAACGCCCCCCTCCCCTCTCTCTCTCTCCCCCCTCGCCACGATCTCGTACGTCGACGAACGCGTTCACCATACGCGTCGTCTCGCACGGACGCGTACCAGAGACATTTTTTTATGTTCTTCCTCTTCTCTCTCTTTATCCAGCAAATTTTTCGAGCTTTCGTGCTCTTCTTATCTCCCTTCACGTTCGACCAACGAAGACTCCCTCCGCGATATTATCCCTGGGAGATTTTTCAACGATGAAAAAGAAAATAAAGGAAAAAAAAAAATGTTTCATCCGAACAAAACGTCCGCGGTGACCCTCATTGCTCGCGAGCGTCGGAGCGATACTCCTTCTCTCTCTATAAAATGCACGATCGACGTTTACAATTCACACTTCGCGAACTGAAAATTCCCCGCGCGAATTACACTTCAGGCACAAAAACTCGACGTGACGAGGGTTGCTCTTTGTTTTTCTTCGGTCACAGCGATACTCGCGGATATCCGTTTTCGTTGAAATTTCGAGACAACGAGAACAACAGAGAGGGGGCTTCTCTTCGTGCCCCGAGGAAAAACGCGAGACACGAAAATTCAGCACTGCAAATTTATCACGTATACATGGATTTTGATACCGTCGCGATAGTGGCCGGCTTTGTTTGATGCAAGTATTATAGTTTTTTTTTACCTCTCTCTTTCTTCGAACAACGAACAAAGTTAATTTGATACAGTTAAAACGGGGAGGGTGTAAAAACGAAAAGGAAGAAGAGAAGAAGGAACGAAGGAACCGAGAGACGCTTGCGGCCCCGCGGTGCTAGGACATGGCAGCAGGCGGACAGGCAGAATGTCGCGGTGTACTACCAGCGGAGAGTAGCTCACCGGTACCCGCGCGCAGTTTCTCCCGATGGATCCTCCACGGCACACCGACGACGCCGCATACATGGAAAACATGCGCACGTGTGTGCCCCGAAGGAGAGAGAGCGAGAGAGAGAGAGAGATGCAAGTGTGTTTCGATGCAGGGGAGGTTGCCCAGTGCGTGGATAAAGAGAGAGAGAGAGAGAGAGAAGATGAAGAGTGGAGGGGGTAGCTTTAACTATAGGATAGAGGAGATCGAGATGGGACGGTGATGGCCGTAATGGCGGACGCGAAGAGCAGCCACCGCCCCCGTCTTTCTCTCTCTCCCTTCCCCTCTCTCGCTCATCGTCTCCTCTCCTCCGCCCTTATTCGCCCCTCTTTCCGCTCGTTCCTCGATCCTCTCGCTCTTTCGCCCACAATTTCCGACTCTCTCGCGTTTCCCTTTTTCGCTTCGCCCTCTGTGGCGGCTCTCTTCGCTCCCCTACAAACGCCATAACCCAATCTCTCGCTGCCCTCTCCCCTCCCGCGAGTCCTCTACTCGCCCTCCGAGCGTCTCTCGCGACTCCACGAGCAAACACGCACCGAGGAGCGTGCAAACGAACGTGTTGCGTACACCGTGTTTCCTCTCATCGCGATTCCCTCCCCTCCCGCTCTCCCCCCACCGCGTCCCATTTTCCCCCACCCTCGGCTTGTCCGAGAATTCTAGCTCGACGAATCGCTACTCTCGCGTCCCAGGCGATTCCCCCCGCCCTCCCCTCGCCCCGCGGCACTGCGCGATACAGCGACGCTCGCAGCTTCACCTACGCACACATACGCAACGCGCAAAGTTTCTTTCCCTCTACTCGTTTATGTTTTATAGCCTCTTCTTCCCCCGCACCCTCCCCCGCGTCGATGACTCCGTGAGTTACGCGTGTGTCGTGTCCCCTCTACCTGGCGGAGCGCGTGTGTTTCCCTCGCGATCAACGAAAAAAACCAGGAGCGTAACGATGCTACTGTGGCGCCCTCGTATTTTTTGTGCGATGGGCTTTTTTTTCGATCATCTTTTTTTGTGCCACGTGTGAGAGATTCCACGTTTCGAGGTTATCGAAACGCGCGCGAACGATCGGATATTCCGTTTGAGAAAAGACGCGGCGATTCGGACGGTTGACCGATTGATATATTTGGGTAAGAGAAGAAACGCAGGGTTTTCGAATATATGTATTATTTGCGCGACAAATCGGAGACCCGGCGGCTCTCGCGAGTGAAAGAGGACTCCCTTATCTCACTGTTGAGCGAGTTTGTTACCGGAAACTTCGATATCTGCTTCTTTTTTGTTTCGTTCCTCACCGATGATAATAAAAACTCGTTCTCTCCCTCTCGCGCGCGTTCCGTATGCTCCGTTGTTGGATATACGTGCTCTCGATTTATCCGAGAGTTTTGCTCTTGTCTCTCACTTTTTCTTCTCTCGTTTGTTTTTAGACCATTATATTTTCGAAGAGTGTCTCGATGCGATTACATTTATACATACAAATAGAGCCATCGACGAGGAGTTTCGTCGAAGAAAAATGCGGTGACGTTGATTCGGTGAGAGGGCGCGATAAGGCGAATCTGTAACGCCGAAGAGAGGGGCGGAATAGGTCGTTTTCGTGATTAGAGGCCACGATCGTATTACAGAAATTCTCGTTCCCAGCAACAACACGATATACGTGATGTATATCTTTATACGTGTGTGTGTCTGTCTCTGTATATTATGCGCATCATTCTCGTACGAGTCTTCGTGAGTTTTAAATTGTAACAAACTCGCGCACGTGTCAAACGCATTGACATCGAGAGCTTTCAGGCTCGTTGAGCAAATCACTATTGCACACGAGACCAAAGTCCCAACGACGTTGCGTGCGCTTCTATCGAGGTAGTCTGTACGTGTGAACGACAGTTTCTCGAGCTGGTTTTTCCCTTTACGAAAGATCGGAGATTCTCGTGACTGAGCGTCCGCGTTAGGGACGAAATGAGAATCAAAATGATACGCGAGAGTACATTAATTTCTGACCAGAAATATTGCAGCTGCGATTATGAAAATTATAAGTTTGACGGATCATTCGGTAATCGGAATGATGATCAAAGAAATTATTCAAAGATGATTAAGGATTGAGGCTCATGATCGAAGAAGGAAGGTTGTTTACGGTATGACGATTTGTGATCTATCGAATGTTCACGATTCTCACACAACAAAATGGTGTACGTGCGAGAAATGCCGTATCATTGGTCGAGCACGTCGGAAATTGATAACGAAAATATGTATACAGCGATAATCAACGCATCTACGTATCGTTCCGGGCTAGATAAAAATTTACGAGAAAATGGACCTCTCGAGCCCAAAGAGCAAGAGTCATTTTTTGTTCTCTTCCCGTTATCTACACGTTACATAACGTGAATCCATCGACATTTATTTTATGAAACCCATCAGCGTGATTTTGAACCTCCACGACTTCAAGTTTCTCACGTCCAATCCGTGATACGTTGACGTCAAGAGAACATTTCTACTTTCCAGTAGAAAAATAGTAATTCGGAATTCTTGAAGTATTCGAAAAATATTTTAATTCGACAGCCATTCCTTGAAACTCGAAATTAAAAAAAATTGTACAATCTGATACAATTATCCTCGTGGGTGCTAAAAATTGGAAAAAAATAATAATGTAATACAATCACCCGCTTAACAAAAAAATAGAACATTATAATGTGACACAATCATCCCTGTAGGTTCAAAATTTAAAAAAATTATACTGTAACACAGTTATCCCACCAGATTGAAAAATAATTATAATTCAACAGAGTCAGGTTCGGAATTAAAATAAAAAAAATCTGATGTGAAATAGTCATGTCTGCGGTTGTAGAATTTCAAAAAAAAGTAGCGTGGAAATCTGAGACCACGAGGTTCAAACTGATGCTGATATTTTGAAGCCTTGGTGGTAAAAAAAAATCGAGTTTCGAAACTCTCGTAAAAACATGACGCGTATAATTGATCCCTAACGAGACGACCGGACGAGAGCTCCGTCGCTCTCTCTCGTTTTTAAGGTTTCCGAACTGGAATATCAACAACGACGAGACTCATCTCGATCGGTTGGTAACGTTTCACGATTCGTTCGCATACGAGTGAATTGATGAGTATAACACGAAGAGAGAGAAAGAGAAGAGAACAACGTTTATATTACATGGCGGCTTATAAGCCTGGGATACGATCAAAAAAAGAGAAAGAGAGCGAAAGAGAGAAGGAACAAACTGTGTCTGCTCTCGCTCTCTCTCTTTCTAGTGTCGGCGTTCGATACTATTATTAGTATGCAGCTGCCAGCAAATTACTGAATGAACCGACGTATAATCGCGTTCTCGAAAACAATGCTCGTTATGTGGTAAGCCTTTTGTGTACGCACATATACACGCATTATGCTCTGCGAAATACACAAGTGCATAAATGCGTGCACCCGTTTGTACAGCGTTTGATAAAACGCTTTTATCGCTTTTACCGAGACAATGAGGAACAAAGCTTTTCGATGGACCTCCAAGTATGATTATAATGATTAATATTCACGGACAGTAATTAATACAACATAAATTAGATTAAGCGCACACCTAATGAATGTAATATTTGTAACAATTGTAATCTATGTTATTTATGATTAATTAATTATTTTATTATTATTAATTAATTAATAATATTAATATATTAATAGATATTAATAGATTTTAGCTGGAAAAAAATACAACACATTTTTTTGTGCCGTTTTGTGACTCGAAAGTTATTCATCGTACGAAAAAAAAAGTAAAACATAACATTTAGGATTTTCAACGTACTTTTCAATGAAATTTTTTACAAACTCCTCCGAAAGCTCTATATTCCATTTTCGGAGCAAATTTTGTTTTGATTTTTTTGTTCTCAGAATTAACATCTTCGATTCGTCTTTAGTTTTAACAGTTTTTTACTTGATATATTTACAGATTATGAAAAAATTGGCATAGTGGAGAATCCATGCCTTCCCATGCGTTTTTCATTCCGAACGAATACACAAATTGCTCTGTGTATTAACAGGGTTGAGACTATTTATAGAAATTTTCCAAAGCCTGCATTTTTGTTTATTTTTTGTACTTTTTCAATTTGTTAAATCTTTTTTCATTTTTATTTGTTTATACATCTTTTTGTACACTTTAATAAACTTTATCAATGGATAATCCCTGTACACCTATAAAGTCTATTCAAATTAAAGTCAAAAGCTACTCACGTCTCTCAATTGCAAAAAAGAATTAATTAATTAATTTACCCTCTTTGGATACACCGACGTTTCTATGGCCAATGAGTACTTTTTCAGTTCAATTTTGGCATGATTTTTCGGAATGAAGCAGTGATACTGCTTTGTTCCTGGAATCGTCTTCGCGATATAAAAACGAGATTATTTTATTATTTTTCCCTGTCTACGATTAATAATGATAAAATATCAATATCTACACTATTTCGTTAAATCACTCTGTAATGATTGATTGTATCAATAAAAGTCCATTTGAAATAATGGATTCTCCACTATGTCAATTTTTTTATAGTCTGTAAATATATCAAGGGAAAAACTGTTAAAACTACAGACGAAGAGAAGATGTTAATTTTGAGAAAAAAATATCAAAACAAAATTTGCTCCGAAAATGGCATACAGAGCTTTCGGAGGAGTTTGTAAAAAATTTCAGTGAAAAATACGTTGAAAATCCTAAATTTTGTTCCACTTTTTTTTCGTGCGATGAATAACTTTTGAGTTACAAATAAGACAAAAAAAATTTTGTATTTTTTTCCGGCTAAAATATGTAATTTAAAAATCTGAAAAAAATCACGAATGTTCTTGATAGTTGGAACTACTTTCCAAAAATTTGTATGCGATTTTTGGCGATTTCAAAATATGGGGTGGCCGACTAGACGTGGAATGCCTCATACGTAATATATTATATGTGATTTTATACCAAATCAATTTATAATTTCGAGTTTATATATCTGAGGACAGGCTCCCCGTACTTATAAGTGTAAGAGTTGAAAATGTTGACGCACTGTTCTTGAAAGCTACTGGATGGAATAAAAAAAATGTCGTAAAGCCGACTTTAGAGGAGAAAAGACAGGTTGCAATAGTATCAAGCAGCACACCCCTTTTTTACCCCCAACTTTACCCGCTTATAACTTATTCGATGTTAATTTTTTTTCTCGATAATTTATCATGAAAATAATAATAAATCGGTTGTAAAAAAAGAATGGTAAAGATATTTTTTCTTTTTTCTTATCGAGCTCGACAAAACGCTCAAAATGTATGTCTGAGGTCCGAATACCGTCTCAAGCGTGTCAACGCTGGTAAATTAAATGTCCAGCGTCTTTCTCACGCGCTTATAAAAATTGTCAAGAATGCGCGCTCGTGATAGCTCGAAATCGTCACCGTGTTTCAATATAAACGCTCGTACGAGGGAGAGAGAGAGAGAGACAAAGAGAGAAGAGCAGTAATGAAGAGTAAAATGCGAGCAGGAGGAATCAGCGTCGAGACGAGAAGACGCGCATCACGCTTTACGATCAATTGTCCACGAGTCGGAGTTCGTTACCGAGCCCATCCATCATCATCGTTATTTTCTTGGCCATCCATACACATACAATTACATATAAACATATGAAACTCCCTCCAGTCACATTTAGCTGCCCTATTCCCGAAACAAAGTTTCTCAGAGGGAATTTAGCGCTCTTCCGTGAGTATGGGACAAAATTTGCGTGCAAAGAGATAAAAAGAATCGGATACTGACCATAAAAAGTCGATTATCTTGAGGCAGAGAGAAAGAGAGCGGTTTGGCGCCCGATCGAAACGGCCCTGGAGTGCCTCCGTTGTCGGGTCCAGCCGATGACGCAGCTATCGCGTCTCGAAGGGACGCGGTGAGATCTCCGAGCTCAGCGGGGGCCAACAAGGCCTCTAGTGGGGATAAAGTTGTTCTCTTTTTCTCTCTCTCTCTCTCGCTCTTTACCCCTCATTCTCACGGGCACACACTGGAGTTTTATTGTGTGGGGGAGAAGAGGGAAAAGAAAGAAAAAAAAAGCTCTCTTCCCTCCATAGAGAGAATCGTCGGTGATACCCCTTTTTGTTGCCGCCTATTAGGCGCCGCTGCCACCGCCACGGCGTGATTCGCAACTGTGTTTCTTTATCTCGTCGGTGTGCGGTGCCTCACCGCCGCGATATCGCCTTCTCTCCTGTGGCCCCGGCAAGTCCAATGACTATTCGTATATACGGTGTATATATGTATATATATATATGCGTGTGTGTATTCGCTCTCGTTCTCTTTACGATTTCCTTTCGCATATTCTCATTCCTTTTTTTTTTCTCTCCATATCCGGGCGATAGATGGACGCCCGAATCATGCAGCAATTTACACGAATACCGGTCGTAACCAGCCAGAGATATTTATCTTGTTTTTTTTTGCCAATACAAAATTATTTTTACTTTGTTTAATTAATTTTGATTAATCGTTGAGTTCTCGGTTAATTTTCTTAATTAATAGTATCAAGAAATCTTTTTTTTTTTTTTAACGTCAATTTATTTGGAATTGATAGATCAATGGAAATTTTTCAGAGACTTTTTGTAGTGCCTTCATGCAGAGGCGACTCGGTCTCAATTTTTTTCTCGACAATTTCATGCTCAAAATGTAACGAAAAATGATTTTGAACGATTTAACACAAATTTTTAGTTATTTGTAAATTTCGTATTTAGGTGTAAAAGTGAAAAGATACAATTTCTCAAATCTCATTTTTGTTATTAATTTATGTGCTATTATTAGGCAAGAAACGCTTAAAAAGTTCGGATTTTATAACATTTTGAAATTCAACCAATTTGGCAAAGCTACTTTTCTCATTTGTACTGTTGTCGATCTCGAAGCTTCGAAAAATACAAAATGCTTCTAAAAAAGTTTCTTAAGAGGGAGATCTTCGTTTAATAAACAGAAAAATTAAATGATAATTTTGAGAGATCCCGATTTAACAACATTTTTCAGATAACTGTAAATTTAGTATTTAGATTTAAAAACGAAAAATGCAAATTTTTCAAATCTCAATTCCTCGACTAATTTATTTGGTATTTAATAAGGAAATTTTGAAATACAATCAATTTTGGAAAACTACTATTCTAAGATTCAGCTGTCGATCTAAAAGCTCCAAATAATTACGAAAAAGCTTGGAATTTCATTTTGTGGAAATAAAGGGAGAAAAATAAACGTGCGAAGCAAAAAGGAAAAAGTTAAAAATCTACGAGGATTTTCTGTTAACTTACTCGAGAGATATTCGAGGGAAAATGAAAATTCAAAGTCTCCGTACGATAAACAGGAAGACTAAAGTGGAACAAATAAAGGCTGAATCATAGCGACGATCCCGCGTGAACGTGACTCGATTTATTTACACGAATTACCGAAATCTCGTACGACGATTTTCGTGCGCTCTAAGAGACTTTTCCATATTATCGCGGAGGTCGAGACGAAAATTAACAGTTCAAAGTCTCTCGTTCAAATACATGTAGCTCTCTCTCTCTCTCTCCCTCTTCTCAACGCACGAGACTCGTTACGGGAGAATGAAAATGTTTTGTTAGCTGCAAACTGAGGAGCGAGCGCGTTTACAGCGGCTGCGACTCTCGTTGTCGGTGACCAAACATGCGCGCGCCCTCGCGGAATGATTCATTTTAAATATATCTCATTTTTTCTTCTTCCACACAGTCTAAGCGTCATTGTTATCACGAACAATAACCGCAACTCTCGCACAAGATAATATCAACATTCTCGAATTTTAATAATGCAGAATTTTTGAGATATTACGACTTTTTTAAAATTTTCTTTAATTATTTTGGCACTGGACGAATTTGTGGTCAAACATTATATATGTTTAATTTTAATTAATTTAATTTAATTTTTGCCCAAGGCCCATTTTTTCCATTTTGACAATTTGTCGAAAGGAAAAAGAGAGAAGCCTTACAAAAGGAGACACAATCTCTGCGAGGTCCGTCTCTGTATAGACACCCTCCCAGAAACTCTCATTCCTAATGTCTATCTGGCTCGTTTATACATACACGCGTCTTTGTATAAAATAGCTTGTATCTCACGTAGCGAGAGCGGTGTAACTTTGGTTCTCCTCGTATCCCGTAAAAACTAAAGCTACCGTGGACAAAAAAAACCTGACCTCTCGAACAAATGTGCACCATGTGTGAGCCACTTGCGCCCTCGTCTCCGTACCCGGTTCTCATTCCATGCCTGCCTCTCTCTCTCTCTCTCTTTCTCTCTCTTCTTCGTTAAGTCTAAGTTTTCGCGCCCATTTAACGTTCCGTTTCTTCTCACGTTATCCCTCCCTCCCTCCCTCCCTCTCTCTCTCTCTCTCTCTCTCTCTCTCTCTCTCTCTCTCTCTCTCTTCTAAAACACACACAGAGGGAGATCCTTGCTTTTAGTACGTTTTGGAGACTTGCCTTTCTTTATCGCTTCGGTTCCTCGGCTGGCTCGATTGGACTTTGGCTTCTCTTTCTCGCTGTCATCACCGTGCCACGGCCCAGGGGATGCCCACGATGCTCGATGCACCTATAGAGGAGACCCCAGGAATCCGAGCTGCTCCTCGAGGGGACGCTGTTGAAACAAAAATAAAAGAATGAAGAGAAGAAAAAAAACACGAAATATCCCCCTACTTTTCGTCGTAGCAGCCTGCAAAGGGCCATCTTGAGATTAAAAATGGCCGTTCGAAGAAGCGTTTTCTTTTTTTTTCATGAGAAAAACATCCTGAGCTTCTTTGTCAAAAAAAAAAAAATAATAATATCATCGGGAACAAATCTTTTCGTTACAGGTGTTCGAACTGGTCGATTAATTGGAAGAATTTAGTATATATTTTTTTAATATGTTTAATTTTTAATATTCCATTTTTGTAATAGTTGAAAATTCAGAAAAATTTTGAAAGGTTGAAAATAAAAATAAAAACAGGAAATGCCTGATACTTCGTTCTATTTTTACTACAACCTTCACAAACAATTCCCTGTAAGACTGAATTTTATATTCTTCCACTAACAAAGTTCGATGATCAGGAGGAGGGGAGGCGGGATACTGTGTTTTTGCACACTTTAAGTCAGAATTGAGAAACAATTTAAATTTCGATTCCCTATTTTGGACCCTATTTTGTACAAGAATAAAAATATTCCTAAAATGATTCAACCTCGAACCCTAAAAAGGGATGAGGGGCATATTTGGTTGGCTCAATTTTTATTCAATCTCGTATGTACTTGTTAAAATTATTTTTGCGGGCGGCCATTTTGCCTTCCCTACATATCCGTACATGTACTGTCCAGTAGAGTCTCGAACAACAAACGTTATTAGAGTATCAAAGGTATGGAACTCCCGGTATCAAGCGTGTGCTTTGTCGAGTACAAACCCCGGAGGGGCGGAGGGGGCCTGCAAATATTTGCTTCCCGTGCCCGAGTGTACAGTTCGAGTCTTCCGAAGCTACCGTGAACACTCGAGACGATACGTTACAACTCGTGCAATAATATATGTAGACACAACTCACAGTTGCACCCTGAAAAAAAGCGTTCAAACAATGTTCGAGAGCCACGATTGTTTTTTCAGAAATTACATACATAGTTACTAAATTGAAATAAACTCTCCCTTTTAATAAATAAAACGAGAATCTACACTGAAAAAAATGATCTACCGTGTTCACCATATTCAAGGAACCTCCACATTTTTTTTGGTAGCCCCGACTAAAAATATGGTAGTCACAACTATATAAAAATGGTGGTTTTAACAAAAAAGATCAACAGCTAACGCCTTTAAAAAATTTGGAATTATCATTTTTATTGTTGTAGTTCTCACAGTTACTAAGTTCGGTTACCGCGAAATTAGGGTCCCTGGATGGTTTGTAATTGATGTCAAAATGTTGAACCATAATTTTGGCCTGAGAAAATACGACTCTAGAGAGCGATAATCGAGACAGTTTTTTCTAAGGATCTAAAAACAAGTTTTAAAAGTTTAATTGCTAGAAAGTAATTGCAGCTTTTAATAATGTATTATTATTCAACAATGTTTTTTGAAATTTTGGGAAGATAGTGAAGAAATTGTTCACGATATCCATAGTAGTTTGAACCCTCCACAATAAACGCAACCACAAATGGGATAACCACGGCTATAAAAATAACAATTCCAAAAATCATCGACTAAGCGCATTTTCATCGTTGTGCTTATTTTTTACAGTCCACTATATAAAATAGCAGGGCTTCCTGACCAACGTAACATCATCGCGTTATGGTTAACCATAATTTCTTCAATTCGTTCATTAAAAAAAACAAGAATAATTATAAACAACGGTCGCAGTGAACGTTCAGGTAAGAAAAAATCAGGCATAAGGTCGACAGATTTAATGCACAACGAGCTGGGAAGGCTACGAGGTTACGTGAAATATTGTGCATGTGGCAAGGGTAGGAAAAAAAAATACACAACGAAAGGGCGAAAAGAGTGCTCGGGGCACCGGTGTGTATTCCCGAGAGAAAATTCGTGAACGAGACAAATGGACTTGATACACGTGGGCCTGTGTAAGTGTGAGGCAGAAAAAGCGTGTACTCGAGGCGGACGTTTAAATATATACAAAAAAAAAAGTATAGAAATAGAATGAGAGAGAAAGATGAAGGGACGGGGATGGTAAAGACCGTACATGGTGTATGTACAACGAGAACGAGTGTGTGCTTACCTATGGATCTCGAAAAGTTTCGAAGGCCCATGGTCACCATATGGGCGACAGCCTGGGGGCTCTCTGTGACGAGCGTGCGCGCGTGTGTTCACCTTCGATTTCGACCCCGTATGCGGGCCAGATTTTACGGGGAGTTCCGTCGCACCCCCCCAAAACTGATTTATATATATATATAGAGAGAGAAAGAGAGAAAGAGAGGGATGAAAATTTGTGCGTGGCGGTCGACGATGGACCTCGAGTGCTTCACACACGCCGGGGGTCCCGTTAATGTTTTTTCGGCTTTTTCGGTCAACGCTATCGGGGACATTTATTTTTCAAAAGTAATTTTTCTATAAATATCCCACAAACGCTCTTATTTTATCTATATTTTTATAATAATTTCTAATAAAATTTTATCCATGTTTATTTTATTTTATTATTTTTTATCTAAACTAAATTTAAGTTTAAAATTGTTGTGCGTGGGAAATTTAGTTTCAATTAATAACTCAATTATAATTATTTTTGTAATGGCCAATAATTTTTTCTACTCTAACCAATTACAATAGAAATTGTCTGGGAAATATGAAAAGATCCAAAAAACGGAAATTTTTATTGGCAAATTTTGGAACCCCCGAACGATTTTGCATCGGAATCGGGCTTTCTTTAACTCAGGCGACACTGAAATAGACATTTGGCAGCTTGAGACGATGCTGTTTGTTAAAATTTCACAAATATAGAATTTCAACCCGTTTGCAATTATTCTCTCGATGCACGTTCCAGGGGCGTTCAACCCTCGGAATAAGCCATCTCTCTCGTTCCCAGCTGTAACCCGTGAACGTGTGCGTCGAACGAGATTTAAAGGGATGGTGGTTATAAGCCAGAGACCTTTTGCCAAAGGTGTGCACTGAAAAATGCCAGGCTAAACACATATATGAGCTCCCCCATCGATGGATATTGGATATGGTCGGATTGTGTGTGGGCGAAGAGAGGGAGAGTCAGAGATGACTACAATATACGATGCACATATATATATACATACACTTCCAGAGCAAAGAGAGCTTCGCATATAATTTTCCTCGGCCATCAGCGCATTTCCCCTAGGGGTGCATAGAGAAAGAGGGAGAGAGAAAGAGGGAGAGAATGAAACAGAGAGACTCGAGAGCAAAGCTAAGCCAGTAATGCAATAACTTGAATAGGTGTGCACGCAGCCGGAAAGAACATAACCTCCACCTATATTCTTCCGTGCGTGATGGACGCGAATGAAATATAAGAGAACGAGTAAACTACCCCAATGTCAACGCGATAACGAAATAACGGTCCAAAAATTTCCACGATTTAAAAAAAACGTCCGAGTCCATGCGAGTTCCCATCGAGATGGTTTAAACGCTTCACCAGAAATTTTTCCTCCATATACAGGGGCTCGGTTTTTACGGAAGCTTGAGTGAAGCTTAGGAAAAGCTAAGCAATATATCGTTCTGACTGGACTTGACTTTGAAAACTAGCAGAGTCGAGGTAGCAACTTAAGCTCGATTTTTTGTAATTGGCAGTAGGACTTTTGAGCGCTTGTGTTGATTTGTTGACTCTCTGAAGGTTTTGTAAACATTAAAGAAGAGTTTAAGTGCAAACTCTGTTTTGACTATAGTCAAGTCCTATTGGAAAGTAAACCAATTTCAAGTCAGCTTATAAATAATGCAGGTCCAGAATTTTTTTTATCAGACCACTGCGAATTTAGAAGAGTCAACGGTCAACTAATCAATTTAGCGTGGAATCTGATCCAATATATTATCGGTGTCGCGATATGAAATTTTTCACCTAAATGCATCAACGCGCAATGTGTTCTATTCACATCCCAATTGTAACGTATATCGTGTATCTTTGTATATTACGACGATATATGTCTATGGGTTAACGAAAATCTCGCTCCTTTATTGGACGTATATTTATTTTAATGCACAGGAAAAATACGTGTTCACGTGAGCGACGATGATAATGGGACGTGCACAAGATTACACAAGGGGTGGCAAAGCTCTCGCGCGTGTCCCCGAGACACTCTTACCTCTCTTATATATATATCCTGTGCACACATATATCAAGCATTCTACGAGAGATGACCTTTTGTTCGTCGACTTTGCGGCAGTTTTGTCATCACACTTCACCCCCATAATCTATACTGGTGAAAAGATGAAAGAAAAAAAAGTACAAGGAGCGAAAAAGATAAGATCGATTCTTGTGGGAAATAATTGGCAGTACATTTTTTCGATGGACTCTAAACTAAATTTTTTAGACTCGACGAATAAAAGGGTTGATTGATGGAAAATGCTTCATATATAGGTAGTTAATAGCGGTAGCCTGCAGTCAAATACATACATATATATCGAGGGGAAAGAAGAGAAAAAGGAGATATATGGGGAGACGGTAAGAGAGAGAGAGAGAGAGAGAGAGAGAGAGAGAGAGAGAGAGAGAGAGAGATGGGACACACGAAAGAGAATGAATGAATGGCTTCCAATCTGTTCCATCCCTTTGTTGAAACGGCTCGTGCCGCGTGTGCAAATCTCTACCGTCCCCGTGTGCCCCGGCATACACATACCTCGTTCCCCGCTGTATTATGTATACACTGCACAATTCTACGGTCTCATATACTCACGGTCATAGGTATAACTCCTGTATACATACATATATATGTATAAACGAATAAAGATACATTAGGGAGGTGTTTAACAGTGATATCAGTGAATTCCGACGATTACACCACCGCCAAATTTTCAAATGAATAAATGAAAATGTGCGCCAAGTTCCAGGTTAGAATTTTTATAGGCCCATTTCGAATCACGCAAAGTTTATGTCGAAAAAAGATTATTCGTAAGAATAAAAAAGGAAAAAAAGTTTTAAATAAAAATTTATAAACATTTTGATTTTTTAGGAAAATCATTGGTAGATTCGTGGTCAGAGGGACAAAATACATCGACATGAGGTTTTAAAAGAACAAATTAGAAAAAAAAACCCGCATTTTGGCCATTTTTGAACTGGTTCACTCAAATAGCTTTAACTTTTTTTCTAGACAAAATTTCGGATTGGCAAAATTTCGGATCTGCGTTTATTCTCTTCCTGATCGTTAAAACTTCTAAATGCCGCTTGGTTCATCCGAATAAGATCATTTTTCAATTTTAGGCAAATTTTTAAAATTCAATAATCGATTTTCGCAAATTTTCCGTTTTTTTCGACGATTTTCAAACTGCTCTCATTGCAACAACAATTTAGATATCGGGATGAAGCAAACGCCATTCTCTAAGTTTAGTGACAACATTTGAGTACGAAAAATAAATTTTTGAATCGGTCGAACCGAAGTAAAGTTATGAGCACTTGAAATTTCGCTATTTTGAGGTTTTCGAAAAGCCGACCAAAAAGGAGTAAATTTTTTTTTTAATAACGTTTTAGAGGCATATTTCGATGCAAAATTTACCGCAGATTTCAAATCACGCAGTCATTTCATCGAAGAATAATTATTCGCGAGCGGAAGCGGAAAAAAACACTTTAAAAATTGATTTTGTCAAATAAAAAGAAATTATGAAAAACTTGACTCATATTATGTCGTTTTCTATCTCCGGGGGCATGAATTAATTTAAAAGACTTTTATTCAGGTGAGATTACGATTAAAATCTTTCAATTATTCGATCAAAAAATTTCATTTTGTTTTTTTAATAATCAAAATGGATTTGATCTATTTTTTCATTCATCCACAAAATAGATATTTACCGGACATACACGATACATGGAAAATCCGCCGAGAAAAATCTTTCTTATTAGTAGGAGGAACGTGGACAAATTCGTCCTCATTTTTATAAATTTATCAAAAACATGCCTGGAAGGATGTAATCATTACAAATTCCCTTAAATCTTCGTTAAGGAACACCCTAATATGAATTATACTTTTACCAGCCCCCCCCCCCCCCCACGGGTCGGCATTTGTACGTATATCGGACAACGTATGTGTGTGTTTTGGGCCCCCCAAGTCTCTTCTGCACACGCCTCACACCTGAGCACAATGAAATACCCGATTTCACCCTTAGTCCTCTCTGCCCCAATCTTCTCTTTACCACCCCATCTCGTGTTTAAATACTGGACTCGCAGGGGTGCCTCGTTTTTCCACCCTCTATCGCTCTTTCCTCCGTTTTTCTTCCACAATCACCGGCATCTCGGGTCTGATTTTATAAATCTGACTGTACAGAGATACATTTTTCCCAGGTAAAAAGTTTCACATGACAATTTAGCGACCCGACTGAAAAATATCTATTCCAGCTTCTCTTCACATTTCGTTATCAAGCGATTCACTGGATTATTTTTGAGGGCAAAGGAAAGACTCTCTATCGAGTAGTTTACCTTTTTTCACCCGCATGAGAGCCTCGATTAAATTGGTAGGTTAATATTGAGTGAGATCAAATTGGTACCGTCCAAAAGCGACAATTAACCCTCACGTCGTTCTATTAAAAAACGACAGGACGGGAAATTACCTGCGGGATCTTTTTTTCGTTTTATACGTATGATGGATTTATATATATATGTATATTGTATATAGGTAATAATCGTGAGCTTCTAGCGTGCGAAGCAGGGAGAACCCGACGAATGAGTCAACGATCGAGAAGTGTGCGGGTCGCTTTCATTGTCAATTTAACTGTGCGCGTCGCTCTCGTCCGGCGTAAATAACGTGGGATGCCGGGATGATATTATACCTATGGGTCACGCCGAGTAGACTCAAACGCCATTCGACTCTACCTCTGGGATTTGATCCATGATTTTTCCTACGATTCTACAGACTCTAATGTGCACTACAAATTTTTTTCAGATTTTCTCAATCAGCTGTTTGATTTTAAGAATTTTTTTCCCAAAGCCAAACGCGTCTGGTTAAATGATAGAAAAATAAATTCGTTAAATTAGCAATAGAAATTTACAAAATAATTGCTCTCTGAAAAAAGGCTTTAATTTTTTGAAAAGCTTAATTTAAAGAAGGCAAAAATGTATCCATCTATCTAAAAAGACATGAGAAAATTATCAAAAATTAAAGAGTAAAATGGAATTGGTCTGACTCACGAATTTTTGTAAAATTTTTATTTTATTATTTTTATAAATTTTCGAGTGATATTCGAGGTTTGAATCCCGGGAAAATCGCACAAAAATTCGTGAATCAAATCTGAGAGGGTGAGGGTCAAATGTTGGTCGAGTTTGATCGAAATAGCCCATATATATCTATATATGAGGGTGGGTACAGCGCCAGAGCGCCGCAGTGGCGGAGCCAACGAGTCAGATCCCCGGCACATAACAGACACAAGAGGCGAAACGACGATAAAATGCGATATATAGGTGCGCGAGTCGCGACGCAAAAATACATTTATATGTGACTAAAGAGGGTCTTGAAAGTTGTAAGAGTTGAAAAATCAATTTTTTCAAAATTATATTTTTTGACAATACGTCTCGAGAAGATTTCTTGAAAATTTCAAGACGATCGGACCAAAATTCACAAAGTTACAGGCAGTTGATTCAGAATTCAGGATTTTAATAATGGGAAGTGGCTCCTGAAAATCGACTTCAACTTTCTTATAAATATATTAAGCATTCCACGCCATTTGGATCAACATCTTGCCTTGATAATTCCGATTTTTCTCTAAATTTTTTATTGAAAAAAACAGATTTGAAATGAATACATTTTCCCAAATTTTTTCAAAATTGTTTGGCCACGCGTTTTTTGATTTTTATTTTTTTCTATGAAAAAAAGGACCACTTTGTAAAATCTGAAAAAATTCAGAAAAATCTAATAAAATATAACAAATTTTTTGGGCTTCGTTCCAAAATGGAGATTTTAATACTCTGTGAGTAAAATTAAAAAAATTACTCATAGAGTGCGAAAATCTCCATTTTGGAACAAGGCCCAAAAATTTTGTTACATTTTATTAGATTATTCTGAATTTTTCAGATTTTACAAAGGGGTCCCTTTAAAAAAATATATATATATATATATCCTAAGAACGCGTGACCAAAAAATTCTGAAATAATTTGGACAATTTTTTTCAAAGTTTTTTTTTATATAAAAAATTTAGAGGAAAATCGAAATCATCAAGACAAGATTTTGTCATGTCATTCCACGACATTCCGATCAAAATCTTGCCTCGATGATTTCGATTTTCCTCTAAATTTTTTTTATATAAAAAAAACACATTGAAATACATTTTTCTAAATTTTTTCAGAATTTTTTGGTCACGCGTTCTTTGGATTTTTTTTTTCGAAAAAAGGGACCCCTTTGTAAAATCTAAAAAAATTCAGAATAATCCAATAAAATATAACAAAATTTTTGGGCTTTGTTCAAAAATGGAGATTTTAATACTCTATGAGTAAAATTTTTTTTTTTGCAATATTACTCATAGAGTATTAAAATCTCCATTTTCGAACGAAGCCCAAAAAATTTTGAAAACATTTGGGAAAATGTATTTCAATGTGTTTTTTCAATATAAAAAATGTGGAGGAAAATCGAAATGATCAAGGGAAGATGTTATAATAAATAAAATTCTAAAAAAAAAAATGTTTTTGAATTTTTTCATCTATTATTTGAAGCACCAAATTTGTATAAAATTATAAATATTTCAGAATTTTCTAAATTTAAAAAAAAATGGCAATAATAAGCTTTTTTACCCGTCTGATTGACCTATTTTTCAAAATACCAAACTCTCATAAAAGTACAAGTACAATTTAAAAGAAAAGGCAATAATACGCTTTTCGACCAAAACCCTCTCAACACCAAACGATTTTACTCTCTCTCCGATATACGAACGAAGCGAGATTATATCCTCGACAAACGAGCATGCGGGCGTCTCGGGACTCCGGGAATTCACTCAATTTAAGGGTAATTGTTTAATTGGGAAGGATACACTTACCGGGGCGCTTTTATAAGTGTGTATTTCTTTTTCTCTCTTTTTTTTTAATCTCCGTGCAAAAGCAGCGCCCTCTGTGCTCCGGCATGCGTAAAAATATCGAACAAACGTGTGTATTTGTCTGTAAATACACCGATGTATCTCGTTTTAACCATTTATATCTCGCGTATCTCGTTAAACGTTAATTCAACGGTTCGAGCCGCGTAGGTTATTCCAGGAAAACACGTATACTCAAATATATATGTATCTATGTCCATGCATCTGTGTTCGTGAGATCCCGCGATACCTACGAAAAGCCATCTGTCGGATTTTTCTTCAAATGCAATGGAAAACGCCGCGGCTTATACGTGCAAGCTACACGGACAAATATCATTCCAGAATCCACGCAAAATGTTATGGACACGTGGGGAGGGAGGTCTCTCTCTCTCTCTATTCTCGCATATAGCAGATACACACCGCAGCGCGTCAACTTATTGATCGAGAGAACGAGAGAGAGAGAGAGAGAGAGAGAGAGAGAGAGACCGCGCCGGACAACCGGAGCGTCTCTCGCTAATTTGCAACCATTTCGCGGCTACAGCGCTTTGTATATTATGGCGTAGCATCGGAATATTAACAAACACAGCTGAGCCCGTCCTCGACCCGCTGAATTTGATATTCTTTTCACAATTATCATGTTGCAATAACGCCGATTAGGAAATCGAGATATCACTCAACATAAAGCGGAAAAATTAGAGGTAACAATTTCAGAGGCATTGCTTCGATCCTCAAAAAACCATTGATAAATGGAAATTCAATGAATCATGTCCATGAGAAATATAATTCCGAAGAATGCCAAGAAATCTCTCGGATTCGAATCTCGTTGGAGTTTGTTTCTAAAAGAAAGAACGGATAAACGAGGATAAATTTGATTCGAGAGTGTATTTCGAGGCAGGGTTGCGAAATTTTTAATGAAAAAATAATGCATTAATCATTACTTTTTTAATGGCAAATGGAAATAATTTTCATTAACCATTAAATTTATTTCCACTAACCATTAACCATTAACATTTAATGGTTAATGGCTAATGGAAATAATTTCCATTAATTATTAACATTTAACGGTAAATGGAAATCATTTTCATTAACCATTAACATTTAACGGTTTCGGAGATAATTTCTATTAACCATCAACATTTCATGGTTAATGAAAATAATTTCCATTAACCATTAACATTTAACGGTTAATGGAGATGATTTCCATTAACCATTAATATTTAATGGTTAATCGCAATAATTTCCATTAACCATTAACATTTAACGGTTAATGGAGATAATTTCCACTAACCATTAATAATTAATGGTTAATCGCAATAATTTCCATTAACCGTTAACATTTAACGGTTAATGGAAATAATTTCCATTAACCATTAACCATTAACATTTAATGGTTAATATGGCAATAATTTTCATTAACCATTAACATTTAATGGTTAATGGAAATAATTTTAATTTATCAATAAGCGTTAATGGTTATTGAAAATGTAAATGCAGTAAAAAAAAGTAATGCATTATTTGCAACCCTGTTTCGAAGCTTCGTATGTCGCATTAGCGAATGATAAAGTCAAAAGTGGACGGGAATAACGCGCGTGGACATATATTTTCGAGGAGGTGAAAGAGACGTTGATAAAAGGCGGAGTTCCGAGGAAAAGTAGCAAGAGGTAAAGATTCGCGAAGGGGGATGCTCGATGGTTCCGCGCAGAGCGAGAAGGGTTCAGGATTATGCGAGAGATGAAAGTCGGAGAAGGGATGCGAGAGAGGGGCATCGATAGAGACGAGGGTGAAAAGGGGATGAGAGTGAGAAGGAAGAAGAAAAAAAAGGAAAGGGTAGGTGGAGGGTGGAATTGGTCCGCCAGTCACGAGATGGATGTAGGGTGAATTTCGCGTGTGCCACGTGCCCCGCGATCAGAGTGCTCCCTTGCGAAGCTCTCCTACTATTATTTACCTCCTCGCGTCTTCGCGGTACGCGCCAGAATGAGCCCATCCGTACCTCCACCACCGAAATTTCGCCCGCACCGCCACGCGGTCACGTGACACCTCGGTATTTCCCTCTCTCTCTTTCTCTCGCTCATTCGCTTTCTCCATTGTCACAGTAAATGCGAATGCAGTCAATATGGGGGGAGAAATAGTGGAACAAACCTAATGGTAATTCGTAAAGACGAGAATGGAAAAAAGATCTCTGGGAGATCGGAATGAGTCATCGGGATGCTTTTGGCTGTTTTTCTATTCCGCATGGAGGCGCGTCGGTGATACGTACGGCGCTGATTTTCGCGTTCATCCATGCGGATATATATATATATTGAGGAGGATAGTGTACGATTTTGATTAATGTTTCGGAACAACATGGATGAGAAATTGAGGTCATGTGGGATGTGTTTCCCATGAAAACGAATGCTTCTCATCGGCGCCTACACGGAAATAAATGCGATTTAGGAAAGAATGCAGATTTATGGAAGGTCACCTTGATATTCGATGTTAAGTCGGCACTGTCCATATTGATTAGAATTAGAAGACAAATTAAATTTCCGCGTGAAACAAATCGTTTCCCCTCGTGAATCGATTGTTCGACAAAGAAGTCAAGTTCCCTGAGAGTTTAAGAAAATTCTTCTGGGATCCTAGATTTTCGTCTTAAGAAGTCCAATGCGCCGTCGAGCGCAAAGAACGCGCGTGATCTGGCAAGGCTAAACAGGTGATAAGATGGGGAGCAAAGACGTCGAAAGTGGGATGAAAATAATCGTGATGAGAATGAAATCGTATGAATTCGGGGCATTCGTATAAAGACGCGCATGAGAGAAAGGGAGAGGGCAAGAGAGAGAGAGAGAGAGAGGGGTATATACGTGTATAGATACAGTGAGGCGTCAGCGAGCAATAAACTAAGTAATAGGTGACCCGTTATCGACTCGAGAGAGAGAGAGAGAGAGAGAGAGAGAGAGAGAGAGAGAGAGAGAGATACGAAGAGAGAAAAAGAACTCGTATAATATAATGGCTATTCGTATATAGTCGGTGTGGTCGATTGGACTCGGAGACGCAAAACTCGAAGTGAGTGCTGCTGCTTAACAACGAAGAGGTTATCGAACTCCTCTCTCTCTCTTTCTTTGCCTCCTCTCTCGCGGATGCTCGAGATCGTCGTCTTTTTTTTCCTGCACACCGTGGCCACGCCATCTTGTTTTTTTTCTCTATTTTTTTTCTACGCAACCTCCGATTGCCCCGACAAATTATCATCTCTGGAACGCTCTCTATCTCTCCCTCTCTACGGTGTGGGAGTGATATTTGTAATCTCCCTGACGTATTACGAGGGGAAAAAATGGAAGAAAAGCATGAAAAAGTCAAAGTTACGATAGGAAGGCTGTTTCATGCAAGAAAATATATATATATACAATATGTATGGGTCATTCCATGTCAAATCGACCAAGAGTTGGAATCGACCGTTTTCAATTTTGATTAAATTTGGTCAAAAGTTTTCATTTTTAATAAAACAAAGTTCTACCGAAGGAAAATAATTAAAAACAAATTTTTCGAAAGTTATGCAAGATTCAAAATTTCACAATTTTGTAAATCTTTCGAGTTTATTTTTTAAATATCTCGAAAACTATTATAGTTATGAAAAAATCGTTCTGGGTTCGTCTTTGAGAGTATACTTGTGGCTACGAAAAAAAAATTCCGAAAAAAAAATCTGAAAAATGATGAATTTGGAGAGTTTTGTATTTTCAAAAATCTTGAAAATCCAAGTTCCGTATTTAATTTTTGGTTCAATTTTTTTTATATAATACCTTGTACTGATCTTAAAAGATCCTGAAATTTCCAGAAAGGTGTTTTTTGTTTTTTCAAAAATATGAATTTTTGAATTTTTAAAAATCGTGTAAATCCACGATCAACATTAAATTTTTAGTTTAATTTTTTTTCGTATAATATATCTTGTACTGATCTTAAAAGCTCCTGAAATTTCCAGGATGATGTTTCTTTGTTTCGAAGATATAAATTTTTGAATTTTGGTAAAAAGAATTCTTTTTTTCCAAAATACTGTTATTTTTACTTTTGTTTACTGCTTAAAATTACAAAACTACATGATTGCTCAATTTTACTTAAGTGAGAGGTAAAAAAGAATTTTTTTTTACCCAAATTTCAAAAATTTATATTTTTGAAACAAAAAAACACTACCCTGAAAATATTTAAGGATCTTTTAAGATCAGTACAAGGTATTATACAAAAAAAAATGTAACCAAAAATTTAATACGGAACTTGGATTTTCACGATTTTTGAAAATTCAAAATTCTCCAAATTCATCATTTTTCCACATTTTTTTTTTTCGTAGCCCCAAGTATACTCTTTAAGACGAATTCAGAAAGATTTTTCGTAACTATAATAGTTTTCAAGATGTTTAAAAAATAAACTCGAAAGATTTGGAAATTTGTAAAATTTTGAATTTTGCATAACTTTCGAAAAAACAAATTTTTAATTTTTTTCCTTTGGTAGAACTTCGTTTTATTAAGAACGAAAACTTCTGACCAAATTTCATCGAAATTGAAAGGGGTAGATTCCAACTCTTGGTCGATTTGACATGGAATGACCCATATATATATAGGGAGAAATGGAGTCTCCTTCGCGGTGGATGAGAACGATGAATACGTTACCATTTCTGTCACGGGGTGGAAGACCAAGGATTTTGGGTTGATTTGGTTGTATATATGTATAATATGTATGTATATATATATATATATATGGGTGTGTATATTAGGAGGAATTGGAAAGCTTCCTCAAATTGATTCCAATGGATGATCGCACAAGTTTTCTGCGTCATGATACTGTTACATATATCATATACATCTCTAGACGATATATTTCTATAATATGTGTGTGTAACCATATTCTTCGCTCTCGTTGTGCAAAGGGCAAGCATACCGATACTACGACACCCGCAGATTCTCTTCTCTCTCTCTTTGTATATATATATATATATATTAGACTGGCCCAATTGAATATATAATTTTTCTATTTCACTCTCCATTCGATGGAATAATAGTTTTTACTATAATATTGAACGCAGAGGTTTTTTAGAGGTATCGCTACGTGTTTTTCTATTTTCCATTTGATTGACACATGGAAAATCGATGTCCATAGTTTGGATAGGGAAAACGACCACTCTATGGAATAAAACGAAGTACAGATGGATAAATAGAATAGATTGAAAAAAAATCCGCTAATAAAGTAAATAATTGTTCAGCGATGCATCAATTTAAAAAAGAATGTGGAAGAATAAACTTTTTGTAGCTCGTTTCATTCCATAGAATAATTTCGTTCATTCTATCCAAACTGTATCGATTTTCCATGTGTCAATAAAATGGCAAACAGAAATATCCATTGCAATACCTGTAGAAAAAATCGTACTTAGCCCTCCCTTCACGCCGTTTAAGGAGGTTCATCTGGTACACGATTTACAATACAGATGTTGATAAAAAAATCAGAATATAGTTATTAATATCTAAAAAGTCATCTGTTGAAATTTCAAGACCCGAGGGTACGTTGTTCGTGAGAAATAAATAAAAATGTAAGTCCTAAATAACATGGGCTCTTATGGGATACCGTCTATAAATATTAAATGCACAATCATTACAATACAGATTTTGACGAAAATTTAAGAATTAATGAAAAAGTATCTAAGGAACATTTTTAGAGCTTCATAAAATCGATTAGGTACTTGTGAGATTCATAATAAATTAATTAGTCTCGAAAATGCTGATTATTTTGAGGTTAAGCATTGTCAAAGACTACGCTAGTCACTACTTATTTTAAGGTTAAGCATTGACATTTTTCTTTGACTCACTCGGTACCAGATGAACCTCCTTAATATTATGGTAGAAATTATGACTTTGTCAGATCGGAAGTGATTGAAAAAATAGCGTTTTATTTTGGGCCAGTCTAATATCTATGCACGTATACCGCGGTATACTTTGCTTCTGTATATCGAGGCTCTTTCGCCTTATATTCTCGGCTCGTATAACTCGGATCTCATCTCCGCATTGCACGGCAAAGAGGGAGAGATTAATCGCGTACACTCGAGAATCCAATTGAGAGTCCACGAGGAGAAGCAAAAGAGATCCGCGCGGCGGTGGGTATTATATATACGTGATATATGTTGACCGTTGGAAAATATACTCGTTAAAATACACATACGGTTGTAAATTTTACGCACGAGTGTCACCGTGAGAAACTCGCAATAGTACGAGAATAATAATGACCACTGTTGCAAAGCACGTCACAATGTATACACTTGTATATCTGTTATTTCGGAAAGTTGTTTTTTTTTTGTAGTTTCCTAATCCAGACCAAAGTATCAAAATAAAGATTTTCAATTAAGGGAGTATTCTGGTCGAGAATTTAGAAAAAACCATTTTTTTCTGCATATTTTTAAAGTTCAGATCTTTAACAATATATCCGAGAAAGGAAATTTTTAAATCCCAATAATTTACGGAGTTGTAGCTATTTTAGTAACCGTCGGAGCAAATCCAATTGTAGACGTTTTTCTCATAACTACTTTTCTCAACACCATTTTTGTATTAACATTTTTTTTCACTGTAGTAAAAAAATTAAAAACTATGAAAAACAGAGTAAAAAACGCTTTTTTTTTGTTCGGACAGCCGCCATTTTGCGAAATTTTTTTTCTCCGTTTTCTCTGAGGCTGTAACGACATTCGTACTAATTAAGATTTTTTTTTTCAAATTTTGTATCAGCTTATTTTGTTGAAAATTTCCTGTTTTTTTGTACGTACTAAAAGCAGTCTCTCAGAATTTTTTTAGATTTTTGTCTTGACCCAACTAACCACAATAAATTCTTCGAAATTTGACACATTTTTTTTCAAATGCTCATAACTTTAAAAAAATCGGAAATATCAAAATAAAACAAAAGATCACTTTTTTCCGTCTTGAGTTGCAGTTTTATAAAAAAAATACAAAAAAGATATCGATATTTATTTTCATACGTTTTTTGAAGTTTTAAACGCAAAATATATTTTTTCTCAACTTGGACCCTTTTTATTTTTTTGAAAAAATTCACTACGTTTTAAAAGACATTTTTACAGATATAAAAAAATTAGCAGTTTGTGATATTCATAACTTGTATTTTTTTTATTTTTTAATTCAAGGAGGAAACACGACTTCTTAGTTCACACGCGGTAAAAAATAGAAAAAAAATACAAGTTGTGAGAAGCACAAGCTGCCAATTTTTTTAGTATCTGTAAAAATGTCTTTTAAAAAGTGGTGAATTTTTTCAAAAAAATCAAAAGGTCCAAGTTGAAAAAAAAAATATTTTGTGTTTAAAACTTCAAAAAACATATGAAAATAAATATCGATATTTTTTTTGTATTTTTTTTATAAAACTGCAGGTCAAGACGGAAAAAAAGGATCTTTTGTATTATTTTGATATCTCCAGTTTTAAGAAAGTTATGAGCATTTAAAAAAAAATTGTGTCCAATTTTGAACAATTTTTTGTGGTTAGTTGGGTTGAGACAAAAATCTAAAAAAATTCTGAGAGACTGCTTTTAGTGCGTACAAAAAAATAGAACATTTTCAACAAAATAAAAAATGGTTGGGTCCACGGATTGGTCGGCTTATTTTTTTTTATCGAGCTCGACAAAATGCTCAAAATGTATGTCTCTAGACCAGAATACCGCGTTAACTTCTTTTATAAAAATTAAAGGAAAAAGGAAAAAATTAAGAGATTATTAAATTTTTTTTTTTTTAATCATCAAAATCTTTTCAATAATTAGCGAAAAATTTAAACCCTTCATTCCCTCACTGGCCAATTATTTCCACTGTAAATAATAATAATAATAATAATAATAATAATAATAACAACAACAACAACAACAACAACAACAATAATAAAGCAATTACGAAAAATTTGGGGAGTTCAGTGGAGAAAAAATTTAACACGTTAAATGTGGATTCGATAATGTCGAGCGAAAAATTTTTGTCACGAGGACAAAAGAGAAAATAAATACGGTACAATGTGCATTAATGTAGTGAGTCAGTGGTGAGAGGAATCTGCGTCACTGGCGCGATAAAGCACGCAAGAAGTCGAATGCATCGCGCGCGCGGGGTCACAAAAAAACACACAGGGAGTCTGCGTACAAACCCCGTATACACTTTGGTTCGTCGTTTGCGCACGAATACGGAATATATGTATATGTATATACATACATTCCGAAAAGAGCGTACTATACTATGGGAACGACATAACGTACGTGTGGAAAGGGCGAGAGACGAGATTGTCAAATTCTCCGTATATATACGTATATTGCCTACCCCTATGTGACATCATCCCTTCCCCTATTCCCGCATTACCCTCTCGTGCGCAGCATCACCCTTCTTCTTGCTCGCTCTCTCACGTACAACGCTACGCAACGCACGTCGACGACGGTTCGTTTCGCTGGGTGACTTCTGTCGCCTAACTCCAAACACCCCTTGTCCGGGTGATCCCGTAAATACATATCCGCGCGTGTATATTATACATATAAGCATTCGGCCAATGCTACTATATACGTCCGACGCCAACGCGCCACCTCCCTTTACCTTTAATCTTTATCAATCCATCCAGCCGGGGCGACCCGACCGAACGGACGCCACCGCGCATTATTCACGGCCGATAGCACTCCCCTCTATAAGCGCGAATGTTGCAGATATGTATATGTATATGTGTGCGTGTGCGTTTTGACTTTTTTCTTGCTAACCTCTATGATTCCATCTCTCTTCTCCGCGTTTTCCTCCTCGATCGGACCTCGCGTCTCCCTTTTTTCCGTCAGCATTTTTTTCTTTCCCTCGACACACCGTACACCTCGTGTTTTCTTCTCCGCAATCATCCACAATGTAACTCGTCAATCTCATTTTCGCACGTTTACAGACTGTACGGAGCATGGATGGTAACCGCCGGCACTAAAGCGATTACCCAGAGACAATCACAAAGCAAAAAGAACGAAAGGAAGAGACTCGATGTATATCTATGTACATTGGACCCGCGTGCGAAAAAACTTTGCTACTTCGCCACTGCGCGTCGCTGCGACCGAAAAAAACCAAACTGATCGCTTCTTTCTATCTTTGTAACTTTCTCGCCTCGCGCAGATTAAAGAGATAATCTTGCAGTCCCCGATGAGCATACATAAATATGAATCTATGACTGGAATTTATTATTCTTGCGTGTAAAAGAATAGTTCTTTCCCTATCTCAAGATGACTATATGTATATATGTATATATACAAATGATTTACGGACAGCTCGAAAGAATTGGTCATGCGCTCGCGCGAGTGTTTACGCATGTCGATTTGTTTGACGATAATTTATACCTTCTTTTATCCCTTCTCTCTACTTCGCGACGCCATTTTTTTTCTATCTTCGTAATGAAAGCGGCAAACTTTTCCCATACTCGAATCTCCAAAGCTTATCGAGTACTCTATTGTATTAATAAGATTATCCCACTCTGATCTCTCTCTCTCTATATATATATACACATATAAATATGTATGGAAATAATTCCGATCTACTTTTGTAACATTGAAACTTATAAAGTTGTTGTGTGCTCTCTCGCACGAGAAAATGGCTGACGGAACCTTTGTGTCGCGAAGGGTCCGTGGGCGTTCTGAATGCAATATTAAGGGACAGGTTGCTGGGCAGGCTGAGTAAAATACGGTGAGGAAAGTTACAGGTATATGGATGAGTGGGTGTGAGAGCACCTGAGACCTTCGGGACGCGGTGAGGTGCGTCACGCCTCGAGATTAATACAAATGGCAGACAGAAGGGAGGAGCTTGTATCCGATATAACCGTGTTCTCGGTAAAATCTGACACCGAGCGTTGTAATTATTTTCTGCACATTTCTCGATGACGCGATATCGTGATTTTTATCGTTATAATTTTTCAATTCTGACTATACGTACTTTTTAAACATTTTGTTTTCTCCCGGGATCGAACGAAAACAGAAGAAACATTATCTCTTTGTCGTGACCGCATCGATGAAATGCCTGCAGATGCCCGTGTCGGTGATGGAACGCGTGTGTTTTGCACGGACCGCTGGACTTTAGGATGCGAACGGATGCGGGATGACGAGTGATCGGCGGGATGACATCGCCATCTTTGCGTGAGTCCGGACGAGGGAGATGAGGCGAAATGCTGGCGCCACCTGGAAACAGAAAAAACAGTTGGTACATGTTCTTCAATTTACTACAGCTGGTAACATACCGACAGTCGACGATGAAGGAATTAAATGTGAGAAGTTATCGGCTAACCAATTTTGTTTATTATTCAAGATACTTTGCGCGGGACAGCATCTTGAATTGAGGATTTAAGGGGAGGCTAAATACCGACATTTGCACCTCGAAAATGGATTCCAAACTTGCTCTGGCACGAATGGATGGAAATTAATAAAATTTTGACAGTTTCATCCGAATTATGGCACAAATGGAGCCCCACTAAAAAATTTTCGAAATACAAAAAAAAAAATTACAGATCCGATTATCATCAGGAATCTGTAATTGAAAATATCAAATTATAATGTTTCTACTGCATTTCGGCTAAAACCAAGAGTGGGGCTCCATGACGAACACTAAAGTACCAATATCGATACGTCTTCGACATTATTTTATGAAAAAACCGCGACGTAAGTTTGGAATCCAAATCACGAGATAAATGTCGATAAATTTAGTGTATTATAAAAAAACAAAATGGCGAAATCAAGTTCACAGAAATCCAAAAGAGGGCAGCCCCATGTGGAATTCTCATGAAATAAATATTATTCTCATCAGATTCTATCCAAACTGTCTGACAAGTCAGTGGCAATTAACGAAAACGTTGATTTATGTCTCGCGTTTGCATTTTGCAATTCATTCATCATTCATTCATAAATTTAATTGATATTCATCCACCGGTATTGGAAAAAGTTTGGACAGCGATTTTGAGTCGATAATATAGGGCTTCAGAAATAATGTCGGTATTTAGCCTCGCCTTAAAAAAACAGGGCGATCCACGGCCTCTTCTTTTCATACTTTTTTGAAGATATTTATGAGTATTGAAATATATTTTATTGCACTCCGTGCGTAAAGTGACCACTTCTCGCACGCTTCGCTTCGCTGCGCGTGCGAGAAGCGGGTACTTTACGCACTCGTGCGATAAAATGTTGTACGATACTCGTGCGAGAAACTTTTTCTCAACTCGTGTGATTGCAGCATTCGCCTTTGGCTCATGCTGCAAACTCACACTCGTCGAGAAAAAGTTTCATCGCACTCGTATCGTAATGTACTATTACGCAGCTATCCACACCCGTTGTTACTAAACTTATGCAAGAGTTTTCATTGCGAGAATATATTATATAGAGTATTTCGTTCAATTATAATTTCTTGTACATATGTTTTATTCTGTAGAAGGCTAAAAGAAATATTTGCGGTTTGAAATATTCTTTGATGTAAAAATTGCGAGTGTCATAGAAAAATAGGAATAAAATAATTATTTTCTAACAAGTTTTATATCCCGTATTTCATTTTTTTTAATTTTGCGTTAATACATATCTTCTAAGGTATTAAAATCTTTTAAAAAATCAAGTATATACATGTTTGTCATTAATATTAAGTCCCCAAATTAGTCCAAAAAGTATAAAATGTATCAATTGTGCCGAATTCATGATGTCAATGAATAAAAAGGTATTTTTCGTTTTGAACAAAAATGCGATTTTGAATCTGGGCGTTACATTGTACTCGATCAAAGAACTTAATATAATTGCTTGGACATTGTTTTTTAGGTTTTCGCACTGCGAGATATGTAATTAGGTGCAATTATAGATTTGTATTTATGGATATATAAATATGAAGTATCAACCGAGCAATGAGTCGTGAAGGTTGAAACAAATTTCGCACGTGTTTTCATTTATGATGGAAGATGACAAATCAACATTTCATTCGTGTTAATGACGACTTTATATTCGTGAGATACGGCGAGACAAAATTTATAAAAATATTCTCGTTCATCTTCACCGGTGAGTCTGTCACTTGATTCCACTACAAAGTAGAAAACCATCGACAATCTGTGCATGATGTTTCCTCTGAAAATATTTCCGGAATTCTTTTTTTTCACCTCGCTCCTCAAATATAAAGATACTTGCACTTGCGTGTTGGAAAATCGTCAAACGACCGAGTAACACTGTGACAGGGGGGGATTTGCGCGGGAGGTAGTGAGAGAAAAAAATAATTAAACGAATTAATGAATATCTAGAATAAGAAAGGGACATTGCTGGGTGCGGCAACGAGACGAGTGGCTGAAGTCAATTTTGGACTTTTCGATTGAGAACGAATATGGCTGGTTTTCGGTGTTCTGTTTGGCGTTGACGGATTGGAAATACATTTTCTCAATGGTTTCACCGGGGTCTTTACGGGGGTTCGCATCTTCGAACGGTTACTCGCGTTTCGTAAAACTCTCTCGGGCAACAAGGAACTCCTCAATTCCTCGCGCTGTTCGAGATGTTCTTGAAACTGTTCGTACTGAGCGACACTGCCGAGAGACGCTTGAGTATCGTTTATCGTTTCCGTTTTCTTCGTCATGTCCATAGCCCTTACCAATCTTCGAGGAGCCTGTTGATAATGAAAATACAATTAACAAGTAAGAAAAAAAAACAAATATTGTTCGAAGAAGATCCAATGTGTCCAAATTTTGATTCGACACTTAACGAAAAAACATAACGCATCTGCTATGAGAAGAATAATACTTACTCGACCGCTTCGTCGTATTTTCGTTGAGCAAATCGTCGGCCTTGGTTTTTCGCTGTGGACCAAGCGACGTTTCGCCGAACTGCCAAGCGGCGATTTGTCGTCTCGTTTTCTGAGAGACGTCTGACCCATTCTGAATGTACTCGTCGCCATTGTTGCCGGTGTGCGGCGCGATGTGCACATTACCGGTGTTTTGACTCTCGTGGATCTATCCTTTACCTTGGCCTGCTACGATATAACGGGAACAAAAAAAAATCATAAAAAATATTCCGTAGGCGCGGATTCGCTGAAAATATTTTTGCGAAGTAGATATATCTTTTTAAATACTCACACGCTCCTTTTTCAAATTTTTCTGTGACTCTTGATATTCATCGAGCGACCGTTTGAAATACTCCACGCACGACATTCCATTAACCGTAAAGGGTTCTCGGTTTTGCTCCTCATATTCTGGGATCAACATCGCTATTTGTTCATCGATCTTTGTTATTTTTTTTCGTAAGAGTGTTCGCTCTTTTTCCTCGATCAACAATTGACCCCCACGATTGAGCAAACGTTCGGGATCGTTGGCTCGATTGTTGAATTCCATGCTCTTTTCCCAAGTTGTCATACGCTCGTTCACGAGATCAAAGAGTTTTCTGAAATTAAAAATGAAACGTCATTTGATTCGCGAAGATAAAGAAATCACGAGAAAAAGCGTGGTGCAAATTATTTTTTGCCCATTTTTCAAACTCCATAATATCGTAATTTCGTACTTGTTCTTGTTGTAATGTTCACGAATTCTCTCGACTTCCAAATCGTGAAGCGTAAGCAAATTTTCGTTGTATTCTTGAACGGCAAAGGGTTTAAATTTTTTCCGTTGTTCCTCGCTGAATTTGCACAAATCCCAAAGTTCTTCCAGCTCCGCGCGTACCTTTGTCACGTATTTCGCGATGTTCTCGCTCCTCTTTTTCTTGCACAATTTGATCTCTTCGTTTATCTGAGAAAAAAAAGTATACCGAATAAAAAAGACGGGATAAAAAAGAGCGATCTGTTTGAAACAGTGCGGAAAATTCGCGATGGACTCACAGCGTGTAGATCAACGTGACTGTGACCTTGATATTTGTCGAGGAAAGCTCTACACGAATCTTCCGGTACCTCGAGATATTTCCACAGCGACACTAACTCTCCACGTTTGAGATCTGCCTTTTTCTTGGCAGCGTCCAAATCTTCCTTCAATTCTTCTCGTAATTCGCTCAATTTCGCCATGTTGTTCGGTGTATAAACGAAATTTTCGGGTTTCAGACAAACAGTTACCGCGAATTCGCGAGTCGGATTGACATTCAATTCGTCCATAATACTGATGATGGAATGACGCGTGCTCTTGAATATATTTTCCAAACGCAGCTGCATTGAACGGACAAAAATATACATTTTTTTCATTATTCGCGATACAATATTAATTATAATAATTGCAAGGGAAATACGATTTTACAACTTCTATGATACTTTTGATCGGCAAACGTTCACAATTTTGAGAATCTTGTACGTTTTGCGTGTTCAATGTACAATCGAATGAACCTTCAAAATTTCTGACTAGCGAAACATTGAAATTTTGTAATGCTATCACGTTTTTGGTGTTTTGAAAAACCAGAACGATAAAATCGATAATATCTTTTACCTTTTCCGCCTCTTGTTTTTCCAATTCTTGCTTGGCATTCTCAAGCTCTTCGTAAGCCGGAACACCATCGATTCGAAGGAACGATTTTATGCCGAGTGAATCGCAAACTTTGCGCTCCTGAGAGAAACCCACAGAAAAACATTGATCAGGTATGAAAAATACAGGGTAAAACTCGCAAGGTTGTTGAAAATATACAAACTCTGTTAAGAAGCTCTTGCAGATGCTCGAGTTTCTGCTGTTTCTCGTGCTTGAGCCTTTGCACTTGTTTCATCAGTGTAGAACGAACCTCTACCAGAGGTAGATTGTTCAAATCACTGATCTGTATATCGGTCTTTAACTCGGCTGATAATGCACGAGCTTCTTTACCCAAGACGTCTATATCTTTGCATAGTTCTTCTTTCTTTATTCCTGCCTCTTCCAGCATATCGTTCATCAGAGCCTGTGGAAGCAAACCATAAATTAATGCTTGAAAATTAACTCGTAAACAATTTTTGCACAAACGAAGGAACATTTCTGATGTAGAATTGGAAAATTCAGGTCGAGACATTGGTCTTACGAACCTGGAATGTCAGTTAAACATCTAAAATTCTATCTGTATTAATTATGCTACGAACTTACTATAATATGGCTGTGCGCCTGTTCGTAGTACATTTGTTGACATTCTTCTGATACTCCGACACACTGCCAAGTGTCGTACAACTTTGCGTACAAGTCGTCGGCGGCTGCTGTGAGCCTCTTAATGTTAGAATGCCTGAAAAAAAATACTGTATACTTAAAAAAACGGAGTGCCTAATCGCCCGGAATGGACGAATAAACGACTACTACTCGTCTTGAAAGCGGATGAGGGGGCACAGCGAGACAATAGTTCCGGTAAGTCTTTGTTTACCTTTTTCTTTTTTGTTCCTATATATCCTATACATTCTTTTTGTTAGTACGAGTCGAAATAATTGTTTTTGAATTGAAAAATGTTTTTTTTAATGGAAAAAAAGGCTGTAGCTAGTCGTCCGGAAACAGACGAGTAAATGATAATTATTCAACTGGAAAATGATCGAATTTGGTTGATTTTTTTAAAAATAAAAAATAAACCTTGTTTCATCGCTTCGTTGCTCAAAGTTTGGCTAAGGAAAAACTTTGCTACTAGAATGGATATCCCCGTTGCAGAGTTTTTCCTTAGCAAAACGATCATTTTCCGGACGAATAATTATCACTTATTCATCCGTATCCGGACGATTAGCCACAGCCTAAATCATGATTTATGAAAATATTTTTCACGATAATAAAAGGGTCTCAAGGAAGCAAGACAGTCGATGAAACGTAGCGTGTAAATCCTGTTGAGAATCCTATTGGAAACATCATGAAGGGCAAATTTGAACGATTTGTTGATAAGCATGCGGTGTCATACTTGATGAGCAAAAAAAGAAACCAGGCGACCGTTCATCAAAGGTCGCAACAAAAAATCTAGAGGGTCTCGTTTTGTCGGAGAGTCGAGGAAGGAGAGAAGGAAGCGAGACAACCGTTTTTTTTCTCGCAATTTCATAGGAACACCGAACGCCTTTTTTGTTCGAAAACCCCGAAGGAGTTTGATCGACGCGCAAGCATCGCGAATTCGAAAAGGATGGAAACGAAAATTGTAATTGTGTAACAAACTATGCGGCATTGCGATTTCTGGCAGGACGCGTACTCACCAAGGCGGCAGATTGCTCATCGTGTAATATTTCAACTGATCACTGTGGACAAAACACACAAAAAAAACACTAAATGTATAAATTCAATGATTCAACGTTATGAAAATAAAAAAAATTGAGATTTCATCGAAAAGGACGTCTCTCCTGACAGTCGCGAGGACACTTTGGACGGAATTGGGCCGAACTCTCGGCTTGCTTTTCAGGCACAAAACCAAACGTCTTTCTTTTGAATTTTATAACAACTCGATGAGTGGACAATGCTCGGAGAGAACCTGTTTGGTCGCGCAGTCGCTTTACAACAGATGTCTTCTCAAAGACATCAATTTTTAGCCGTTTGCGGTGACGCGCTCTAGCGGCAAATACATAAAAGCACTCTGCGCGCGGGATATTCAAACGAGTGATCGATGAATTTTCGTATTGAAGTTAATTTTCAGTACTTTTAGCAAACTAATACTCGAATAATGAACCGCTTCTGAGAATCTAATTCGATTATCATCTTATACATTATCTACTTCGTTACGATGATCTTGTCGTAGATAAAGTTTATTGCGTAGAATGAAGACTATTTCCAGTGTGATAGACTCTACAACGAGATTTTTTTGAGTTTTTTATCGGCCTAAAGAGGCGCGGGTGAAACCCATGATACATTGCGCGCGTTTCCTCCGTCTATCTTTTGCTCATCTTTCTCTCTCTTTCTCTCTCTCGCTCATTCGTCTCCGCGGTGGCGCCGAGGTTTCTCTTCAATCCGCCGCGATCAGCACTGCTTCCCTGTTCGTGAAATCGTGAGAGTCAGGACAAAAAAGAGGAGAGGAAAAAAGAGAAAAAAGTGTGTGCGGCGGTGTCTGAGCTAATATTCTTATGATATCGTACGCATAATTATCTTACCGTGCCGGATCGCTTTGCAATCGTAAGTAAATACGATTATGGAAAGATCGACCATGTTGCGAAAAGTGTTGAAAAATCAGCCAAGTTACTCGAGGGTTCGATGAAAACTCCTCGCGATTAAAAGCCCATAATGTCAATCTTCGTCCCCTCCCCCTTTCATTTTATTCATGTGTGTGTCCCTGTGTGCACTCCGCCAAAATGTCCAATTTCGCAATGACATTCTCGCGAATCCTCCGAATTTTACGACGAGGATGCTATATTTTTCTATAATTTGAGTCATCACCAGCTCATCGACATTGCAAAACCTAACCCTCATGGATCCTCATCGTCACGATATATATACATGTATACGCATATTCATATATCTGTATGCATATAGAATATATATATATATATATATATATACATAACGAACGTTAATTTCGCAACAATTAACATTTTCAAAGAATTTATAATGATGATAATAATATTGGAGTTAATTTGAACTATTGTTGTTCTATCTCTAAACCACGAATGCCAGAAACATTAATGCGCAATCATTTTGATAGATGTCAACTGGACCAACACACAAATACAGATACAAAAATGTCGGTCTCGACTCGCAAGAGTTGCGGCGTCGTAGGGAAGAGGAAGGCGTACAATTGCGAAAACAAAAGAGAGAACAGCAATTGTCGAAAAGACGAAATGTCCCCATTATCGCGGCGGACGAGGAGAGTATTTCGACAACGACGGACGATCATTTGATACCCGCACCTCTGACGGTGTGTTTTTTCTCCGTTCTTTGAAAAAATATTTTAAAAAATTATAAAAATTAGCGAATAATTAGATTAGATCTCATTACAAGAGTCGCCGCGTGTCCGTAATAATTATGGAAGGTTGTAGAAAAAACTTGAAAAAATACATATCAATAAATTGTAAACCTTTCAGGAACCTCCGCCCATAACGCAGGAGATGGTGGCCGATCTTTACAGTACCGAGGTCGAGAAGCAAATATCGGCGACGCAAAAGTTTCGCAAGCTACTGTCCAAGGAGCCAAATCCGCCCATCGAGGAGGTCATAAAAACAGGAATCGTGCCAAGATTCGTTGAATTTTTGAAACACAATGAAAACTGTACTCTCCAGGTACGTCGAAGGGCGTGGAAACAAAAATTTACAAACACGAAAGACGAAAAATAGATCAACGCGATTCATCGACTCAATCTTTTTTTGTCCTAATCCCAGTTCGAGGCAGCGTGGGCTCTGACGAATATAGCGAGTGGCACATCGACACAGACGCACATAGTCATAACCGCGGGTGCCGTGCCGACTTTTATAGCGTTATTGAGCTCCGAATACGACGATGTGCAAGAACAGGCTGTTTGGGCATTAGGAAACATAGCCGGTGACAGTCCCGAATGTCGAGACCACATATTGAACAGCGGAATACTTCCGCCGTTGCTGCAGTGAGCATAAGCTTTATTACATTTGTTTTTTGTTCTCTAATAAAAATATATGAGGCATTCCACGTCAAGTCGGCCACCCCATTTTTTGAAGTCACCAAAAATCGCATACAAATTTCTATAAAGTAGTTCCAACTGTCAAGAAAATTCGTGATTTTTTTTTAGATTTTTATATTATATATTTTAGCCAGAAAGAAATACAAAGAATTTTCTTGTTCCATTTCGTAACTCAAAAATTATTCATCGTACGAAAAAAATAGTACAACATGAAATTTAGGATTTGCAACGTAGTTTTTACTGAAATTTTGTAGGAACTCCTCCAATAGCTCTATATGCCATTTTCGGAGCAAATAATGTTTTGATATTTTTTTTCTCAGAATTGACATCTTCGATTTGTCTGTAGTTTTATCAGTTTTTTACTCGATATATTTACAGACTACAAAAAAATTGGCTCAGTGGAAAAGCAAGTTGACAATCCTAAATTTTATGTTCTACTTTTTTTTTCGAGTTACAAACTGGGACAAACAAATTTTTGTATTTTTTTCCAGCTAAAAAATGTAGTTTGAAAATCTGAAAAAAATCACAAATTTTCTTGATAGTTAGAACTGCTTTCTAAAAATTTGTATGCGATTTTTGGCGATTTCAAAAAATGGGTGGCTGACTTGACGTGGAATGCCTCATATCTTACTCTACAACGAAACATCTGATTTATCCTAAACGTACCAGAGATAAAAAAATGCCTCGAAAATCTGGCACGAGCGAATCTATGCTAGAATGGCCGAAAAACTACGTTTTTTAAACATATTTCTTTGCCACGATGATCCATTGAAATATTTGTCAATTCATCTTGCTCAAGATTACTATCAAAGACGACACGTCTTACGATGATACGCAACGCTGTATGGGCACTGTCGAATCTCTGTCGCGGCAAGGCTCCACCGCCGGCTTTTCAAAAAGTCGCTCCCTGTTTGCCCGTATTGGCTCACTTGTTGAATCACAGTGACCCGGAGACTCTCTCCGACGCTTGCTGGGCTCTGTCGTATTTGAGCGACGGTCCTAATGAGAAGATTCAAGCGGTCATTGATGCCGGCGTGTGTCGACGTCTCGTCGAACTTTTGATGTGAGTACCTTCTCGATTGAATGAAACAATCGCGCACTGCCTTAAAGAGAAAAAACGTAATATCCCGTGAAATTCGGATTTTTTTAAAAAGTTTTACCACTATACTCGATATTCGTACAATCCAATAGTGAATAAATAGGTTCGTTATCTTAACTGTGTGAAAAATTTCACCGCAATATTTCAAAATTTGCACGAGCCGGTGCGTTAACGCTATTTTTATTGAAAAAAATAAAAATAGTTCATCTAGAAATAAGTCGGAAACAAAAAATAAATACAGAGAAAAATTCAAGGCATCGAATAAAATCGATAAAATCGTGTTTAGGCATCAAGAGCACAATGTTGTGAGTGCCGCACTGAGAGCAGTCGGTAATATCGTGACGGGCGACGACGTACAAACTCAGGTCGTTCTAAATTGTTCGGCATTGCCGTGTATCCTGCATCTGTTGAATTCCTCGCGGGAGGGTGTGCGCAAGGAAGCTTGCTGGACAGTCTCGAATATAGTAGCGGGCAATCCACAACAGATTCAGGTAAAAAAAAAAATTCACTGCGAAAAACTAAAAATTATCCCGAATCATTATTTTTACCATTATGAGAATGGCCAATTTTTGAGATTGTAATGCTACGGTGTTTTTTTTTGGCTCAAGGCGGTTATCGATGCAAATATATTCCCGGCTCTGATCGAGATCCTCAGCAAAGCCGAATTCAAGACGCGCAAGGAAGCAGCTTGGGCAATAACAAACGGCACGAGTGGCGGTACACCCGAACAAATACGTTATTTAGTAGCGAAAGATTGTATTCCACCGTTGTGCGATTTATTGACCGTTATGGACACGAAAATCGTTCTCGTTGCCCTCAACGGTTTGGAGAATATATTGAGACTCGGCGAGCAGGATGCGAACGTTCACAACGGTATAAATCCATATACCGTGATCATTGAGGAGTGTTATGGTGAGTAACAATTGAATCGCCCATATTCGAATCCAAAACATTATTTTAAGCAATTATTTTTCCATTCCAAATAACAAAATAATTTTCTTTTCACATAGATCTTTCTATTGGAATTCTGATTTAAAAAAACAGATCGATAAGTTTAACAGAAAAAAAAACAGTTTGAACATTGATGTATCGTTTTTTTTACTCTGTTCAACAGGCCTAGACAAAATAGAGTTCCTGCAATCGCATCAAAATATGGAGATCTATCAGAAGTCGTTCGATATAATCGAGCGTTACTTTGGCTCGGAGGAGGAAGATTCGAGAATCGCGCCTTCGGTCGATTCACAGGGTCAAGAATTTCAGTTCAATCCCGCTGACACGACTCAGTTACCGGTGCAAAATTTTCGATTTTAATTTGAAATTGAAAAATCGTATCCGGTGATTTTCCATACGAGACGCGTGAAGATCTACATATATATATTTATACATATATATATATATATCGTACCCTTTTCGTTTCCCACTTAATATCACGACCGCCAGACCTCTAATTCGACGTGATTGCAGCCAGTTTTGCAACGTATTGATAAATAAATCATTTTGGATACTTTGCTCACAAAATCATTGCTGGAATGAAAGAAAGAATAAAACAAGGCTCAACGTCCATTTGTAGGTGAAATTTATAAAATTATATTGCGATGATTTTTTATTCGTACGTTTCTCATCACTGGCTGTGGCTATCTGTATCAGTTTGATTTTTTGTTTGTTTTGCGTAATACGGCGCGAACTTTCTCAACGATCCAACCGAGAGCATGAAGAGAAAAGAGAAATTGCTAAATTTTCATTTTGTTATATGCCGATGATCGGGTCATTGATTCACAAATTTTCGTTAGAATTATCGCGATTCGTCGATTCGGAGCGAGTCAATGATCATCAAGATTTTTACCTCAAACACGCGTTTATAATAATACGATATTATTTTTTCTTCGATCTTTTCATGCGTTTTAGCTGAATCGTGTATGCTATATATATCGGTAACGATAAATTATTTTTTAGACCCATCGAGAGAAAAAAAATTGTAACGCAGTCGTAAGAGTTTCTGACATATTATACAGTTTTCGTTATCACGAGCACCATTTGATCGCTTTTGTCTAGAATCGAGCGACGTTTGAACATAAACGTGCAAAACAAGTAAATTTCAAGGAACCAATCGCGTTTGAAATTTTCGCATTGATAAACACTCGAATTTTCGCAATTTTCTTTGAACCTCGCTCGATCCTCGGGCTCAATCCCTCGCCGCAAATTTCAATTTTTTATTCTCATTTCTATATTCTTTTTTTTCTCGGGGAACGAAAGGAACAGAATAACACACGCACGTTAGCGCTTAAGTAGAATGTTAGATACTAAAAAGGAAAAAAAACCGATAAAAAGTATGAGAAAAAGAAAAACGTAAACTATAATGCAGTCAACAATTATCGAAAGACTCTCGAGGTAGAGGAAATATGTACCTCGTTCGACACTCGACTGACAACGGAATAACCGATGATGAACGTAAATTTGAAAAAATAACAGCAGCAAACGAAGTAACGTAAGACTTGCACGACTTTCGCGAGACGTATCGACCGAAATAAACGCAACTACGTAGCCGATATACGGAAAACTCAACGTTACTCTCTCCTACTATTTACGATAGATAGGTACATGACCAATTGAACATTTTTTACTGTAAATACGAATCTCGTGATTTTTTACGACCGTTTTATACAGAGTGACCGATATTTTCTAAATTTCCCTTAGTCGCCAAGAAACATTCGTTTCTCTGCTCTTTGACAAACAAATTATGTCAGCTTGGAATTTTTCCCAAAATATATGAAGGGGCTCGATAAGAAAAAATTTATAAAGTGATAAGCAACGATTGCTTGAAAAAACACAAAAACAAACGATTCATGTTCGAGACATTTGACGAAAAAAACCGATTTTAAATTGAACGTTTGAGTGAATTAAAAAATAAATTGGTAGTTCCCTTCTACCGATAGAAACAATTTTTTTTTCTCTTAATCTCGGGCATTCTGTATAAAAGGTCTACGACTGTATAAAATGTATTTATTATTTAGGTTCGACGATACAATACACTATATTATACAATCTAAATATATATATATATATATACACTATATATATATATGTATGTCACTTTTAGTTACCGAGACTCCTATAACTGCGACAGAGGATGACAACTTATACATATTGTAAAATTATCCAATGAACGTTGCTTTGGCTTAGTCGAGAACAAAAAAAAACCACGAGAGCTCATTGCCAATCTATTAAGAATTTATTTCGAGGTCGACGAGTTCGACAGGATTGACTAAAGAAAAAAAAAAAAAATATATATATATATATATATATACTGTTAAGTTAATCTCAACAATTTTTTAGTGTAATAAATGCTGAATGAAATTCAGTCCATTTTTTTCGCCATCGTCAAGCACACTGTGTTACGTTGTAAAATTAAAAAAAAAAAATGAGAAAGTTATTTCTCCTCCATTGCGAATATATCAGAAATCCCGTAAATTCCAGTGGGTGAAATATACTTTTCGTTCATTCGAAATGCAGGTAATCATTGATTTGGCCGTTAGCCAACTTTGGAGATTCCGATTTGATTTTTTTTTTTTAATCTTCGCGACGAAAATTGGCGAGTGTTTTTTTTTCTTCGCCAGCATTGTAATACATTATATCTAGGATAAATTGACAATGAGAGTCAACCACGGGAACGATTGTTATACGTCTGAGCCAAAATTCGGGGAAAGAAGAAAAAAAAATGGTCGCGGTCAAATGTAGAATAATTTGGGGGGGGGGGGGGGGGGGAAATCGAAATTCTAATTGATTTTAAATATCGTTTGTACATTGCGCGCGAGCTCAGCGCAATTTTCGTCAACGAGACGACAATATCCTCCTCGTGCAGATCGTTTAAACGGTGACTGCCACAATTTTGACAAAAAATACAGAGCAAAATAAAAGTAAAAAAAAAACCGTTATTGTTGTTTACTTTCCACAGCGAATATCGAGCGAGATGATAAAATAAATTGGGGTGAAAAAATAGTCAAAAATTATTGTGATTTGGTGATCGCGGGAAATACTTTTTCCTTGAAAAAACGGACGACGAGGCAAAACAATAATGTCGAGTTTGAAATAACGGAAAAGTAAAAAATGAGAATTTTAATTCATGTTTACGAGTAACTTGTGAATCTCGAACTTTACAACGAATTATTGTCCGAACGAGGAACAGCGATTACGCATAATTCGGAAGAAGATAATAATATCTTTTGATGACAAAGTGAACTTAACATCTCGACGTATGTGACCGAGCATCGAGTATTAAGTACTTGAAAAATATTTTTATGAAAAAAAGGAAAGGCTCGTACGTTTTACAAGGAGCATCTGATCGGCATATTGCCCGGCGCGACGGGAATAATCGGGCCATCAGTGAGCCTCGTTATCAAAGGTTGAAGCTTGTCCTCGGGTACTCTGTCGATGAATCTTTCGGTGAGTTTATTCTCGACAAAAACCTCGGCGCGCTGCGACATATTGTAACCCGGGGCTATCATCGTGATTATGTAAATGGCTTCGTTGACCAATGGATTTTCTCGATCGCACATCATGTGAAAAGCTTGTATGGCTCCGGGATGGATGTTCAAAATATCGTAAACGACCTGGTGGAATAACAGAAAAATTTCAATCGCAATCCAGTAAATGAGAACGGTAAAAAATATTTTTTCCTCAAATGACATTTTTGCTTCGATCACAAATTCAACGATTGCTTTATGTTTAAGTATCGCATAATTTTGTGTAAGTCCGGATATCAGTGATTTGTATTAATATCGAAAGCTCGATCAAAGTTGTAGCGGATAAAACAAGAAAAATAACTCACAACAGCTTTTTTTTCAATTATAAGAGGTTTCAAATGATCAATGGTATCGCCGTATTCGTATCCCATGTCATCTGGATTGAGATGCAGCGTATCATTGGAAAGAAGGGCTTTCCCGGTAGCTTGACCGATTAAATCAGCGAGACACGAGGTTCTGCGAGGCTCGTTCGAGAATAAAACGAAGATCCAAGGTTTCGTCGAGCCGTTTATCATATGCCCCACACCGGCTCTAATGTCTGACCAAGTGCGAGAATTTTGATTTGGAAACTGTTTCTTGATGCTCCGTAGATCATTGACGAAACTTTCGAATCTTAATTCAATCGGTGAGCCTTGTGCCGAGGAATTTGCCCTCAGTAGGAAATACAAGACAAGTAAGATTGTAGCGATTACACAAAAGCCACGTGTATAAGTTTTTACAGCTTTTGTAACGTTAGATGCCTTTCCCCGAGACTCATTTTTTTCTCTTGGCAGCGATTTTCCTATCGAACATTCCCTAATCTCTTCTCGGTACTTTTTAGTCGTCGTTCTCTGGATAAGTATATTTTTAGTCTGATCGCTCAGGGGCGATACGGATTCTTCTTTTGGGCTCCGATCCTCCGAATTTTCCGAAATCGATGATGTCCCATGATCCACGTCATCTTCATTCTCGTCGTCGGAAATTTCCGGGTTGACGGCCTCTCGTTGATTCTCGATTTCACATTGATCCGGAGATCGTTCGGGTGAATCTTTGTAACCGGCACCACGACTCGACTCTGCTAAATTCATTCTACCCAAGGGCCTGCGACTACGCGGTTGGCTCGGTACAAATCCCAGAGTCGTGATTTTGCCCTGCAGGATGAAAAAAATAAAACTACATTAACGTGTTTCTGCAATTGTGGAAAATTCATCGAAAATAGAGCGCGTAGATGTTCGTGATTGGATTGATTTGAGATTCAACATTTTTTCAAGGTTTCCCAGGGTTCTCATAATCACGGGAGACCCTACAAAATTTTCGGAAAATTAGCAAGTAATAATATCGATATAATTTTGCTGCAAAAACAGCGAAGAGAAAAATATTGGCAAAAAGAGCACTCGCGATGTAAACAAGACTTTACAAAGTAGCGCCGTACGTTTAGATAGTTTAAAAAACGCGAATCGTGATTTTTCCAGGTTGAAACAATCTTCGAAGATTAAATTAAACCGGCAAGTGTTCAAAATAGCGCAGTACGCATAGATAGTTTTAAAAATGCGAATCGTGATTTTTCCAAGTTGAAACAATCTTAGAAGATTAAATTAAACCGGCAAGTGCAGAAACGTGGCGATAAACCACAGAGTTTTTGCTTGTATCTACAATCGTTATCGCTCACGAAATAATCACGACTCTTATTTTTGTGGTGGCCTCCATTTTAAACATTATTATTCTACACATGACACTTTCTACACAAGAGAAGGTAGCGAGGAATAGTCATCTACGCATTACTTTCCTGCGCATTATTTTCTTACACATTACAACCTGTAGCAAAACTCTGCATGCAACGTTTTTTATCCAAACCAATAACGACGGAAACTCTGCAGCGTGATTGTCCAATAAATTTTTCTACAGGCTGTAATATGTAGGAAAATAATGTGTGGGATAATAATGTGTAGGATAGAGGCCTCCTGTTATTTCCGCGTTAATCTTTCTCGCACTTGGTCAGTCACGTGATACATTTTGCAGCTTAATCGCGAAGATCGAGAAAAACGTGAAAACAAATGAGGAAAATAAATAACCGTACTATTGTGGAAAAGGTGCCGGCTCTATAAAAACAATGACATTGGGAGACATTTATGGTTCGTATTCGACGCAAAGTTTGTCTCGAATCGTGAGAAAATATAGACACGAATACCAACGTGATGAAACGTGAGAGAGATAAATTCGATCGAAAAATGTCGCGTCCATGACAAGACTCGATGGTGTTGCCGTTTTTCGTGGAAGTAACGGAGAGATTATATCGCGAGATTGTCAAACGTTCGTGTCGGCGTTGTCAGTAAGATAGCATCGTCTTTATCGTGATAAAAAGTGTGTACGCGAACGTCCAACAACATTTAATTAATGACATGAGAATGTTTACAAGCCGGTTGAAAAAAGTATGCCACTGGGGTCCACTTACTGCTCTCGGTAAGACGAAAATTGTTTTATTAACTTCACAGTGATTGATTTATCGTTTGTCCCAATGGTGACGCTTTTATTCGACGATTCAATCGTCGTACTTCGAACGAAACTTGTGAAATTGTAGACGGAAAATACACGATTATATCACGGAGGAATGTACGATGAACGAAAAACAGTGTTTATCATCTCTTTTCAACATTGCGTTTTGCTAAATTTTCGTTGGCAATCGTCGCTCTACCGGAAATCGCGTGCAGCGCCCTCGCGCACACGCCGCCATCTTGAATGGGCGGGAAAAATTCGAACGATACGTTCCTCGTTAATTGAACGCTGTTCTTTCAACTTTCAGGCATAATAAAGATAATAACGTTGATGACGATACACTGCAGCAGACAATGGTGGTCACCGCAGGAAAGTCCATTGGCGGCTGCCAATTTTTTATTATTCTTCGGTCTAAGCGGATCAACGATATACCATTTTATGAGCGCAATTATCGGAGGTCCCGGATTTCTTCCGCTCCGATGGTCACCGGTAAGTAACGATTGTACCTTTTTATCATTTCATTTTATTCAATATTCGAGATTCAATTATTCGTAATGCTTTTTTTCTTCATTTAAACTTAGGAAGACGCCGCTGATGCTCAATACTTGCAATTCTGCTCGGTCTGCAAAGGCTACAAAGCTCCGAGATCGCATCATTGCAGAAAATGTGAGAATAATGACGATTACCGTACAAATTTAAAATTTACTCCACCAGTGCAAGTATATTTCACAATTTTGGCTCTCTCACTCGATAAGAACGTAAACTTTCCGCGTACATTTTTTTGGCCCCAAAATTCCGATTTATCGTTGTGAAAATGTTGAATATCCATCGAATCTTGTATTTTCCATCGCCAGGTGGACGCTGCGTGTTAAAAATGGATCATCACTGTCCGTGGATAAACAGTTGCGTTGGTCATTACAATCACGGTCATTTTGCCGCTTTTCTCGCAAGTGCCGTCGGTGGTTGTTGCGTATCAACGATAATTCTCGTATCATGGGTTACAACGGTACTGTTCAGGCGAAATTTTCCATTTCCACCGCCATCCGTGTTCGTCCTTATATTGGTAGTTTTCACGATTGGCCTATCGATCGGTGTCGTTCTCGCCGTTGGAATGCTCCTCTATTTTCAAGTAATCCCACTTGCTCTCTCGCTCCTTGAATTAAAATTATTAAATTATTTGACAAAAATTCATCTCATCGATTGCCTCAATGTTTTCAGTTGTCGGCAATTTTGAGAAACAAGACTGGAATCGAGGATTGGATACTCGAGAAGGCGCAAAATCGACGATACGATACGAGCGAAGTTTTCATTCATCCCTATTCGAAGGGATGTTACTTCAACACGAAGCAAGTGTTGACGTGGAATTGTCGTCCAATTGGTGACGGTATAATTTGGGAAGTGATCGATGGCTGTGATCAATACACTCTCACCGTAAGAATGATTATTATTTTTCGAGTTTAAATTTCGAAAAACCTTCACTCTCACCATTTTTCCTTGCTAAAATTGATTTTTTCGTAATACATGATTTTTCTTGATTTTCGCAGCGCGAACAATTGGCTCAGAAGCTTGAAAAACGAAGAAGGGCACGTCGTTACAGAGTTACATCGAATTACACTGGTTCTTGGATACCTCTTACATACGGATGGCGAGTAATCTGTCATCCTCCTTGCACCGACGAATCAAGAATTAAACTCGAATCCGGCAACGACGTTGTCGTAACGAGATGGCGAAGGTAGAAAAACAAAATTCCTCTGAGTCCTTGAATAGTCCATGAATCTCACTTGTCCTCGACAATTCCTGAAAATGTACATAAATTTTTTGTTAATCTTCCTTACTTTTTGTGAGAATTGTTTTGAAAAAAAATAAGAATATTTTCGGAGATTTTTCAAAGTTTGAAGAGTCGGTGCTTTTTTATTTTGAAAAAATTCTTTTGGCAAAGAAAAAAAGATATGAATTTTCCGAGATTCCACGAGACGGCGTTTTTTCTTATTTCTTAAAATCTCTTTCACAGACATTGGCTATTTGGCGAGAGGGAAAATGCCGGAGGGATGGACTCCGCGACGAGACGTCAGAGGGGTTGGTTTCCACGTTCGTGCGTTATCGAGGTCACCGCTAATGGAAGCGATTTTTCATCCTACTCGAATAAGCTCGATTAGCGTCTTCGAGGGGAATGGAAAATTTATTATCGACTCTCTTCTCAGGTTAACGCAATGATGGAAGAACAATTGCGATGACAGAGCGTTCATGAAGAAAATATAATATAACCATAAATTAGATTTAACAAACAACGACGATAGAGATTTTAAATATTTTGTACAGTTTGATTTGTCTTCTTTTTTTTTTAATTCCCTGAAAACCAAAAAGGTGTTTATTCTCACGACGAACGAATGTTCAGTCATAATTACGTATTTTTTACTCGTTCCGAGTGAGATTCGATAAAATTTTACAATTGTGAAAATAAAATAAAGCGTTGTATCGTTGATTATCAAAAAACCAACGAAACTCCGTGTTTCAAATGACTTTTATATATTTCATACTCCCGTAGAGAGCACGAAAAAATTGCGCGTATGATTCGAAATGGCCCTAGAATTTGTAAAAAAAAAAAAATAGCCCGTATTTTGAGGTCGAATAAACGATTGGTGAACGAATTTTAGCAAGCTAAAAAATCATTATGAGACAGAAAATATATCACAGATAATCTCAATGGATGATGAACAGAGAAATGAGAATGAGTAATCACGCTGAAATTTTTTGCACAAATGCATCCATTGACTGGAATGTTCGGTATTGAATTTGGAAAGATGTGCTTGAGAGTACCAATTCTAAAAAAAAATTTAATTGAAAGAAAAAAATGTAAATTTTGAAATTTTCAACGAAAGCCGGAAAAAGTACTCGGCGCTCTACATGAATTTTCCGTTAGCATAATATCGTTTTGTTTGTTTTTCCTGTGCCAATTATTCGTGAAAAATGGAATTTTTCAACGATCCCAAAGGATACATTCGCATATATTTCAAACAATTGGGAGATCGTTTAGCTGACGGGGTATGAAGTTTTTTTTCCTACAATTTGAAAATTTATGCCCCGTGGGAATAATTGTCTAACGACGAGAGAACCCGAGCAAGAGAGAGAGAGAGAGAGTCATATGCATAGAAAGACCCGGATAGGCTTGGAAAAATCAATATAGCAGCGTGAAAACTTACATCCACATCCATGTACGTTAACGTTCATATATGTATATATATATATATATAAATGCTGTATGTATAGTTTGATATAGAAACGTTTAGAGAATTGGTAAAGTTCGGGAGCGGCAAAAATGGTAAAAACACGCAATACAATCGGTTGTCACGCAGAGCGTGTGTCATGGGGTTTTTATACCCGTATTTATATCGTGAAAATTTTATCGTGCGCGACGTGATCACCACGATGTTTCGATCGAAGCATTTTTTTTCCTGTTTTGGACAAAAATGTTTTCCATCGTGTTACTCTCGTTTGACATTGATCAAGAAGTAATAATAAAAAGAAGAGTAAAAAGAAAAAAAAAATTGTAATAATATGTACCTCAGCTGCAATTTCCATTGAATTGAAATTCAAAATTTTTTTTTGTCCAATGCATATTCGTAATTGTAATAAAAATAGTACAAAATAATGAATACAAATACAATTAATTATTCGATCCTGTAATATAATTTATGATGTAAATAGATGAATAAAAAGTAGTAAAGAAAATAGAGGTAACAAAAAGAAAAAGAATAGTCTGATAATTGCGCGGAGGATTGGAAAAAAAACTATTTTGTCAAATCGTCGCTCGGATTTATGCGAAATAGCTCATATATGGATGAATGTACTTTGTAATTGCGACATTTCGATTAAGCTGACCATTCATACGGAATATGAAGATTCCGAATGCATATAATTTCATATCGAATAGTAAATTGCATGCCGTATGTAGAATAATTTCCGATGAATCGTTAAAATGACTGAGCGAATATAGTATAGGAGAAGATGGGGTAAAATGGACACCACAAACTCAATTTTAATCGTGATTGCGTTATGAAATTTCTTTTTGCGGTTATGAGCTTGGCTAATTTGCGCCCAGCACCTTATTTTGCTTTGGTCCTTGGAATATCCAAGTACTTTGGATAACAGTATGTTGGGTGTGTTTTTTTTTTAATTTGATGAGAATGACAATTTTTTTAAAAGTTTCCATTCTTTATAGGCAATTGTCACGGAAATGTCATTATCCAGATCTGATTTAGCGTAGGAAGTTTATTTTACAATATTCATCCTCAATATAAAAATAAACCCCTCATTTTCTAGATTTTTCAATTTTTTAAGTTTTTTTATAAGTTTGGAGGGTGTCCGTTTTGCCCCCGATGACCATTTCGCCCCATCTTTTCCTATTTATATTGTATTATACTATATATATATATGCATATTAATATATTCAACTTCTATTGTCAGAGATGAATGCCAATGAAATTTTAGTTCCCTTGTAAATTGTTCGACACCGTTCATACGACTATATCGAGTATACGCTTCACTCTGCAACTCCGCTACAGTTTGATCTATAAACGTATCTCCTGGTCAACTGTCGTACTGTATAGTCAAGTTTGATTGAATCCCATTGTGTGTGTCGTACAGAGTCAAATCGGTGGTCGATTCGCGCGAATTAAATAATATTTATCGTTAACAAGGATCCACGACGCGTGTATTTCTCTAGCCCATGAGAAATTATTTATTTCAATCAAGTTCATTGTCATTTGAAAATTTGTTTTTCAAAAATTAAAAAAAAAAATTCCGATTCGGATAAACAGAGTCGCATTTTGAAGCGAGAACGATCCCAAATTGAATGAGCGTAGAATAAAACCGAAATTTTATCTAGGAAATAAATTACAATCATTTTAGTGATCAGACTCAGTTTTGGCCAAAATGCGGAAAAAAATTCAATTTTTTTAAAGCCTTGTGCCGATGTATTTTGCAAATCATGCTTGAAACTTTAAAAATCATTTTGTTAGATAGTCATTTATAAATTTGTCCCTGATGAGAATGTCGTAGAAATTATCTTTTTGTCAGACAGGCGGAGAAAAAAATACTGTTTCGCAAATAAGGTAGTCGAGGGAAGTTGAAGAAAAAAAATCATTTAAAACCAACAAAGAAAATGACTTTCGAGCAAGGGTTACCGCGCTTTGTTCGATACTCTCGGGGATATTTCCCCACTCAAACGAGCTCTCGTATAAAACTCTGGGGGATTCGCGAGTGAAAGTGACAATTGGCAAAAGTTTAAAGGAGCAACAAGCGGGAAAGTCGAATTGAGTGGTGGGATTAGTGTAAAACTTTGAGTCTTTGCGGCTGGTAGAATATCAGCTTGAACAGTTTAGTTTACTCCGAGCTGATCATTGACGAGGACACATAGTTGGATTTCGATATTTCTTCAGAGGGCCTTCGATAGAGATTGCAAAATCACGTAAGTCAAAAGTGACTATCGAAAAGAATTTTTTCAAATATATAATTTCTTCTGGCTTCCATTTTTTCTTTTTTTCGCAATTTAAAATTTTAAATAAAATTCGTATGATTGTAATCTCATTTTTATTTCATTCTATTCTAATCAAGTAGTGAATAAATATTTATATTAGAAATTTAGAAAATTATGAGAAGCAGGTTGAATGATTTTCTTTGGCAGAGAAGAATTTATAACGCTAACAATCTTATGAAATTTTTGTTAAAAAAGTTTGCTTCTCAGTTTCACTTTTCTTTTTTTTTTAATTTCAAGTTTAAGGCAATAAATTCTTATCATTTAAATCTCATTTTTATTTCATTTTATTTTAATCTTGCGGTAAATGAAAATTTAGAATATTATCGTCTTTCAAATTTACAATTTAGAAAAATAGGTGTTTTAAATCTTATTCCGAGATTAAAGGAGACCTATAAAAATGTTTTACACTTGGAAGCTTATATTAGAAATTAAGGAAATTATGGAAATCAGAAAGAATGAATTTTTTTGTCGGTTGAAAATTTATAAAACCAACCGAAAATTTTGTGACACTGTTATTTTTCCATTCCGTTTTAAGATAAATAAACAAATTTGGTACTTGATAATAATTGTGTGACGTGCAGTTTGCTAATCATCGACTGCAATTCAACGAAGAGGGAAAAAAAAATCGAGCGAAGGAAAGTAGAAAAAACGAGAATGATTGTCGTCAAGAATTTGGCAATTTGCTTGTTTGGGTTAATCGTCCTTGGCGGAATGTACGTCGATGGATTTCCGGATGGTGCACCTGTGGACGCTTGTGTAAAACCAAAGCCAAATCGTCCCTATCACGGTGAAGCTGAACCAAAACCATTGGCCGAGAATCCATATCAGATAATCGCGTCGTCGGGTCAATATGGACCAGGAGCTCAAATAACCGGTAACAAAAATAATCCAGTTGCACAAAAAATTGACAAAAATGTCTCGGATAAAATATTAAAAAGGAAAAAAAGCCCAAAACTTGTTTTTATCGAATATTTGGGGTAGGTTCGACCTCCAACTAACGAGTTTCCTCTGAAAGTGAATTGGATGTGAAGATAATCTTCTTATGTGATTTTTGGGGTTCCTACAGACTCCGAAAATCAAATAAATGATTATAAAATACGTGGACGATGCAATTTTCATTTTTGTAAAATCACGAGCAGACTAAAACATTAATAGGAGAAAAAAATCCGTATTTCAAGGTGGAAATTAATTTCAATGCGTCAATAAATCGACGTAACAGGCATTTCTTCAATAGCGTTCTCGAGAACAAAGGACTAATGAGAATTTCCGTTCTCCTTGTGCGAGAATAAATTGTTCAGCAGCGGTTCTCTCCTTCTAGAGATCGGATAATGAAGGGGTTTTTTTTTCGAAGAGCGAATCCAAGAGCAAGTCGGAATTAAACCGTCGTGAGTGTATAAAAAAAGGACTCTGTAAGTTAATTTTGAGATCCTGCTGAAACTGCTAAAAAGAGCCCTTGAAAGAGGGACCATTTTTTCGCTTTTAAATAAGAGTGGAATTATGAGATGAGAAAAAAAAGGTTTCAAATGTCCCGCAAAACGATAAAAAGGATTCTCACCATGATTTTAATGATAAAATTTTTTAATAATGACGATTCCAATATTTTTGCGTTTTTTAGTTACCATCGAGGGTTCGGCTTTTAAGGGCTTTTTCATTCAGGCACGTGATGCAAAAACTGACGCCTGGATCGGTTCTTGGACCCAAACGGAAAATACAAAGGTCCACCCCGAGTGCAGCGCTATCACCCACGCTGATCCTCGTGATAAGCAGAAAGCAACCCTCATCTGGAACGCACCCCCAAACGCACGAGGACAAGTTTATTTCACGTGAGTATTTTTTTTTCTTAATTAATCTGTCCCCAAATATTCCCAATTTACTTTCTCACTTCCTCTTCTCAATTATTCATCAGTCTCAAAATAATTTAGAAAAAAACAATAAATCTTCAAATAAGTCCTGAATTACTCAATCTTAAAACGCCCATTAATATTATTAGATCTTTTCTATAATATTCCTTTTTCACTTTCATTATTTGTTTACCATGAAATCAGATATTAAATACACTTAATATATTTAATATATTCAGCATATACACCCCCGCTCAAAAGTTTGGATACACCTGTCGATATTTTTTGCCGCACTAAAAGTTGCATAACTCCGCTAAAAAAAAAGATAATCAAATTTTCAAAAAAGCGTTTTGAAGGGGAAGAAATCAGCTTCATTTCCCCTTTTTAAACGATTTTTTACGATTTTTTTTCGACCCGGTATGAATTTTTGAACGTGACCGTTTTTTGGCTTTTTTTCGACCATCGCGAAATGGGCGCACAGCTCAAGGGCATTTTTTTTCGGCTTTTTCAACTGCGGGACATTTAAAAGGATACGCAAACACTTCATTTTTGTCCTTAAAATATTTTCGTACGATTTTTTCTTGCAAAGTTATTTCACTTTTGGCTAAAAAAGACAAATTTTGAAAGATGCAACGTAACTCGAAAACTATAGAGTTTGAAAGAAAATGTCAAGTACAAAAAAAGTAGCGTAGATATACGCGGAAACGTCTGGGATTATTTCAGAATTCTCCTATAAAATTTTTTTTTCTACTATTTTTGCTCGAAACTCGAAATCGTGTCTGATTGAAATTTCCGTACTTGGTGATACAATAAAAATCTGAAAAAATTCAGCAATATTTGGTATGCTATGGACAACAATTATTAATAATAATACTGCCCGAAAGTTATTGATAAATTGTTTAAACAATTTCTTAATGACTTTTGGCCAATATTATTATATTGATCAACAATAATCAATAATTAATATTGATCATTATCGTTCATAGCATGCCAAATGTTGCTGAATTTTTTCAGATTGTTTTCAACATGTTATTATAGGTCTTCGAGCTTTTTCTAAAAAACATGTTGAAAAAATGTTGAAAAAAATCTGAAAAAATTCAGCAACTTTTGACATGCTATGAACGATAATGATCAATATTAATTATTGATTATTGTTGATCAATATAATAATATTGGCCAAAAGTCATTAAGAAATTGTTTAAACAATTTATCAATAACTTTCGGGCAGTATTATTATTAATAATTGTTGTCTATAGCATACCAAATATTGCTGAATTTTTTCAGATTTTTATTGTATCACCAAGTACGGAAATTTCAATCAGACACGATTTCGAGTTTCGAGCAAAAATAGTAGAAAAAAAAATTTTATAGGAGAATTCTGAAATAATCCCAGACGTTTCCGCGTATATCTACGCTACTTTTTTTGTACTTGACATTTTCTTTCAAACTCTATAGTTTTCGAGTTACGTTGCATCTTTCAAAATTTGTCTTTTTTAGCCAAAAGTGAAATAACTTTGCAAGAAAAAATCGTACGAAAATATTTTGAGGACAAAAATGAAGTGTTTGCGTATCCTTTTAAATGTCCCGCAGTTGAAAAAGCCGAAAAAAATGTCCTTAAGCTGTGCGCCCATTTCGCGATGGTCGAAAAAAAGCCAAAAAACGGTTACGTTCAAAAATTCATACCGGGTCGAAGAAAAATCGTAAAAAATCTTTTAAAAAGGGGAAATGAAGCTGATTTCCTCCCCTTCAAAACGCTTTTTTAAAAATTTGATTATCTTTTTTTTTTGCGGAGTTATGCAACTTTTAGTGCGGCAAAAAATATCGACAGGTGTATCCAAACTTTTGAGCGGGGGTGTATGTTTCATATACGTTTATTTATTTATTTTGACACAAAAAATGATGGCAAGAAGAGTTATAAATCAATTTGCAAAAAAATAGGTAAAAGTTTTTGTGCAGTTATTATTTCAAATAAATTTTTTGGGTTCTGGCAAAATGTTCCATTATGGAGTGGAGTAAAAATCGTGATTTTGTACGAGGATTTGAATATCACTTTTACCGGTATCATTCGTCGGTAGAATATTTCAATAATTTGTCGAAGTCGAGACCATCCGAATACGCCCGGACGAATGAATTCATCATATTCTCTCGTACATAAATAGTTAATTTATTCAATATTTTGGTATTTCTATGCTCGTGCTCGTAAATTCATACGCAACTGACATTCGAATTCGGGCACAGATTCGAATGAAATGTCATCGGTGAAGTTTCGAAAGTTTACCAAATATTTCTGTTGTAATATACGAATAATACGATATCAAATTCGTTAAAAACAAAAAAAAATGCCATTAAGAATGAACAAGAATTAACATACTCGTTTCGTGTTTGTATAATAAATTAGTTCGCTCGACGTCGAGAATATTTCATCAAGTACGAATAATCGAGAGTCAATATTGTAGCCTAATCGTGATTAAAAAAAAATAATGGAATAAAATAAATTGACAGACTACTCTGTTAAAAAACCAAAACACGATATTAAATCGTCGTGTTTTGTTTGTGAGTCATTTTGAAACAAATCCTTCGATTGATAATAATTTAATATAGTTTCATAATCATCAAACTTAATAAAAATATTTAAACATTCGATTCAATTTAATTTTTCAATATTTCAATTCAATTAATTTTTCCTAATTATCTAATTTAATTTTATTTCGATTATTTCGGTTCCAAGCTTATATTTTGCTAACTCTATAATTGAAAAAAAAAATGAAGAAATTGACCATTTTGCTGTCGTTATGAAATACAAAAATTCGGTCATTCCAAATGCCACGACGATTGCGTGAATATTGATTAGAGCAACGCGGACACGAAATAGAGAGGATGGATGAAAAAAAAAAAATGAAAAATCGAAAGTGCATGAGTGATGTGTATTACAAATTTGAAAACGTGTTTGGATCCCCATGAATCTCGCAATCGAACGAAGAGATTTGTAACGAGGCATTTTTCGTAAAAGAGTTGAGGCAGAGTGAAGCCGGTTTCTGGTTAAACCTGTTTCACGTCACGAACCAATATCTCTTTTGGAAATGCTTTTTTTTTCTCTGTCTCTCTCTCACTCTTTCGCGCTGATCGCTGTGACCGTATGGGAGTTAATCAGAACGCGAGGAAAGATGAAAAAAAGGGCATCAAGCATTTACAAATTTGGAATGTGTTTGCGGAGAGTAGAACGAAATAGGCACAATTTTTTTGTGCGCGTTGCGGACGAGACAGATTTGTGAAAAGTGAACGCACATTTGCTCGATTGCGAAATACGCGCTGGAAAAAAAACCTCTCGGGCTATCTCCCGAATTGGGATCTTTTTTTTCCTCTAATCCGAGGTATTCGCGCATTTTTCATGCTTGAAAAAACGTTTCGTACTGCCTCGCAATTTCTGTATCGCACGAGGAAAAGATTGACATTCAATTCGAACAAATGCGAAAAAAATCAACGTGGATTTTTTGACCTGGAATCGGTTCAATGAAAATAAGAGAAAAAAAAATCAAAAAAATTTCGGTTGGACGTTAATTTATCCTTCAATTAATTTCGATAGAAAAAATAGGCACTTGAATGCGTCAAATTGAAATTTTTTTTTTTTTTCAATTTTCAGTACTGTTAAAAAGTACCATTAGAACTATCAATTGAAAATTTCAAAATAAAGTAAAAAATTAAATTAATCGAATTTAATTGAGAATGAATAAATTTTAATCAAATTAATAATAAAAATTTTCATCGTCAGTACTGTTGAATATACAATTAAAAAACTTTATTTTAAAGAAAAGTAATTGCCAGACTTTAATGAAATCAAATATTGGAAAATAGATGAATAAAGCGTGAGTAAAAAAAAGTCGAGCGTGCAATATTTAGGAAAGTCAATTGTAAATTATCGTTCGGTGCATTATGATTTTTTCATTACTTAAAAGAAAAAAAGAAAAATCGTTAAACGAATGTGGGTCACTCGTAAAAGGCTCTCTGGAATTTCGCAGGACGTTGAAAATCAGCCGGAATATTGAGGATAGGTTAAGAAAAAAAAACCGAGTAAATTGCGAGCGCGAAATTACGAGTCTGCAGTAGCGCCTAAGTCAACGCGGAATAATTGAAGGTTCGATCGTGCACTGACCCCAATCACCAACTGCGATATATTGCTAAAGTTTATGTTATTATTATTATCATTACTATCCAATCAACATTTCCGTGTCTCAGTACCGAGTAATTTTTCGTAATTTCCTTCTATTCTCAAATCTGTTCACAGTGGCAGCGTGCTGAAGGAATATGCGACATTCTGGGCCGATTTGGTGGCTCAATCATAAACGAAAAAAAAACAAACAAAAAAAATCCACTCGACGCGTGCTCTTTCGCTGAAATACCACAAAAATGAAATAATAAAAGACAGCGGGAAGCAATTGACGTAATTCTTCAAATCGATGGGACTTGTGGCGAGATAAATGATCTATTTAGTTTTGATAAATTTATTTTCGATAAATAAAGTTTGATGAGCCCTTTATTAAAATTTATTTTACTCGCAAAAATCTTTTTTACGGATTTCAGTCCTTTCACGTTTTCAGCCATAATTATAATAATTGCCTTCCACCGAGGCGCCCCTTTAGAGAAAGAAAATTACATTTCACAATCGAGTGAACGTCGAGTGGAGATCCCAATAATAATGGGAAAATCAGGAAAAAACCACCACATTTTTCTTTGGGACAATTGTTGAAAAGATCTTGCGAAGGGAAAATAAAAATTTGTTCATAAAAGAATGTTCATACAATAACAGTTTCAATGTTGCAATAATAATGTTATTTTTGTATTTATAATAATAATAAAATTAATAATAATAGTAATAAAAATAATGCTGGATGATGTAGAATTGCAAAAAAAGTGATAAAGATTGTTATGTACACATAAAATTGTATACCTGATGAAAATTATATGCTCGACACGGATAAGTGCAATAAAACACGATATATTGTTAATAAACGTGCATAACGTAACACGTAAGTGCCCGTTTATGATTCCGAATGCATTTTACTCACGCGTCGATATATTTATATATATTTATTTTTTCTCTCCGATTCCCGCGCATCGGGCGCGCTCGTTGATATTTCTCAATCGCAAAATGAGCGAAGGCTCTTTGAGATTCGAATGTACGGGATCGAAGGAGAAGCGACGCAAAGTGTCGACGAGGACGAAATTATTGCGAGAGAATGCGTGAGAAAAACACGAGGATGAGAACGGAAATAATACGGTTGGATTATTGTGCAATTTGAGTGACAATAAGGTCATTCCTTTGGCACATTTACAACTCTATCATTCGCATTACGTTTTTGTTGGACGAAATTGGTTGCAGGTTGATGATTATCGTTGACCACGTACGGTAAAAGAAGTTTAAACTTTTCTGACGATGAATCGGAAAACTATGACCGGAAGAGGAGAGACGAGAGAGGGAGAAAGAGGGGGAAGCGAGTAACGACGTAACGGCAGTTCCGTCCGCTGAGGCTGCTGAGAAACTACGACGTTATACCGTGGCTGAATAAAAGTGGGCCAATCCTGAGACAGCAGCTCGATAAATTTGGCCGCTTTGGGCCACGAGCTCGTTTTCGACTCTGTCTCAAACAAACTTTTACCCCCACCCTCTTCCCAATCTTCCCAATCATCCCTTCCTCCCCCGACAGTGTCTGGCAGCGGCGATGCGGTATCATTCATCGTTATCGCGATAGCTAACCCGATTAATAAGACCTTGACGCTCACGATATTAAAGGTCCCTGAGCTTGAACCCTTGGAACATGACCTTCTATTTATATATTAGGGTGTGAGGCAAGAAAAATCCCCAAAAAATGTAGTGATGAGAAAATGCAAGGAAAAGCTAAAAAAAATATATTTTTTAAATAAATCTTGAGGTTCATGAATATTCCTCGCAGACGATTAATCATCGACAATTTGCATTAATAATAATAATTGAAAAATGAAAGAAAAAAATGCACTTTGGCGAAGTGAGATGGTTGATAATTAATAGTTTTTGCAGCTCGTTTATAATCGTTGCGGCATGATCTTTACAGACTGCGAATAGTTTTTATCGCTTGGTTGCGACTATGGCGAGACTCGGATGAAGCAGATAGTACACGGATATACAGGAAGTCATGTGGCTCAGAAAAAAAAAGAAAAAAAACGACCCTCTCCCATGATATACACGTGTATGAACATTTGCGTATAGCGAGGAGAGACACGAGCTTTTCGTGTATATCGCGTTGAAAATCTCGCTACTCGCCCAACCCCGGACTATTGTTTTTTTTGCATAATGGACACTGCTATAAAATTTCGGTTTTTTTCAAAAATTGAAATAAACGAGACAAAACGAGAAAAACAAGATACTTGGACCAAGTTGCTTGGCATATTTTTGCAAATTTTTGGCGAAATTGAATTTTAATCGTATAGTTGCATTACCTACGAGATTTTTTTTTACGATTATGGAGGTCACATTTTGTTTTGGGCCCTCGGATTATCCAAATCTTTTATAAGTAAAAGTGAGTTACCACAATACTATTAGAGTATGTTGAGGTCGTTTTTTTTAATGCGTCGGGAGTGACAACCTTTTAAAAAAATTCCAACACTTCATGGGAAATTATATAATAAAAATATCAAATCGAGATCTGATTCTGAGTGGATGCGTCAATTTAGGTATATCAACGCTGATTAAAATGATAATTCTCTCGTTTTCTAACTTTTTAAATTTTCAATATTTTCCTCTAATTTTGGATGATGTTCATATTACCTCCAGTGTCCATTTTACCCTCCTACCATGCCCTACATCTCTCGTGAATTCTCAACGAATTCAGCTTTGACACAGAATGGGTATTTCCGAGCTTGCAAGATCATTCGTTTCCAAAATTGTCACCACAATTTCACAAGGGTGTATTTTGAATTGAATAAAAAAAAATAAAAAAATAAATAAATAACAATTGCCGAGGGGCGCGGCTTTACGCTTCGATTACTCGTTCCCCAATCGATTATGCATCGGTACAAACGCACATGGAACGCGCATCGACATTGTGCGTAAATGTTTTCCAGTTGGCTCGACGATTCTCACTGCACCGAGGATATATAACGACAAATGCGGCAATGCGTTTTGCTTAAGGGGTTGAAGGTGGGCGGGGGCTGGGTTAGTAGGGGCTGCAAACAGTTTCCCAGGATTATGGGAAAATAGGGGCGCTCTCCGAGCTGTCTTTGAGGCTCGAATACAGAAGCTAGGATGGTACTGGATAGGGTTAATATTTTTCAACCCTTAAAAGATAAAAAATAAAAATGGCGACTGTCAAGTTTGTCTTGCGACAAAAATGAATGTTTGACATTTTGAAGACACAAAAATAAAGAAAAATCTTAATGAACCGATGAAAAGACCCCGACGATATCGGTCCTTTTTCCAAGCCTCTAAATATCGTCGAGCCTGAACGAGGATCGAGAGATAACGGCGAAAGACCTCGTTCGAGTCCGTTCGCGAGTCGATGAAATATTTTCACGTCACGTTTCTCATAATTGTGATGTCGGGAACGTCGATAACGACGTCGGCGAGCTGCATTGCAATTAGATCTCGGCCGAGAAAGCACACACGCGCGCTCCAAGCATTTTACCGATATTAGCGAGGTTTTATATGATGTGAAAAATCGATATGCATCGATCGATGCTATCTCATTTTAGCTCGTCGCGTATACGGAAATATCGGACTGATTGAGTCCCGCACGGTAACGGCTATCTCAGTATTCCTGACGCAATTTTTTTGCCATTTATAATAATGATAATAATAATAATAGTTAAACTTATTATTTAATTAATTAATAATGAATATTGAATTAACTATTAAATTATTATCATTAAAATTGCACCCTCGCACTCAATTCGCGAAATCATGATCCTAATTACAACTTTTTACTGTTTATTTTTTTGGGGTAATTAAATTTGCCCAAAACTCGTAAAAAATTTGCCAAGATTTTGGTCAAAAGTTTAACAATTGCAAGAGTTAAAAAAACACCCCGCATTTGTTGAAAAATTTCAAAAACGTTGCGATACTCTTGTCTGACAAATATTTCAGATCCCAATTAGCTTTTTCTTTAATCTACCTATAATAAAAATGGTTTCAGTTTTATTCATTAATTTTTATTAATTAATGTACCCTTCCTGCTTCATTATATACTCTGAATGTTTTTCCATCATTTTGAAAAATAAAATTGATAAATTATTTCTCGTTCATTATATTAAAGGGACTCGCTTGAAATTTTTTCCACGACTAATAGACGTTGAATGGCAAATGGATTTTTTAAAATAATTCCCGGTTTGATAAGAACGGTGAATGTGTGTGGTCGGCTTGTACATTATTTACCCGACGATGTATGCGAGGCTGATGATAGAAGAGGGGACGTCGCGAGAGCTGGTTCGACCGTGACGAGACCGCAAACCCGATAATTGCGTTAAATGCATCTGTTTTCTGGTTTTCCACAATGTTGCGCGCGTGTTGGCGCGATGTGAGAGAGAAAAAATGTATTTTTTCATCGATTTTTAATAAGAATTGTGCTAGTTCGTTGATATGTTGTCCAAAAATGCATTTTTTTAAAATGAGACCTACAGTCCATTATTATAAAAATATTCAAGCAATTTTACACGTTTTTTCCTGATTTTTTCCTACTTTTCTAAAGTCAACCTCCCCGAAATAGAAATTTGCCAAATAAACATTCACCGCAGAGGATCTAAATATCTTTTTTTTCATGATTAACAGAAAGGAATAAATTGTTTTCATTGTTATTAGAATTGATGTTGAAGAGAGTCGATTAAAAATTCTAAAATGCTTGCAGTAAGTGTAATTTAATTGAAATAATAATAAAAAATGAATATATAAATATATAAATAAAGAAAAAAAAAATTTTATCAAGAAAAAAATTCATTCAACTTAACAAATCATTGCTCTTGCTGTAATGGCGCCAGGGATGGACGTATCTGATGGAGTAATGACCGGTAGAGCTGTAAATATATGCCGGACAAAGAGAAAAAGGGAGGGGAGGACTGAGAGGTAGAGGTTTTCGCGACCCCTTCAATTTGGACGACGAGTCGGTGCTCGAGGGGGCGGCAGGGTGCAGGACGAGTGTGGAGGGTAGAAAAGATGGCGCGCCGGCGCCTCGGCGTCGCGACGTCGAGCCTCCCCCCACCCCAGAAGCTCCGTGGACGATAGTCCCGCCACACGTCCGGGTGCGCTTGTCGACCGCGTCCCCTCGGACTACCCCGCAATCGCGTCTCCGCGACCCTCAAGCGTGTACGTCACTCTAGTTTTTCCCGGTTAATATACGCGTCGTGTTTGTCGCATTACACACACAAACGCACACATCCAACATCCCCTACATTTGTCAGGGTGAAGAAAAAACAAAGAAAGACCGAAAAACCCTCGAAAGACGCGCTGTGTCTCAAAAGGGGGTTGTTTTTTTTCTGCATACATGTCATTAATGTGCACAAAGGGCGGGAATAAACGAAAATTTTCGTCCGAAGACGCGATGGATTCGACGTGAGAGATTTTTAATTAAAAAAAAGGGGGGTTGATCAGAATTGAGGGGGCTTCGGCGACAGACAGGGGGTGGGTGGGTGTAAAGGTGATAAATTTTTGTGCGGAAGGGTGATTGTGAGAAATCGCGAAAAAAAGAGGTGCAACGAGAGAGATAGAGTAAGAAATAGAAGATAGAAAGGAAAAAAATAATAATAATAAAAAATAAACAAACGTCAGCGTGATCGATAACACGCGTTGTGCGGTTCGACCAGGAGATATGTAATATGAAAATAACGTCGTGGACCATCGTGGTGTCGCCCGGGGTGGAGACATGTCCGGCATATCGGCACGGTCTCGTGCCGTTCGTTTTATCATCGTTTTACTGAGCGCATCATGCATCATCATCGCGTCGCCGGTCCTCGGGGACCCGGACCCCCCCGACATTACAACAGGTAAAATTATTAAACATAATGAGCTTTTACAAATTCAAATATTTTCACGATGTAGAATTAAGAAAAAGCACCATCGTGTGTCAGGATAAAAATATTGTGAAAAAATCACAAATTATTATTATTATATATTTATTGTATACTATATATAATAATAATATATTATATTATTAACCGATTAAATTGAATCAAAGCGCGCAAGTGATTTGTAAAAAGGCTGCTGATTAAATTTAGTATTTTCTGTTTTTTTTTGTTTATTTATTCTATCAATGGTTACAATTTTATTACCATTTAATCTCTCGGCACGACACAATGAAGAATAGATCTGATTGGATAATTTATTTTAATTGATTTATCAGTTGAAAAAAAGTATTTTGTAAATCGCGTCTTTGAAGGATTGGATTAATTAATTAATTAATTAATCAAGGGGGAGGTGTTGTAGGTCGGGCCGCTGTATATAGCTAAATTATATTGCCAATTAAGTTGCAACAAATTGCGCAATCGATTTTAAAAAACTGCTAAAATGTCAAGTTTATTCAACTTTGTCTAGATTTTTTTTTTCGTGCAACAGTCGTTGTAATTTTTCCCGAATTTAATTCTTCAAAAAAATGGAGAATCAATTTAATGTAAAGTTGAAATTGAGATGAAACAAAAAATGTTATCAACCCCTCTTTTTTTGAAGCCTTTTTTTGTGAATTACGCCACTGAATCTAGCAAAGTTTTTATCACTTGCCGCATTGCAACGGAATAACTCTATCGCGCATCTGCAGCAAAGTTCCTATTTTCACAATTTTTTATTTTTCCCGAATAATATTTTATGTTTTCATTTTAATACTCTTGTGGAAGAGGATGAAGAAAAATGTGACAAAAAGATTTAATTTGGCGGCCGCGTTTTCCCATGTTGGATATATTTGTTTCGAGACAATTCCCTCGCGTCCGACTATTCGTGGATTGTCACTACTGGGAAGAGTTTATTCACGTGCGCAATAATTCTGTTGGTTCTTGTCTGCGTGAGCATGATGCGGATAAATTGCTACGGGGAGTGGGTCGTTCGTTCCGAGGAAACGTTTTTACCCAGCCGACGAGAATTTTTTTTCCTCATTAAAATTGTAGGGGAAGGGAGGGCAAAATGGTCAACCTTAAAATGGTTTTTTTTGCGAAAATTCAAGTAAACGAGAGAAAGACGTTGAAAAAACGATTTTCTTCGCTTCTCACGTCATCCTAATATTGAAAATACTTGAATCAAGCTGCTTGACGTATTTTTGCAAATTTTTCGCAAAATTCAATTTTAATCGTAGTTGCAATAACAAATATTGTTTTTACGATTATGGAGGTGGAGGATTTTTCTAAAAGTGGGGTTACCAGAATGCTATTAGAGTATGTTGGAGTGTTTTTTTTTCTAATGCGATGAGAATGAAATTTTTTTTTTTTAATTTTTCCAACTCTTTATGGGAAATAGTCATGAAAATATCAAATCTAGATCGGATTTCGCGTGGGGTGAGTCTGTTTAGGTATATGAACGCCAATTATAATTATAATTCCCTCAATTTCCAGTTTTTCGAATTTTCAATTGATTTCGTTATTTTTTGATGGTGTCCATTTTGCCTTCTTATGAATCCGCGATATGTAATTCGCAAATTTTTCCGGTCGACCTTTCGGCCCAAGATGGCACTCGTAGGGAAATTTCCATTTTGACTTTTCATCGTGCAATCAGTAATTCATCATTCCCTCGAGGGAAGTCGGTCTGACTAATCAACGCACTGACTACTTAATCTCATTTTACAACTTCGTCGTGCAGAGTCACGAGAGAGAGAAAAAAAAGAAAAAAAAACACCGAGATTACTTTTGGTCCCAGGTGAATTTTCCAAGTACCGCGGAGAAATTAGCTCGTCTGACCATTTTTCGTTAATTCTACTTGAGCCAAGTTTCGCGAAACTTTGGCCCAATAATTCACGAATATTTTTGCACAATTCCAGTCAACTTTGGACGGCGGGAAAATGAAATCTTCATTCTGTGATAAATTATTTTTACTCAGGACATAATTTTATTACCTTAATTCTTATCTTTCGAATTTAATTGGGTTAAATGATAATTTGATAAAATTCATTGTTAAATTGAGCCTATTTTAAGAGTTTCAAAATCTTTCGTTAAAGCTTATTATTGGTGATATTAATGGAACATTTTTTGGCCAGAATGTAGAAGAAAGAAATTAGTTCGCTTCTCACAAGAAAATCGTCGTATCGTGGAATTTACGATGTTTATTTATTTATTAACGCTGAGGATGGATTTTCTTTACTATTTTTTGGCACCGTAAAAACGACACGAGGAGATTGACAATCGGACTCTTGGGTTCGTGGGAACACCCTTTGAAGAGAGAAAATATTTGTCGTATCGTACAAAAGCTCCTTGGCGAGTCAAACCAGCTGACCTAGTCGATGGCCTTTTGCCAGACGCCCGTTCTCGACTCCTCGAGATTATCGACTATATTCGATTCTCCAATGTATAATATCTATACAAATACATCGCAGCTTTTCTCTCAACCGTCTTGCACGTACAACAAAGTGATAGCATCAGGTAGTCAGTCCAAAGAATAATTGCTTAATTATCGAACAAAAAAAATCGAAAATAGAAAGAAGAAAGAGATTAATAAGGATGATGATAAAATTTGTAAAATTTGCAAATCCCTAAATTTAAAAGGATCAATCAACCGGAACTAATTTTCTACAGAGATTAAAATTTCCTACAGAAAAAAAGATTCGAATATCGAAAGAAGAAAGAGATTAATAAATATGATGAAATTTGTAAAATTTTAAAAAATTTCAAATTCTTAAAACTCAATCAACCGGAAATGATCTCTTACAGAGATAAAAAATTTCCTGTCGCAACAGAATTGATTTTTTCAAATGACTTTTTACTTTTATTTATATTTACAAAGTCCATTCAACCGTATTTTAACGAAAAAAAATGGCAAGAACGATTCGACACGATAGCGTACGAAGCGAGAGATATTTTTTTCCGAATAAAACGAATGGAAAGAAGAAAAAAACATTCTCCGATATGCTCGGAGCACGAGAATTTTTTTCCCCCCTTTTTGGATACGCTTATTTGGTAGTGTCGCACGGAGGATCGATGATGGTCGCAAGGGTTAATGTATTCTGGGTCACAGAGCGCACAGAGGCAAAAAGTGGGATGAAAAACAAACACGGGCACGAAAAAATTTTCTATACCAAACGGAGGGTCTGTTTTTACGAGCAACCGCGATATAGTTCGTACATCGCGGTGCTTGAAAAGAAAAAAAAGCGAAGTGTATGCAACATTTTTGTGGTTCTGGATATTTTTTTCCCCATTAATTCGTTAGTTACTCCGATAATTGCATACCACAGAATATTTACGATGATTTCTTATTAGATTTTTTTAAAAACCAATCGAATATTATTATTCTCGTTTGAGCAGACTCCGAGCAGAGTTTAAGAAAAATATTCATCGTCTTAAATGGACCGTAGAATACATTAAATCTAAATTAAATTGAAGGTTAAAATAAAAATCGTTAAAATCAGGAATTCCGCAATTCAAAGAGCGTTCCGTCGACGAGAAATCACGGGAAGAAGTGAAAAAACAGAAAAATGTGTGGGTTATTGCAAAAAAAAAAAAAACGAGTCCCTCGTGTCAGGGATTGTCGGGACGACGAAAAAATTCGATATTCAAGCTGCAGCTGGGTTAAAGCTCTCGTAAAATCTTTACGAACATACGCGCGTACAAATATGCGGGCAAATCCACGTTGGAGGTGAAAAATTTTTTGTCAAAAACATTTTACAATATCGCTGCTAAATTTTCAACCCTCTTCGAAATTTGAATGCAATGAGGGTGGAAAAAGCGCCCTTTTCATGTTTAACTACGATACAAACGTTTTCCAATTAAATAAATATAATTTCGAAAAAATAAAATAAAAGGTTTTATAAAAATAACAAAAAACCAAGACCTGCTCTGTCTTGGTTCGTTTTGACTATCGCAAGGTATTTTCACGATTTTCCCTTTTGTTCTTTATTCTTCACAACGTGGAATGTCCCATGCAGGGCGATGCAATATCAAGCTGGGTAAATGGTGAAATCATGTCGCCAGCGTGTGACGGAGTCAAACGAGCTTTTTCTCGTCATGTTTCACGATCTCTTTTAACCACAAATCCTCCGAATCCTTAATCTCGTTTCTCGTGCGAAGAAAAAGCTCGCTTCGCGAGAACAATAGAAATGGAAGTCTTTTTCTTCATGTGTTTTTTTCTTCACACACAAACACACACACACATCCGTGAATGGAAACGCGGGTAGGCTGATGCAAGCTCACGAAAGCTCGGCCGGATATCGATTCCTCCCCCAAGTCCTATGTGCCAGCTAAAGGCAGCCCCAGAATTTTCGTTTCTCTCTCTGATGGAAAACAGAGCCGACAAAGTGTTTCCCTTTGGTTTTGTCAACATATCAAAAAAAAAAAAAAAAAAAAAAAAATTCATCATTCAGAGATTCATATTCTGTGTTTTAGATCGGAAATTTTCCGGGCAAAACGAATATGATTTTTCCAATCGGTAAATTCATCAAGGATCATGCTTAAAAGTCCCAAAAATCACCTTTCGGGGGCTTAAAAATGATCAAAAAATTCTCTTCTTTTTCGTTGCGGGGATGATTGGTACAAAATCGGGTCACGAACCAACGAAAAAAAGCATTCAAAAAATAAATCGTGTTATTAGTTATTATTTATTGCCCGATCGATTTTGAACGCTTTTTCTCTTTAATACTGCATGTTTATCCGGCTTTGTGCGCTGTGCGTGTTTTCGCTGCGACGTTTTCGCGTGTGCGCCCTCGTCAAGCACACACGCTTCTGCTCACAGCATCGAATTCTCGTTTGTCCTTGCAAAAACGCTCCGATGGCGTGGCAAACTGTCGCGAAAAATGATCGATATTCGTGGCGTTGGCTCATTTTCGCGTTAATTTTTTTTTTTCGAGCCGTAAAAAATATACGGCAATGTATATGGCCACCAATGATGGATTTATTGGTTAGCTTGAACATTTTTCAAGATATTCATTTTTCGAATTATAAAACTTATTAAATTATCAATTATTTAAGTTTTATGTCTCTCAATTTTCACTTGTACGTCATTATTATTTTTTTACCAAGAAAAGCTTAAATGTTGATTTTTCATTGATAGTCCAAAGTGTAAAAACGTATTATTGTGATTCTAATTTTTCAATAATTTTATTTTTAATCGTTTTTTGTTTAAATTGTGCAAACCCCAATTTTCGGCTAGATGTATGCGCTTTATCGCGTTTGTCGCGGGTGTTCCGAATGTTGATCGGCATTGGCCGACCAATCATCGAGCAACCCCTATATTAGGACCCTTGGGGGTTGTTTCTCGTGTACATGTAACGTGTCTCGAGGATGCTCGGCAGTGTTGTTGTTTTTTTTCGGCATGCATTCTCCCTGATTAATATTATGGAGAAACTCCAAGAGTATCCTCGATATTTTGCAATTTAATCTCATCGACTCAAGGTTGTTTAGAAGCAAATCACGTTTAATGAGAAAATTCTGAAAATTTGCTGTTTTTCAATGAAGTATTTAAGAGGTCGTGTAAAAATTTTACGACGATTTGGAAGCTCGTTATCGAATAATTAAGATTAACAAATTAAATAAAATTAAATGTAGTCTTATGGAAACTGATATAACTTTGCGATAAGTTTTTTTTTGACCTCTCAATTTTTTAATATCCACAATATACTGGAAGCAACGGAAAGAAAACGAAGTTTATTGATAAATATTTTTTTTATTTGTTTAAAAAATTGTTTTCAACAAAACGTTAATTTCTTAACGACGAGCTTCCTAATCGTCGTGAAATTTTTACACGACCTCTTAAATACCTCATACAAAAACATACCAAATTTTCAGAATTTTCTCATTATTTTTTATTTTCACGCTTAAGGAGGTTGAAGTAATGTTGATAGTATTCTGAAAATTTGGTACGTTCTTGCATGAAGTATTCAGGAGGTCGTGTTCACTACGATTGAGAAGTTATTTATTGAACAATTAACATTCAAAGATTTCATAGCTTCTAAACAATCTTAAGGCGGTATTCTGGTCTAGAGACATATATTTTGAGCGTTTTGTCGAGCTCGATAAAAAAATTTATATATTTTTACCATTTATTTATTTATTTTATTATTATTTATTAACAACATATTTATTAATACGTTGACAATAAACAAAAAAAAATTCAAGAAAAAAAAATGGAAATTAACTAAGTTATAAGCTGGTAAATTTGGGGCTAAAAAAAGGGATGTGCTGGTAGCCACGATTGCAACCTTTCTAGTAATTCGATACAAAATTAAAAAAACGATTCTTAATTAGTAAGAATGCCGTTATAGCGCCTACCTAAGAGAAATTTCCTTTCGAGGATTCAAAGATCTAAACTTTAAGAATATGCAAAAAAAAATAGATTTTTTCAAAATTCTAGACCAAAATACAGCCTTAATGCCCGAAAAATTCCGCCAAGGTAAATGCGAGGAGGGATTTACAACGATTTTAAGTTCATCGTTTTAAAATGCGAATGGATGTTGGTGACGGAGAGGTTGCGAATTACATTATTGTACTGAAATGACCATAACAAAGATATTGCTTTAGGAGAATTCTTCGCATTTTCACTTGTCTCTTCGCGAAGGGAAAACCTCTTGCACGAGTAATTGGGACACACGAGAATACGTTTCGGCTAACATACGAGACCGCGGATCACCGCAACATTTCCTCTCTCATCACGACAAATACTGAACAGCACAAACCCCCTCGTCGGGGGTAAGGAATGCGAGACAAGCCGGATAATTTTGTATCCTCGTAAAGTGCAGCTCGTTGAGTTCACTTTTCATTAATTGTAAAAGCAATTACGCGCTAAACCTTCGCTTCTAGAATTGTTTTCAATCAGATTTTTCGTTTTCTGAAAACCACGGATTTTTAGAAAAATCATTCGTCTGGAATATTTTGTATGCTCGATGAAACGTAATTATCAAACTTTTCAACCGTACGAAAATTAATTAACAAAAAAAAAAATTAATTACTGCATGAACAGTGATTTTTTAAACTCGCAGGAAACACGTTTTGCATCATTCAAGACCAATTTACGATGAATTTGAAAACGAGGAAAGTGAGATTAAAAATTTTGTACGACAATGAACGAGTTAATGATGGAGGAAGGTAAATGGAACGAGAAGCAACGAGAATTTCATGAGAACTGCGGATAATGGTTTTCGGTGCAATTTTCCTTCACAATGCATCATTTCGCCTCTCGTTATTATACATTTTTCAAGGTTTCTCAAACTTGACGAAAAAGTCACCCTCGTGACGTCTGGTAGGGGTTGAAACTCTGATAGAAGAGAGAGGGAGAGAGAGAGGAAAGGAGTTTCTCAGGCTGCGGAGAAGGCGCTCAGTGCACATAAATCTACAGTCAAAGCTCCCTTTACTAAAAAAGAATTTCCCGCAAGAATCTCTCAAATTTTTTCTAGCATAAAAAAAATTTAACCCAAAATATAACACGCTGTCTCTAAAATTGCATCGTTGCAAATACAATGAGAATAAGTTTTTTTGAAATTTATTTTCAGTGAGATTTACGTTTTGCTTGTGCATTTAAAATCCCAAATCCTCAATGAAGGCTCTTACAGTGCATCTTAATGATTTTTCAATTAAAAAAAAGTTTCTTATAAAAAATGAATTTGATCAATAAACAAATGCTGTTGTATGAAAAAAATGCAGATTTCAGCACCGCGAAATAAGGATAGAAATAAATAAGAAATAACAATCAATGGTTGAGAAAAAAGGGGCCTGATGGAAAAAAGAGAGCAGTCAAAATGTGAGATACGTTGGTGTTATGTTCGCGAAAAATGTATGAAAAAAAGGAAGTATCGACTGTAGGAGAAAGAGTATGGGCGCAAGGATCTTAAGCGAAAATGAGGGAGAGGGAAAAAGAGAGAGCGAGTAGAGGGGTGGCGAAGCGGAAGTGGCTCAAACGTAACATTACTGCGGTCTGCACTGCGGATGCACGTACTTTCGAGGCTCTGTGAGCTACGAAATCCTCTTATACATTATATGTAGTATACTTTCCGCACATATTTGCACACAGGGGAGTGTTTCAGCTTCAAGCTGAAAACAGAGCTTCAATTTTGGCCCAAGGAGATTTTAAGACCATTAAAAAAAACTGCGGTAAAGGATTAAATTTTTTTTTTCAACTGAAAACAAACCGGTAAAATTTTTCAAATTTAAAATAAAATTTGAAATTCTGAAATCTTAAAGTGGATTGACAGATTAATTGTTTTAAATTATAATTTGAAATTTAATATAAAAATAATGAGTCAACGATGAACTTGTGGTAAGATTTGTACTTGGAAATATTTATCCACGCGTGTTGTTACACGAGAAAAATTTTTACACGTCCTTTGCGGAGAAACGCACAAAGCCCTCGAAGGAAAATCTCGCAAATGGACTTTGAAGGTTGATATAATGGATATTTTCTTTCTTGGGTTTGCACAAAAGCTCGGCACACGAATATCGAGGGGAATCAGAGCGAGAGCTTTTTTCACTCGGATATACATATATACATATCGGGAAATGCGGGTCAAAATAGCCTGCACAATAACTCGTTGCGTTTAATCTGTCGATTTTTATCGAGTTTAATGGGGGTCAGAAAAAACATAGCGCAAAAGTATATTTTAAAGTATTTACGCTCATTATAATAATAATTCTCGCATTTTTTAGATTTTTGAATCATCGATGTTTTTCAATAATTTTGGGGGGTGCTTGTTGGGGTTTTTTTTCGAGGTGATCAGAATGACGATTTTTTTTAAATTTTTCCAACTCTTCACAGGCAATTGTCATGAACATGTCATTATGTAGGTATAATTTAGCGTGAAGAGTCTATTTTGAAATATTTACGCTCACTATAATAATAATTCCCTCTTTTTGCAGAATTTTCAATTTCCAATGTTTTTTTATAATTTTGGAGGCCATTTTACCCCACCATCTCTTATGCATCAGGGCTATAATAATATCATGTACCATAGCTAAAAGGTTTTAATGTCGAACGTCAGCACTTCTCTCTCGAGAGAAACTGTCCCTGCTTTACGTTCTCCTCTTTTTTTCTTTCATTTCTTTCATCTTCGAGACTCTTTTTCAATTCAAATCTCGCGAGAAAACATTCAATGGAGAAATTACAACGAATGATCTGAGGAAAAATGAAATAAAAATATTGAAATGTGAATTAAAAGACATTCGACATTTTTAGATGACAATGAAATTCGATATTTTGTTATTGTTTGAAAATTTCAAGGTTAAATTTTTACTTTATTGTAATCGTTAAAAAAAAAGGAAAATTTGATAATCCAATCCTTCGCTTAATGTTGTTTGGGGAGCGTTTTCTGTGCCTGGCACTCGTATAATATTTCGGTACTTATATATATATGTATAAAGTCGGTCACGAATATACCAATAGTTCAGCCAAATGGTTCGCCGTTTTGAAGGGTAAAACACTTAAGAAACGTATTAACAGATGGATTTTACCCCCCCTGATTCCACAAGCTCACATTTCTTCAGAATGGCTCATCATTTATATAATGAAAATATTCTTTCCAAGAACTACTGTCAGAATTTTCAACGGAAAAAAACCAGAAAAATTTTAATAATAAATTTTTAATTATCATTGGATAAATTATAATTGTTTTAGTTTTCTCATTAACGTATGTTCCATTCAATTTTGCCCTTTCTCAAATTTTATTAAATAATTTGACAGCCGGCAAATTTATCAAAATTAAATAAAAAACATATTCAAAAAAGCAATCTTCAAAATCATTTTTTTTTTTAATTTTGCCGTCTCTTAAATTTGCTCAAACAATTAAACAGCCGGCAAAATTGGACATAAATAAAAAACATTGAAAAAAATCTTTAAAAAATTTAACAGAAGGTAGAATTGAACAAAAATAAATAAATAAATAAATAAATAAAATTTCGTTCATCACCATCAGTTCTGAAACGTCCGCGATATGGATTTTCGTTCACGACTATTGTGTTCCACATACACGTGACACGAAAACGCCTTTTTCTTTACGTCTGACTATTGTACAGCTGTAACTACTTGGCGCTCGAGAGAGAGAGAGAGAGAGAGAGAGAGAGAGAAAGCGAGTCACAATCCAGACAAAACGTCGCACCGCCCCAGAGTCCACTCAACCAACCCCCTTTATAAACTTTCCCACGTTAACCCCAACGTCTATTTTCTTTCTCTCCGGTGGTAAAAGGGAGAAAAAAGAAGTAAAAAAAATAAGAGACCTCAACTCGGACAATTTGACTGAAGCAGTAACGCTCCCTTCTGTTGTAACTCGAATGGGACAACTTTATTGGAGCATTTCTCGTACGTGCGTTTAATAATTCTTCCTTTCCACCACTGCTTAGAAAAAAAAGAGAAAAAAAAAATGAAAAAAATGGCATGTTTATTCGACAAGGCACAGGCAGTGCTAGAATACAGAGCCACACATTGCGTGCCCATATACGTTTGTTATAAATTATTCAATATCGCAGTAGCATTATAAACACTTTGATTCCAGGTCAAATTTATTATGTTAATCGACGTGAGGGGGTGAAAAAAGTCATTTTTTCTCTCTCTCCATACTCTCCCAAAATAATTGTGCCGAGTAATTTGTAAACATTGTTTTTCTTGTCTTTAAATCCTGCAAATTGCGAATTTTACATTCCGCAGCTCTATTTTCCTTGTCATCGATAATCGATCCACGCAAAAAATTAACAACCAAGCAAGCTTCCTTTTTTTCCGAGTCCCAAAAAATTGTTGTTTCAATTTTTTAAAAATTCTCAAAAATAAAGAAAAAATGTTCCAAAAATCTGAAATGAAAATTCAAAAGAATTCATATTTATTATTTATAATCATACTATGTATGAAAATACATAAACATTTTTTAAATAATTGGAATTTTTTTCAGTTTCAAGAGCAGATAATTTTCGAAATCTTTTGTTTCTTTGAAATTATAATAATTAAAAAAAAAAGATTCCTCCATAAATCATAGAAACTAGTTACGACAATATTTTTGTTTATTGCGACGTATTTTCCACTTTTATACTTCAGCTCGGCAATTTCCCATTGTGTAAGCGACTATCTGTTGCATTTAGTTCGATCGTCTATCGTGGCTGTTGGGAAATAGAAATAATGATAATAATAATAAAAAATAAATAAAACGTAGGCTTGGCACCTTTATCGACTTTTTAGGTGCACTGACTCTCTCGTTTGTCGAGAAAACGGTGCAATCGACGGTCAAGGAAAAAAGCTTCAGCTGCCCTGCAATGCTTATACGATAATAAACAGTCGTTAACGATATTGGCTCTTTCACAAAAAATCAACGAGAGTGGAGATTTCAATATTGACAATGTTATTTTTAATTTTTATTCTTCATTCAATAATTGTGAATTTTATAAACGAGTAAGAACAAAAATTGTACCTAGATTATTCTACAAACTCGTTGTAGACTATTTCAGGGTTGGAATATTAATAAAAATATTGATGAATGAATCTTTCATGTTTTTCTTTTTTGTTTTCCCAAAGGGTTAGCGTTCTATACGATTTTATTTTTTATTCGACCATTTTGATTCTATAAACGAGTAAGAAAAAAAATTGTACCTAAATTATTCCACAAACTTATTTTAGAATTTTTTGATTTTAGAATTTTTATAGAAATATTTATCAATGAATCTTTTATATTTTTATTATTTCTCAAACCGTGAGCTTTTTATAGGATTTTTTAGGTTTATAGGATTCTATTTTTAATTCAATATTGAATCTTCATTGAATATTGATAAAAATATTTATCAATGCATCTTTTATGATTGCGCGAATAATCGCTTGCGAAACTTTTCGATTTTTCTCTTTTACTTTCTCAAAGAGTGAACACCCGTTTTATAGGATTTTTCGAATGTAATTGTCAGAAGGAAATGAGTGTCTTCTTCGAGGGAATTACAGAAGGATATAATATTATTCCACGGTATGAATTTCATATCGAGATATCTTCACGCCCCCGGAGTCGAGATTTAATGATCCGCATCCCATGCGCTCTTCAATCATACGTATATATATATGTTTGTGTGAATCCCCGTGATGCGGTTGGTAAAGTTTTGCCGGAAGTAGGAGAAACTCTCGAAATCTACGAAGATTCGAAGACTAACTTCGATAATTAAGGTCTCGATGAGAGTGAGAGAGAAAGGTGGAGCTAGCTCTTGATGGGATTCACGCGAGATTGTTTGGATAAATTGGAGTGATCCCCGAGTCGACATCCATGTACAATCCAAAACGAGAATCGGGTGAAATGTATCGTGAAAAAAATCTAAGGCAAAACTAGACCATACAAACCGTGTTCTTTTCGATATGCCTTTTTTTTTGAGACGTGGTTCTACCCATCAAAACGAACAACATTTTCTATGGGGATTCCTCTGAAATAGTGAACAAAATTTCAGCTGTTCCATACATTTTTTTTACGATTTCAGATGAGTCCCCATAGAAAAAGTTGTTCGTATTGATGAGTAGAACCACCTCTTCAAAATAAGGTGTATCAAAAAGAACAAGGTGTATTGAAATATATTTTTTTTCGTTTTTCCTTGCTTTTCCTCATGAATACATTTTTTTTCGACAAAAACTCTGCGGGATTTACAATCAACCGCAAATTTCCGATCGAAATAACGTTCGAAGACGATAAAAATAAAAATAAATTTTTTTGCTCAATTTTGGCCCAATTTTGTGCTCATAATTTTATTTTGGTTTGACAGATTCCAAAATTTCTTTTTCGTACTCAAAGGCTGTCACTGAACTTAGAGAATGACGTTTGGTTCATTTCAATAACTTAATTTTTGGAGAAATGAGAGCACTTTGAAAATCGCTGAAAAAATGAAAAGGGACTTCAAAAAGATCCCAAAAAGAATGAGTTTGAATGACTACAGTCATTTTAGTGAACAGATCTAATTATGGCCATAATGCAAAAACGATTTTTTTTTCATTTTAAACTTTATATTGATGTATTTCCCCCCCCCTGAAGCCGAATTTATCAATAGCTTTCCCAAAAAAATCAAAATTTCTAAGAAATTTCATCAAAAACCTTTTTCGTTCAGTTTTTGCCCCATTTTCAAAAACCTCAAAATCACGGATTTTCAAGTGCTCATAACTTTACTTCAGTTAGGCCGATTGCAAAATTTCTTTTTCGTACTTAAACGTTGTGACTGAACTTAGAGAATGCCGCTTGGTTCATCCCGATACCTAAATTTTTGTAGAAGTGAGAGTACTTTGAAAATCGCTGCAAAAAATGAAAAGGGGTATGCCTTCAAAAATTTGCAAAAGTCGATGACCAAACTTTAAAAATTTGCCAAAAATTGAAAAATTATCCGAATCCGATGATCCAAGCGGCACCTTGAAGCTTCAAGCATCCCGAAAAGAATGAGATCAAGACGAAACCGGAATTCTATCTAGAAAAAAAGCTACAGTCATTTTAGTGAACAGATTTAATTTTGGCCAAAATGCGAAAAAACAATTTTTAATTTTTTTTTCATTTAAAACCTTACATCGATGTATTTTTCCCCTCCGATCACGAATTTACCAATAATTTTCCCAAAAAATCAAAATTTCTAGGAAATTTCATCAAAAACCTTTTTATTTAATTTTTGCCCCATTCAATTTGAAGGGTTTGCCCCTTAAGGACTGTATGCCGATGACGAAGCTAGCGATATACACATGGAGTAGAATCGTTAACAGTGCTTTTGATCTTGTAAGCATCATGCACGAGGCGCACAAGGATGGCGAATGTAAAATCACTCGGGGATTCATACAACACCTCACGGCAGAGTATATTGATCTCGGTGAATAACGAGAATCTCTTAATTAACGTTGAGAGCGAGAGAGAGTCCACATAGTGATATCTGGGAAACGTGTGTCCACACAGTGTAAATTCTCTCTCTTTGTCTAACGATCTAACAAGGTAAGGGCTCTCTGTGAAGCTCTCATAGCAATCTCCATTAAACTCGATCCGATAATCCTCACTGTGTGCATATCGCAACCGACACCCTCGTACAGGATCAATCGAATACAAACTAATCTAGAGAGTCACGCTCGCACAATAGGAAGTTGAACTTCGATCGATTTTATCATGCGTGCCAATCGAAAAAAAAAGTACATTAATTTTGTAAACTCAAATGAAAGGGGCATTCTGGTCCAGAATTTTGAAAAAAAATTTTTTTTTGCATATTCTCAAAGTCAAGACCTTCAAAACTATATCCTCGAAAAGCAATTCTTTGATTCCAATAATTTACGGAGCTATAGCCATTTTAGTGACGCAGCAACTACGCCCGTGTACAGACTCTGGTGGAATGAAGGAACGATAAGAGGGTTCTTCACGAGGGATTCGTCGGACCATTTGGTGGCCGTTATATCCACGCGAGTTTTACGATTTATCGTCCAGTCAATGATCTTGAGCCATAAACATGGCCCCGCGGAGCTTTGCCATTTGTTACTATGTAACGCATACTATGTAAAACTATATGTATATGTCTAGATACAATGTTAGGGTATCCACCAATGCATATGTCGCGTGTAACCAGGACAAACGATGCCTGTGAGAGATAAGCCTCCCTGCTATTTACAAGACTCGTTCTTCGCTCCCCACTCCGAATTTTTTGCCCACCCCCACTCCGACTCCCCGTTGCGCTGGTGCGCTCCTCGCGGAGGCGTCCTCGACTACGCGCTCGCACTCGCGCTCTCTCCAACTCTCGCGATTCCCATACGCGCCGTTCGCGTGCAGTTTCAATGCTTTTGCACTTTTTACCACTTCCGTTATTAACGTTTTTTTTCTTTTCATGCGCATTGTTCGGTAGCCAACGCAGAGGGAAAAAAATAAAGGTATTGAAAAAAAATGAGACTAAAAAGCAATTTTCTCCCTCTCGCTCCCTTTTCATTACATTTTCTCCGGACAATGTAAAGAACTTGATGCACGACAACGACGACGACGATCGAGCCACCGACCCGAGGGAAATTGCGCTTTAACAACGCGCGTCGCGACGACCCGGCGCGGTCATTTCTTTCCTCGATGGTAAACTCGTATGTGCAACATACGGTGTTGAAGCATATGTTCATGGATATATATTTAGCGGAGACCGGGGCAAAATGGCCTCCCTCAATTTCTCATTGATTTTTCTTTGGGAAAAAAATCGTGCAAATTTACAATCTGCATGGGGCTTCGTGATACTTTTCCATCGCTTACCGTCAGATGTTTTTGAATTATGAAATTTAACCAACCATCGAGTAAATACTCAGTAATAAGAAAATTTTGCAAAATTTCCTTGTCTCTGAATTTTTAGGTAAGTTGATATTAGGTTTTAGGTTTTAGGTTAGTTGATATTAGTTTGTTGAGAAGAGATTAATTTTTTTAAATTTAATGAGGGCAACAATTTGTACTTCGCTTTAATTTTTTTTAATTTTTTAAAAATCATTTCAAGAACCATTTTGCCCCAGTCTTCCCTGTATAGAGTATACATATTTATGCGTCGTCGAGTATACTGAGCCCGAGGCGTGTATATGACGTGGATTGATAATTGAAAATAGGTATGTGATGCTTTCATGCCCCGCGCTGCCTCACTTTCAACGAAAAATTTCACGAATCACAAAGTCGCCTGGCATTTTATTGGCATTTGAGAAAAACGCGTGTGCTAAAATTTGTGACAAAATATTTGCAAAAACATTATTTAAAAAAAATAAATATAGTGAGAATTTTTCCTTTGGTTCTCGGTAAAATTCAAATGCACGTCAAGTTTCGAGACGACGAAGACGTTTGAAATAAAAATTTTACGAGGAAGGCTTTTCGTGAGGGATGAAGGAAAATTGGGGGATCGAGAGCTTTGAATAAATTTAGAGCCTAGGATCCAAGACTTCGTATCGATTTTTTTTGCCTCACGTTTTTAAAGTTTTTGGAGGATCGGGATAAGGAAGGGGGGTCTTCGCAATTCCGTCTCTTTGAGTTTAAAAGGTTGAACAGGGGTGAAAAAAAGATTCGCTCAAAGTGAGCATTGTGGGGGATGGAATTGTACAATGCTGTACAGATATCCCAGTGAGAAAATATGGTGGTATGTATATATATATATATATATAAAGTCTGTGCGGTTAACGAGCCTATTCAGTGCAAGGAGCCAAGTGGGCAAAGAATAAAGGTTTTTAAGTACCTTGCGGAATGGAGCCCTATAGAATTGTAGTGAGCAAAACCTACTTGCCAGTGGCCAGAGATTTTTATCTAGAAATAGAGAGGGACTCTATTCCTTTCCCCTCGCAAAATCTTGATCCAGCAATGGCATTGTTTAACCCAAAAATAAATTTTAAAAATCCATTCTGAACGGCAAAATTTGCCTTGATCGTTCTTGGAATCCAACTTGGAATTTCTTCAAGCGGAGAATTACTACGCTGGACAAAAATACGTAATCCTTGCGATTTTTTTTCTCACCTCCGATAAAACGAATCTACTGCAAACCCTTTAGATGTTTCATTGGATCTTTGATATGACAAAATAATTTTTTCAATACAAAAATATTGATTTTTGTGAAGAAAACGTGAACGAGACTCCAACGAAGGTTTCGGTTGCTACTTTTTTTTTAAACGGAACATTTTCCACTATCCGGCAGGAAATGTCAAAGTCCCCAAGAATAACAAAACTTGAATGAAATCTTGTCGAGGTATTATCGGATACCTTATATATATATTATTATTAGATAAGCCTGACGAGGTTTTTCCTTTCACGTGACGAAAAAGCAATCAAGGAAAAAATATATGTTCGAGGATCGCGTGAAAAATTCTCTTTGAGTCAACCGAGTATCTCTGTTAAAGTTGGCAACCATAACTATGAGGTTGTTGAGAGGAGAAATTTGAAACGCTCTGAAAAAAAATTGCTTGCTGCACTTTGGCTTCTTTATAAAGGAGGCTCAACAAACGACAATGAAAAATTAGGAATCTGCGAATAAAAAAATGCTGTATCTCAGATATAATTCTGATATATTCGCAAATATATCAAGATATATCCATCAATATATATTTACGAAGTATGAATGACTGAAAAGTTTTACATCTCGGATAATATATTGTTGCTATATTAAAGGGTATCCTCGATATATTGGCAATATATCCAAGACATTTCTAATATATAAACGACAGAAAGTCTCATATTCTGATATATTTCATAGATATATGAACTGCGAAAAGTTTCATTAAACTCAGAGAATATATCAAAAATATGTTTTTGATATATGAACAACGTAAACCGTTATATCTTCGATATTTTGGCAATATATCCAGTGTATATTTCTGATATATCGATGATTTATGCAAGATAGATTGCAACGAAAGTTTCTTGATCTCGAATATAATATATATTTCGTTATATCTCTTTTGAACGACGGGTACGTGGGCAATTGGATGGGTGCTGAAATAAGGCGTGGGAGGTTTCGCAGCAGGTGAGAGCATTGGCAGGGTGCCAGCGCAGGGCGCGTGGGGTGGTCGCGGGGGTAGGCTTGACCCACTTTCGACGCGTGGAGATTGACCCGCCGACGCGAAACTAAGCGAATCGAGGGTGCACTCGTCCGACTACCTGCAACGTCTATATATCAACAATATAATATATATACGCATACATACATGTATTTATTTACCCCTATTAAATTGCTACACGTATACATTGGGGTGGATCAAATAAAATGACTAATTTTTTTTTCCTCGATATAATGAAAAATGTATTGTTTGGCATCTCAAAAAAACCGTCTGCAAGTATTAGCCCTTCATATTTAAATTAAGAGGTCCCTCATGGCAAATTTTTATTTCCCATTTAAATAGCATAGGAATTTTTTTTTTAACTTTGGAATTTTATTAAATCGTTGAGGTTAGGAGAGCTTTTTTAGCACATTTTTGTAGAACATTTGACGCTCTACAAAAAAGCTCTCTTGTTTTTAATCGATAAAACTAACCGTTCAAAAAAATAATCTCTGATAATTAGTACTAATTGTCACCGATTATTTTTTGAAGGGTTAGTTTTATCGATTAGACCCAAGAGAGCTTTTTTGTAGAGCATCAAATGTTCCACAAAAATGTGCTAAAAAAACTCTCCTAACCTCAACGGTTGAAGTCTAATAAAATTCCAAAGTTAAAAAAAAAAATTTCTATGTTAATAAAAATTTGCGATGAGGGACCTCTTAATTTAAATATGAAGGGCTAATACTTGCAGAGGGTTTTTTTGAGATGCCAAACAATACATTTTTCATTATATCGAAGAAAACAAAAATTAGTAATTTTATTTGACCCACCCTAGTATACATGTATATTGCACACACGATGCAAGTTATATACCCGCGAGTACTTTATTCGCATCAACTACCCCGTTCAATTACAAGCGCTGTGTAATTCCCGGCATTGTTTCAGGGATTACAATTAAAGCTCGTCAAGCAATGACTTTTTTCTTCCATTCGGTCGATTTCAGCAACTTGGTGCATTGAATCAAGAGGAAAACAAGATTTTTACGAAAAAGAAGAAGTTGATGAAAATTGGGGCTGGAGGATTCTAGGTTTTCATCTCACATAATCTAATACGCTGCCGCGCGTGTGAATATATTGAATATTTTGATAAATTAGCCATCTCAAAGAAAAAAATAATAATAATAATAATAAACAAAAAACAAACAAACAAATTTCGCAAAATGGCGACTGTCTGAACAAAAAAAGGGGTTTTGCGACTCTTTTTTTCATAGTTTTTAATTTTTTCACAACAGCAAAAAAAAATTGTTTGTACAAAACTGGTAGGGACGATGAAGAGTTATACATTGAAGATTGGTAAAAAATTTGAAGAAGTAGGACTTGAGATATCTCGTCAGCCGTGTTGCGAAAAATATTTTCTAGAAAAATGTCTGTATAGTCTCATTTGCTCCGACGTGACGGGCGTAGTTATTGGAATTCAAAAACTTCCTTTTGAGGAAGAGGACCAGAATACCTCCTTAAGAGTCACATTTTCGACGGGTTGCTCGTTAAGGGGGGTGATTTTTTGCCTCATTGACTTTGTGTATTTTGGAGTATCACGACTTTTGGTCTGTCGGACAATATTTATAGCGTATGTCTATTAAATTGTCTAGAAAATTGATACATCTATATTATATTACATTAGACATATACACATTCATCCACGTATACATTATAAATTATATCATTATCATTATTATTATATCATGTATGGATAAATTTATACAGGAAACTCTGCCGTCGGTTTGTACGAGGCAAGTGACGCGTGTGATTGCGACTTATCGAAGCGGATGAAAACACGGTAACAAAGAGAGAGAGAGAGAGAGGAGAGAAAGAGAGCGGATGACGTACAAGAGAGCGCAGAATACGCTCGACTAATTTCGTAGCAGAAGCGTGATAATGATAACGGTCTTTATAGGAAGAGTGAAATCCACGGGGAAATCGAGAGGCAGCGGTTAAAACAAATCGCCTGAAAATCGTATTTCAACCGCTGACAAAAACTAAGATCTTAAATCCGCACGATTCCAGACTACGAGAATTCCCCCGTGATTTATCTCTCTATCGCGTGCGAACAGTCGATAAAAAAAAAGAACGTTGGATTTCAGTAAGAAAAATTTCCCGAAAAGTTTACCGATCCTTGGGAGGAAAGTTTCGCTCAAAAGCTACTGAATTATTTACACTCAAGAAACTCGAATCGTGGGTGGATTGAAGGAAGTTTTTTTTCTGACTCCAGTGACCAGTCGAGCGAAATCGAGAGATTTCGACGAGATATTTTGACTCTTCCGTTTGTTATTTTCCTTCGTATTTTTCGAAAATGCACGAAGAACATGCAAGTTTATTCACAGAGATAAAATTTTTATTAAAATATGATGGAACATTCGATGGCTGCTGAAATTCTCCTAAACCATCAAAATTTTATTGAAATTTTGATTCTTATAAAATTTTCCTTCTAAATTTTAATAATTATGAGAAAGATTTTTTTTTTTATTTTTTTAAAATTTTATAAAAAATTCTATTTTTATTCTGAAAATTTTTAATTTTCTCCATCATTGAAATTCTCCGCTGAAATTTTAATCAAAATTCAAATTGTTGCAATCATATTTTAATAATAACATCAAAATCCAAACGCCAAAAATCTTGAGATTTGTCTTGAAAAAAATAACTCGACACTTCACGCCATTTTCGAATATTCAAAGTAAATTGGGCGGGGTACTTTATCGACTGTCGATAAGTGAAAAGGGAGAATAACGTTATCTAACTTTCAGCATGGAATGAAAGGGCCCTCGGGCCCCTGTCAACGTCAACGGTCAAGAAAAAAGTGCCAAGAAAATATCAAGTGTCAGGGGGTGTTATTTTTTTTTGCTCCACCCTGACGAAAAGACGTACCCCTCCATTTTCCACCCTCTTCTGCACCGTCGCACAAAAACTTTGAGCAAAAAGGAAGAAAAAAAAACAAAAGCATTGAATTTATTTCGATGAGAAACTTATCGCGCGGTAACTTTTCTCCCCTTCGTTCATCGATCTTTCAACCAACCCTCAGTTGATCTCCATTCCTCCCCTTTCCCTTCTTTCACCCACCTTTAATATGGTTTTTTTTTCGTTCTACCTTTTTGCTTTCATCTTCATCTGGTTTTCGAGGCACGAAGACTGAATATATTTACCTCGAGCATCTCCACAAGTTTTCTACCCCCTCCAAACGAAAACAAAAACCACCGCTCTTTTCATCCCCATTCGCCGGGCTGACTCTTCTGTTTCCCGGGACAACTTTTCCACCTCGTATTTTACCCAAATATCTCTCTAACAATGCCCGACAGTCAAAAGGGCGCAAGTCCTGAATTTTTGAACTACAAATTGTGGCGCGTTGTGACCTTATATTTTTTTTAAGCTCGGAAAATGTCGGAAAGCTCGTTGAGAAAACGAGGGTATGTTTTCAGAGATAAGAGATTCATCTCACTCGAGCGCCATTTCTCTTTCTCATTCTCAAGAAAGAAAATAGACTTCCGTTCCATCCAACGCGTTTCTTCCTTTTCCGGATATTTTCCTGGTACATTGAAAAATGTCGAGAAAAATGTGTGTGTTTTAACGAGTTTCATCGATTTACAAAAAATATTTATGCCCCATTTTTTCAACCCCTTTCGAGAAAAATACAAATTTGGGACAAAATCCACAACTTTGAGGTTGCAACAAAACAAACAAAAAAACAAACAAATTGTTATTCATAATAATTTATAAAAATTTTTTTTTTTTTAATTTTCAAAAATCGAAAAAAATAGTAGTCATTGAAATCCCACGATCGGACTAGTCTTAAAAATTGTTGAATAGATAGATGTTTGGAACAAAAAAATTAAAAAAAAAATAAAAAATGACATTCACTTTTAAAAACGCCATTTTACGTTTGAAACAAAAAACTCATTCAAAAACACGTCGAATATTTTTGTTGTATTTTTTTCTGAAAAGGCCATAAAAAAACAAAAATTTTGAAAAAAAAAACTTTTAATTTGGACCATTATAAAAGAAGTTATGACCAAAATACCAAAAAAAGAGCGGTTTTTTTGTCAATTTAATATCTTTTGAATGGGTAATCAAAAAAATCTCAAAATTTAACAGGAAGGGTCTTTTGATGGGTACTCAAAAATATAAAAAAATTGAGGAATTTAAAAAAAACGTTTTTCAAACTGTCCGATTTGGGATGGAATGCCCCATATATATATATTTTTTTTTTTTCGAGCTCGATAAAACGCTCAAAATGTATGTTTCTAGACCAGAATACCGGCTTAATTAAATTCACCTCGTTTAATTTATAAATATTGCAGGATCAGGTCGGGGAAATAAGAAATTTAGCGATGATTGCCTCGAGGACAATGAATGCGGTTTCGACGGTTCTTATTGCGAGCCGAACAGAAAAAAGTGCATTTGCACCGAGGAATTTCAAGCTACGAATCACATCGACAAATGCGGACATCGTGAGTATATATTCGTTCTTTAATTTTTAAAAATTCCACTAAAAAATCCACGCCCAAACTATCTAAGAAATGATATTGACGTTTGCGGTCGATAAAATGGTGGTCGCTGAATAAATTTGAAAACAAAAGATTTAAAAAATATATAAATAACTTTAAAAATATATATTTTTCGCTCATAATGAATCGATGGATCAGGCCTCGTTGGACGTGACCCAAAGGAAGGGCTATATTCACAGAACTCGCAACTTTTTATTCTACCCTTCCATTTTTTTCTTCACAATCGACCATCTCCGTTAATTACGGAAAACGTCGATATCTCGTCGAGTGGAACGAGGAAAGGAAAAAAAAAGAAATTTAACCGGGGAAAATCCGGGAGTCTTCCATTTCGAGAGAAATTCGATATCAAGCATTTTGGATGAAAAGGCAAAATGAGGGAGGGAAAAAAGGCTCACTATGAATTTCGAGTCCATCAATATACCAACTTTTTTAGACAATTATTATTTTTTTTCAAATTTATCGTTCGATTGAAATTCCAGAGACTCAGAAAAAATTAGCAAATCTTGCAAAGAAAACTAAAACGAGGGTGGAAAAAAATGGAAAAAAGCAAAGAAAATAGAAAGGAAATTAATATGCATTCTTTTCATTCGTGAAGGATTTCTAAAATACCGAAATTAATCCGTCGAGGCAAGAAAAAAGACGAAGGTGCAAAATCAAGAGAATTCGCGAGATATTTTTCTTTCTCCTTGCTTTTGATGTTCCAATATTCAATCCCAGAATTCTCGTTATCACGAACATAGAGTCACGAGAATGAAAATAAAAATAAAAATCTTTCAAGCAATTTGACGTAGCGTGGATGCAAACGTGTGCTTTTCGTTGTTCTTTATTACAGCGGCAAACGTAAACGAGTCGTGCTCGTTTAACGAGCAGTGCGAGCTCAAAGTATCGCAGACGGAATGTCGGGACGGTCGTTGCATCTGCATTTTCGAGAAGATACCGGTTATGCAACCGGGAGGTGTATTGGAATGCGTCGGTGAGACGAATGACCACAATTCTTTACACCTTTATACCCCGCATAAAAAATAAAAAATAAATTATTTTTTATTATAAACTTTTTTTAAATCTTTGAAAAATAGATAAATTATATCGAGTCCAAATACTTGCAGAAGTTTGTCATTTATGTTAAATCGTCAGATTATTATTTAAAATTTTGTATACAGGGCCGGGGGGGATGTAAAATATAATAAAAAAATTCGCAAAAATTTTCCCATAAAAAAAATATCAACTTTAAACAAATTAAAAATTATATAAATTATAAAAAAGTATTAAGGTTTTTTAAAAATAGACAAGCATATTTTGTAAGTATTTACACTTGATACGTATAGTTTTTGAAGATTAAAAAAATCTTATACACAGCAAATATATGTGAAGAAATAAAATGTTTTGTCGATATTAAATTCTACAGCCGAGGTAAAAGAGCCGGAAAATCTACAGTACGTCGATCCGGCTATGATAGGAGTCCTCGTGGGAATGGCTCTAATGTTCATAATCATTTGCGTCGTTCTCAGGCTCTTCAGCAAGTGAGTCAACAAAAAAAAGTCATTGTCTGGTTAATCGAGGACAAATATTTATCGATGCCGATGATTCTTCATCAATCGTATTAACGATTTTTTTAACACATCGTTTCTCTCCTTTTCTTCCCCACGACACTTTTGGAACTCGAGGAACAAATTTTCAAAAGTGTAAAAAAAAGACTATTCAGTCTCTTTCAACCTCCTTATTTAAAATTTTTTTAAATCCTTCAAAACGGCAAAATAATGCGCGAGGAGACGTAAAATATAATTCGATTTTAATAATTTATAATGTGGACCAATTTTAGAGGTCATGAATTTCGATTTCAAGGTCGAAAATATGGATCATTAAAAAATTTCAATGTGATAATAAGGACACATGCAATGTCAGAAATTATTTCATTCCAACAACTGTAATTGATGCATTGAAATACCAGGGGTCAGGTATCCTCATTTCAAGGTCGAAACTCCAAAATAACAAATACGATTTCAAGAGAACCTTTCCCTCGGCACTTTTCGAATGATTTTTCCGTTACAAAATTTGAAAAAAAAAAAAAAAAACATTTATAATGAGGAAAATTTCAGAGGTCAAATGTAGATCAATTCCAAGGTGAAAATTACTACGCTCAAGATGGTGCATGGCGGGAAAATGAAAAAAAAAATCTGATCAATTTTATAATCGTTTTGGAAACTGAAAGAAAAATGAAAAAAATTGATAAAAAAAAATTCGCAGAGCCCGCTGGCGTGAGAATCGCACGATATTCAATACACCCAACGCCCGTCTGATGAACGTGTCGCTGCTGAGGGACAACAAGCTTCTGCACGCGCAGGAGAGAAGGGGTTCACGGGCCAGTGTACGGGGACCGTCGAGACAGCCGTCGATGGCCTCGCTGCGTGCGCATTCGCCCAACGCCTCGCAAGGTGCGAAAAACACTCAGCGTGTGAGCCGTACGGGTTTTTATCCATTCAATTTACTAAGCAAGCAACTTTATATATGAAAGTAACCCTTCGTTTCTCTTTTCGAATACGACAAAAAAAAACACTAGAGCAAGAGACTTCTGTCGATACGTAGGTAATTTCTTCCCTGATATTGAACTATTCCTATTAAACTTCTCTCGTTTCACGAAACACACACATCATTTTTTTTCTTCATTTGCGAATCAATCGTTCAGAATCAATCGCATATCCTTCACTGTATTCACTGTTCACTCGATGTGTTTTTTTTTTAAATCTCACAATTTCTCAAAATTTCAAAAACTCTATCTCTATCTCTCTCTCTCTCTGGACTCGAACTACATCGAGTGAATTCTCGCATGTTAAACTTTCAAAAAATAGAAAAATAACAAAATTTTCAAATTGGTCTGCAAAAAATAATTTCAGGGATTATAAATTGATTTGGCAATTTTCCGTCTGGCCAGATTTTCATTGAATAATTATGGAATTTTTATTGTTCCCAGCGAGTGGAGTTTGCTCTTTTCTTTTATCTTGAAAACTGAGGTCAAATCACGAATGAAATTCTTGGAAGGAAAGAAACGTCATCTCAAACACTTCCGGAAGACATTTTTATCTTCATTGTTAAGGGTTGGGGGTTGATGAGTGCGGGGAAGAGGGGGGGGGGGCAAGAAAGAGTCTCGAGCGACATATTTTTAATTGGACATCATTCTCGGGGTCAAACCGCCGTTTGTTCACCAATTCTCTCGTTTGAAGTTTTATTTTTGTGAAACAAAAGTAAAATGCATTCTCTCGGTTGAACCTTGACAATAGGCTGCACCCACCGAGCTTCTGATTAACTCGCCAACCTTCTCGTGACTCCGAGAGTCTCGACATTGCAATTTATCCCATTCGTTCAATTATTTTTCAACCTCGCAATTGCCCAAACCATATTTTTCTCGCATCACACCTTTTTTTTTACAACCTCCGATAAGTGAATCACCTCGTTAAAATGTGTTGGCTTATTTTTTATCGTGACACTCGTAATGGGACTTAAAATTTTTGTTAAAATTAAAAAATTCCCAAAAATTATCATTCGTGAGATGATTTTTCTTAATATGGTTTGTAGAGGATTTTGCCAACTTTCAACTTTACGTAAAATAACCCATAAGCGTGAAAAAAGGGAAGTAGTACACTTTTTTAATATCCACATAGATTGGGGTCGTTAGATACTTCATTTTTCAACTACATCAGAGTGGCTCAATTTTCGATAACTCTATTTTATGAATGAAAAAAAGGTTTTCAAGAAAAATTGTTAAAGAATGTCAAGCTCACGATGACAAAAAAATTATTAAAAAAAAAGAATGAATCACCCTGATAAGTAGAAATTTTTTATCGACTCTCGTAATGCGGTATAATATTCTTGGAAAAAATCTCGATAGAAACACTCGGTAGTGACGAGGGGTTGATGCTAGTCCACTTTTTTTCTCTCCTGCATCTCTAGAACACTCGAGGAACAAAAGAGCTCTTGAGGTCGATATACATATATTTTTTTCTTCTTCCTTTCTTCCCGCGCCAAAGGCTCGCAAAGAATGAATGTATTATTTTCATACTCTGGAGACTCTTAAATCTCACACTGGAGTGAAATTTCTTGAATTTAAGAAAAGAAAAATCTTTCTTACCTTCTCATGCTCGATTCTACCGGTTACATATATTTCATGTGTTTACTTATATATACATACATATATGTATGTATATACATGTATGTATCTCTATTAGTGAATGAACTACGTGATAATAGTTGCTTGCTACAGTAAACAATGTGCCTGCCATACTTTTTACAAAAGTATTGCCTTGGACCGTTTTGATAGAAACTGTGTACTAAAAAATAACTGAACAAAGAAAAACGTTCTGAATCGAATAAACGATCAAAAATATTATAAATATTAGAAGATATTTGTCTTACAGTTGAATTATTTTCAAGAACAATTTTTAATAACTTTATGGCAGTTGGATGAATTAAATTTTCATTGATCTCACTTCTGGATTCTTTGATCGTTATTTCATACATTTTTCTGAGCTACAGTTGACTATGTTGAACTATACAACTATACTTTTACTTGTGTTGTCATAATTCACCCTGTTGTAGTAGTAGTTTATCATCATCGAGGAACTGGCAATTTCGCAATAGGATTTTTTCCAAAATTTGCGAAGAAATTGTCAATTTCCGTCATTTAGTCGATAATCGATAATAATTCTGAGACGAAAGCATTCCGATACCAAAATCATGAGAAATCGAATTTTTCACTATTAATCGTCAACCTTTTTATTTCCAAATTCAAGCAATTTGAAGAAATTATATAGAATTGTTTTAAATTAAAAATTAAAATTAGTTCAGCGAGTAATTGGCGAATTAAAATGTTATGAAATTTTCAATCAATTATTTTTCAATATTACGTTCAGCAAGTAGTCAAGTGAGTAGAATTGGTCAGACGCAATAAGAATCTTTCGCAATTTGGTAAAGAAATCAAATTTTAACGAATTTTTAATCAATCATATTTTAATATAATGTTCAGCAAGTAGTTGAGTACGTAATTGGTCAGACCCGAGAAGAAATTTTTTGTAACTTGGCGAAGAAATAAAATTTTGAGGAATTTTTAATCAATTATTTTTCAATATAAGGTTCAGCAAGTAGTCAAGTACGTAATTGGTCAGACCCGAGAAGAAATTTTTTCGCAACTTGGCGGAAAAATAAAATTTTATGCAATTTTTAATCAATTATTTTGCTGATCAGCAAAGTCAGACCGCGTAGAAATTTGTCCAATGTCTAAATTTCATCTATAAAAAAAAATGGTGATCAATTTTTGCAAATTTTTAATTCGATTTTCCCCCCAGACTTCAAGCTAAGGAAATCTTATGATCCCAATCTTATGGTCCCAAAAAAAAAATTCGAGAATCAAGAAATTGATGGAATGCTTTCGTTTCCAAAATTATTTTTCTAAAAAAAAAAAAAAGAAGGGTTTTTAAACTTAACATTACGGAAACGCCTAATTGAACAGGTTTTCATCCAGGATCACGACGAGGAAGTCGGGGTAGTAGCGGAAACGCATCGGCAGCGTCAACAAGATCAAACAAATCACCGCCAAATCACACGAGCAACGCGACCGATAATCATAATCAACAGCAGGAAAACGTAACCGTCGAAATCCTCGATGCGAAGGCGTAGAGTTCGTTCTAGAGTTTTCATCCTCTCGATCGAGCCCTTCATCCGCACTCGTAGGATACGTCCGATTAAAAATAAATTAAAAAAAAAAAAGGGTTTCAGTTACCATTTTTACGTATATACAAAAACGTAAAAAAAAAAAGTATATACGTATGATTGGTTTTTTTTCGAAATATTTGTCAAGCAGCCATTCTGCATAAAACCAGACGGTAATTGAGGCGAAATAATTGAAAGAAGAAGAACGATAAAAATTTAAGAAAAGAAAATCTCGCTAAAACATCCGTATTGGCGCTCTCACGAACGCAAAGTTACGGCGATTCGTGCGAGCAAAAAGATGGAAAAAAAAAAAATAACACGTACTTTGTAACGCTCTACTGCGATATCCCCGTGCCTATAGCCATTCTTTTCTAACTATAAACAAATTTCAACGCGAATCGCGTTTCTCGCTGGGAATAGACGACAAACAAAAAAAATTGTCATAGTTATACCGTTTGATAAACTATCTCGCAACTTTGCAAGCGAAAACGGGGCGAAAAATAGAGACAAAGATGTGAAAAAACTGACGAGGTACCAAAAAATGGTACCTCGAACGTAGCGAGCCCGTTTTTTTTTTTCAATTCGGGCTGACAATAGAATCTTGGAGGATATCGTAAAATCCACAATTTTGTTTTCAGCTCCAAGAGCAAAGAGTGAGTGAGAGAGAGAGAGGATAGAGAGTAAACAACATGGAAGGGTACCAAACAATGGTAAACGCAAGCAAAGCGCGCTGGAAATAAAAAACCTTCGAGGATCACCGTGAAATCCATCAATTTTGTTTCGACTATGAGAGGAGAGAGAAAAAAACCGACAAGGGTACCAAAAAATGGCAACTCCAACGCGGCGGGTCTGTTTCTTTCGCGCTGGAAATAAAATCTTGAGGAAACCGTAAGATCCATTATGCTTTCTCGACTCCAAGAGCAGAAAGATAGACGGCAATTAGGAAGGGTGCCAAAAAAGAAAAAAAAAAGTGGTACACCCCCAACAGCGTCCTCGCCTTTTTTCTTCAGAAAGCACGAACCTAGTCAATTCTCAAGGATCTTGGACCAAAAAAAAGAGGTTTCAATTAGGGTCCAGTAACGGATATTACGGATACTATAAACTTCATTGATGACAATTCGAGTTGTCGAATCGAAATAGTCTTCTCGGGAGAAAATGAAAAAAAAAAAAAAACCCACAAAAAACATTAATATTTCAGCGTAACTCGAATTCGTGGACGAGCCACATAGATGCAGGATCGATTGCACGGACAATTCATAAAACTGGGAAAACGGCAAAACGCAAAAAGAGTTCTGCCGGGGACATTTTTTTTCCCCGAACAAAAAATAAATAGATACCGATCAAATTCCATCCGACGCCCTTGAAGATTCTCCGGGATGAGTGAAAGAATTAAATTTAAAAAAAAAAAATTAAAAAATGCCGATACTGAGGTGCCGTACGAATGATGGGACCAGACGAAAGTTTTCGAATCGGGACATTCGGACGAGTACGAAAAGAAAGAAAGGATTTAATAAAAATTAAAAAAGAAACATCTAGGCAACATAAAATATCGATCGTAAAAAAAAAAAAAATATATATATATATATATATATATTATAGGTACAATAGTATCAATTAAAAACGTCTTAAATTCGTACCTAAAAATCATGCCGAATGCGATGCAACTGAATCGTGCTTGAAATAATTAAAACAAAAAACGAAAAAAAGTGAACGAAAAAAAAAAACACGTGGAAATGGGTTTGCCTGGGTCGAAATTACCGGATGAAAAAAAAGATGCCCGGGGGGAGAAAAAATGGAAAAGGCAGATGAAAAAAAGTAAAAAAAATAGCTTACGTTCGCCTTAAATAATTTCGTTAAAACCGGAGGTATATATATATACACTCATAAATATATATGAATAACTTAGAGCGAGTGACCAAAAGCCAAATGCGCTCTAGTGCTCGTTGATAAAAAAATAATTAATTTAAAAAAAATATATATATAACGATTTAAAAAAGAAAAAAATATGAAATCAATAATGACGTATAATTCAGCACAAAACTCTAGCTCGGCTATTCACGCGTGATATGTAGAGCCCATAAGGACACACGATTATCCTCTTCATAATCAAGCGAGAAAAAAAATAATAACAATAATCATAGAATCCTCATCCACCTCGTTTTCTGTAGACGACAATTCGAGCTTTTTGATTTTCATGATTGAAAAGTGAATAAAATAATATCGAAATATTTCGCGATCGATGAAAAAAGAAATGAAAATGAAAAAATAAAAATAAAGAATCAAAAAGATCGATGAAAAAGGATATAAGAGCAGTCAACGAGCGCGAATTTACAGGGGTGCAAGAAAAAAAAGGTATCGACGAAGCTTGGCACTATTTTGCATCTACTGGAAAAGACGAAGAAAAAAAAAGAAAAATCGGGAAAAAAACATTTAACAATATCGAGTAGGCTAGTGTGTACGAATAACGCCTAGGCGACTGTGCTATTCTGTGATTATACGCTATAAAGAGATGAAGAAGAAAAAATGACAAACGTGAATTATCACTCAAACCTTTAACGATATATTGATAATTGAAATAAGGGGAAATAAGTAAAAAGAAAAAAATTCACAACCGCGTTAAAAACGATGCAAAAATAATGATGCGGATAGTCCGGAGAATCAGAAGAAGAAAAAACGGAAATGCGAGCGAATGCTAATCAAGATAGATTCGTTGAGAGCAAAAAAAAACATCAAAGTGAGGATGACTCGTCAATGTGCGCGGATTGATTCGATTCTGAAAGGAAATTCGGGGAAGGTTTCCATTTTGGGATCGAGTTACGATTCTCGCAAAGTCGAGTTTACCCTCGAATAAAAATAATTAGAAAGAAGAGCGGAAGAAAAACCATCAAAGTATATCAACGAAAAATTCGCCACGGAAAATTGCACAAAATTTTAAGGAAGATGACGCTGAAAAGACAGCGACGAAAATGAGTAAAAATTGCGGTTATCCACGAGGGGAAGGTCGATTTTTAAAAAAGTCATCGATTTTAGGTTAAACGTGTAGTAAAAATCACAAGGCTTGTCTATTTCGTTGTTAACTTGCTATATATATATATATATATTAAGTATATAGTGCACGAAAAAAAGTATGCATATATCGTTAAAAATACCTTTTTGTAGCTTAGAATGGAGAAAAGAAAGAAAAATGAAGGACGAGGGTAGATCTTCGTCCTAGATTGATAAAACAAAAACGTCCTCGCGTCCTCTCTGTCGTTGGTCGCGTCAGCGAGGCCACCGCAAACACGAAACAAACATTAACTTCGTAAACATACACACACTCACACTCTTTTTCTACTGCAACACACGAACCACATATTTTTCAAACGAATGTCTCTCGAGATTTCTACACGCGCTTGTTGCTAAATAAAAAAAAACAGTCCTCAGCACCTCTCTCAATCTCTCGATGCGAAACAACGAATGACGAGGAAACCAACTCGCCGGGCGATGCACGAGTAAAAACGCGCCAAAAGAGCGAGAGAGGGGACCGAAAAGAGAGGAGAGAAATACATCCCTCTATGCTGTATTTTCTACGTGAGTCAAGGCGAAACGTTCGATTTTAGACGATTAATCGATCGTCGAGACGATTATTGTATAATTCTCGTTATATTTATCGCGATGAATGATTGAGAAAATTACGAAAAATAAAAGAAAAAAAAAAAATCAGCCGAGAAAGCGTGCGAGAGCGCATGGCGCGGCTCGTCTGTTTCTCGCGAGAGCCGCGCGCGGCGTTACGGTCGCAAACGCGCGGGAAAATTCAAATGTATCTTAACGAAAAACGTACTAATAACGATCTCTCGATGAAATATCAATATCAAGGAGAGATATTATCGTTTACACTCTCATTTTTTTGTCTCTATTACAGTGCGGAAATGAGTTTGAAAGAAAAAAAATAAAAGAAAATCAACAATGAGCGTTACTTTTTCGCCTGTGAAGGGAGAACAAATCGTGCGAATCGAAGGTGTAAGCACTGAGTAGACGACGGGTAGTCCAGTTTAATGGGGAAGTGCTAGATCTACCCGCGTGTACAAAGTAACGATAAATAGTACACCTTTGACGGCATTTTACTCATGTATCCCAGCGAGACAAGAAAAAGAACGAACATAACAAAAATTTGCGTTAAACCATGGCAGATTGTCTTATAAATTTACTCGCCCGACTATATTCATTATAATTATCGAACGCACAGACCCACATCACATATTCGAAGAAAGAACAAAATCTCGTGGATACACAATCATATAATTATAACGATAGTGATAAAAAAAAATGATAAAGAAAAATTAAGCATTAATGAAAAAAAAAATTTAAGCGCCTCTCTCAGCTGTAGAGCAATGAAAATAATCAGCCTGACGAATCTGTGCCAGATCCTTAATAATTCTTATGCAAATATTCGAGAAATTAGCGGGGGAAAAAATAAAATAAAAAGAAACGTAAAAGACAAATTGGATGGATTTCATACGACTAAAAAAATCGCTTTCGTTCATCGAAAATCGTCCTCTGTAACGATCGTCGTATGTTGAGAATCAAAATAATCAAATAGACGATTTTGATTCGATGTAGTAAAAAAAACCGAGGCGGACATATAATTATAATCAATATTTTAAAAAAAGGTGAAAGAATTTAGGAATTCGTCCGAGAAGGCGAAGATTAAAAAAAAAAAACACTGACACGAATATTATTGCTCTCAATCAGTACAACGGTGTACCTAACCAACAGAAAAACCTCTCTCGCTTCGTTATACTGTATCACGTTATAGTAGCTCATAATCGACGTTTTATTATTGAATTGATATTTAGATCTAGATCAACCAATTGGGAATTTTTTTTCTTTTCAAATTCGCTTTTTTGGGGCTGTCGTGAACGCATCTATCTAAAGGGAAAATATTGCCTGTGAGGTATATAATTAATTTAATATCACCTTTATATATGATATATAAAAAATATATATTAGACGTTAATATCACATGTAACGGAAGTGACGGGCGAGGTCCATCGATTCTTCATTTTTTCCTTCATTCTCGACTTATATTTTATAAGGCAATGTATAATTACAGAAGTAATTATTAATCGAATTATCTCTACAAACGTAAAAACGTCTACTCGAAGTATAATTAGCGACGGCTTAGTCAACTTTTTAGCCTTTATAATTCTATATTTCGTATTACATATTTAGCTTACGAAAAAAACAAAAAAAAACTTATACGTTATACCAAAACTCTGACTATTGTACTTGAAATCTTATTGAACTTTGAATTCATTTTAATAAAATCGTATAATACCTGGAATTATTTATTTTTTCTTTTCTTTCAATGTGAAACAATTTTCTAGGATAAGAGCTGGAAAATAAAAGATCGGCGATCTCTACGAATATAATTTATTTACAATATTTATCGTTTATTACCTTTAATTACCTTATTTCTTTTTCATGATTATCATTTGTAAGAATTTTTGGCACGCCAGTCTAAAAATTCCTCGTAACTTTCGTCGTCGTCGCTGGACTCACAGTCGTCAACGCTGTCAATCTTTTTCTCCGACGTTTGTACCTGTTCCTTTCGTCTCACGAGATCCATTACCCTGATAAATCATTATACCATTGAATTGCAGTGAAATATCGATGGATTTCGAAAAATTCAGTCTTCAGCAGGTTTTTTCCCTTGCAATACCTACGATTCATTGTTGTTTTGAATGTTTTGTATTAATTCGATTTTCAAGAATCATAAATTTTTATTTTGTTATAAATTAAAAAATTTCTTCGGATATGCCTTTTGAAAATTCCAAAGATGAGTACACGATCGATATATTTAATTTTCATATTTTTGAAAAATTATCAAATTCAATTATACCAAAATTAGGTGAAATTTCAGAGATTTTCGAATATCTCAGAATCGAACACACAATTGTCAAAATATTGCAGCTGCTTTAAGATAATTTTTTTTCCCACAACGAAAAATGTAATTTGCAAAGAACATTGGGAATAAAAAAAGTATGGATTGAAAAATTGCCACATGTGTATGAATATTAAAAAAAACATTACGATTATATAAGATAATACAATGAAAAAATAGAATTTGTTAATAAGGTGATATAATTACAAAAAAATATATATATGAATCTTTGCTGACGTTAAGAATTTTTTGTACCTCGACCAATGTCTGATTTGTTCCTCGATCTCGTCGAGTTGCCTCTCGGTCGTCGCTTCCTCCTGATCGTCGGCGATAATTTGGGCACTCTGAGCAGTTTCCTCCTTGATTTCCTTCTGGAATTTGTCCCACTCCTCCTCGATAGGATCTTTGTAATCGACATTACGAACTTTGGCGTCCATTTTTGGATCGTCAAAGAATCCTTCGGGCAGCGCTGCCGGATTAGCATCGTCGCGCGCGTCCTGAATCTCTTTATTGCCACCCTCGCGTGTTTTATCGATTCGTAAAATTTCCGATTTTTCCGATGTTCTCGAAACCGCAGCGGGATGTTTGAACGAATTGTCGAAAAAATCATCAGGCAAATTGGTCGCTGCTTTGGCATTACCAGAGTTCTTTAGTATACTCTTGACTCTCTTGCTCCGTGCGGAACTATCAGAGGGTGACGTCGGCCTCTTCACGACGCCGGTCATTCTTTTGGAATTTTCACTCTCCGCTACGCTTCTCTTGGCCTCCTCCAAATTTTCTCTGTGCGCCTTTGAATTCAAATGTACCGGCCACACAGTTTCACTGCGTACCGCTGTTTTGCACAGTACACACATGAGCTGTCCAGCCTCGGTATACGTGTTTCTCAATTAAGGGTTAATATAGTTTTTTCAAAATACTTCATACATTTGTTTTTTATTCAAGCAAGGATTTAAACAATGTGTTTTTGGAATCTTGCGTTTTTTTTTAAATGTAATGTCTTGAGATTATTTCCCAGAGTTCCTCCAAAGAAAACATGGTTCTGAGAAATAACAGTCAAGTCTTCGTTCTGCGATATTTTTAACAAAGTTATGAAAACTCTGATTTGTGTAAATTAATGAAATGAAATAATGAAATTCAGATAATTTGTAGTTTTTTTAGACAAAATTTCTAAATAAGCATTCTCTTAAAGTATCAAGTCCATTTCAAGTCAATATGCAATAATGTTATTAATTACCGTTAATATGCAATATTGAGGGTTGGTTGAAGTTTTTGAAAAATTCAATGTCAACATTTTCATGATTTAACACAGCAATTTCCAAATTGTTGTTCTGTTAAAATATTCAGCAACAAGAACAAAAATTTTATAAATATATCATTCATTTTGTTAAGTTCATTCTCCGTTATCAAAATGATACAAAAATTTGATTAAATTTTTTTTAGGAAAAATTTAAGATTTAAAAAGCATGAAAATAATGACTAGCTTTAGAAAAATAGATTTTAACGCCCGAGAATAGAGCCAACGAATATACGATTGAATAAACAAATTGGACAGCATTACGCGAAACGTAAACATAACCTGCAAGTATTGCGTAGAATGACATATTAAAAGGATATTTTGCCAGTGGAGATTCAATCTTTTTCACCGTGTTATTTTTCTTTTTGGCGTCGTTCATCGCCTTTCTCAAATCACTCTGCGTTACTTTTCTTTTTAATGACATTTTGCAATTTATTTATCCTCACTTTTCGCGAAAAATATATCCCTTATGTTTTCGTCTCTCTCTCCGCTCTGCTAATGTCGAAAGCTTTGTGATATCGCCGTGCGCTGCGCAGCGGCAGCACTTACCAGCCGCCGCCCCGCTCTTTTGAGATAAAATTCAAAAAGAAAAAAGTTTAGTTTCTTAACAAGCAAATTTTCAGACAGTTCAATTCAAAGTGTCTCGGTGACTGTTACAACCGATACTCAGCGTTTCAATCTTCGTTTATCTTTCTCTGATTAGGGATTTATATGGGAGGAGGGTTAAAAAAAGATTGATTTTTTTTTTGAATTTTTTAACGAGATAGTTTGATGTGTTTCTGTTTGGTCGAATAATTTAATTGGAATGTATGAATATTTTTTTTCGTTGAAAAATTAATTATTCTCTCCTGACCCGCTTGCGGAAATTTTTCTTTTCAATCGCCTTTTCTTCCCAATGTTGTCATAAAAGTGATTTTGCATACTTGGAGAAAATTGTGATTGTTCTTTTTTGTTGCTCCATAATTTTAGATAAAGTTAAAATGGGCAGCTGTTAGTAAACTGACATTTTATTGATATGTAAAACCCGATGACAATTTTTTTTTGTCAAAATAATGTCAACGTTTTTCTGTATTTCAATAAAACGAGTTTTTCGAGTCTCACCACGTGGAGGTCACTGCTCATCGAGACCCGGAGCAAAGGGAACGTATTTTAGCCTTACTTTTAAGCGTACATTTATTATGCAAGGACACACAAAAGACTAGCGAAAAGTTCTTGGTTTAAGCAAAGCGAGAAAATCTATGATCGCTAAAAAAGCTCCTTCTTTTTTTACTTAAAAAAAAAAATAGAAAAAAAAACACAGTGCAGAGGAACAAAAAAAATTAAATATGCGAAACAGAGACAAGCGTTAGAGGAGAGTAAAGGTAATTTCCAAAAAATCTATTGAAGATCCGAAGCAACCAATCTGAAGAGTCCGAAAATGCAATAATGTATTGAAAAATGCCTGGAAGACCTGTAACAAACAAATGAGAAAACATCCTATCCCTGAAAAAAATTAAAATGAATTTAAAAAATCCCTGGACAACCTGAAAGAGAAAAAAACAGAAAACATCCTGTTTCCCTACCAAAATGCGATCTGCATAAAACGTACAGATCGCGCGGAATTTTACATTTTACGCGATCACTTTCATCAGTCATTTTTATGCAATTCTGCCACTGAAACTTTGGGGACGACTCTAGATATTTCTTTTTCAACAATGACTCTACATCTATGTCGTCGAAATACCAGAAATAGAGAATCGTCCCGGGACAACACTCCATTCTATTATATGTATCTCGAATTAAAGTCAAATCCTGGTGTCACTCAATTGTGACTTTTTTCGAAATCTCCCTGTGCATAGTGACGACGTGATTAATTAACAAATATTGTGATTTTTATCGCGGCTCAATCTATTTTCGAATCGATACTCATGCGATCCCTCGAAAATAGATACAACCACGATTTTCCCATGACGAGCTGAAAAAAAAATGGTTGCTCAAAGATTTTCCAACCAGAAAAAAACTAAAAACAGAAAAACGAGCGCAGCCTTCGTTATGAAGAAAAAAAAACAGTAAATCTTTGAACAATTTGCACAAGTCCGGACAAAGTCCAAAGCGTTGTTACAATTCTGCATATGGGTAATTCCATGTCAAATCGACCAAGAGTTGGAATCGACCTCTCTCAATTTCGATGAAATTTGGTCAGAAGTTTTCGTTCTCAATAAAACGGAGTTCTACCAAAGGAAAAAAATTAATTTTTTTTTTCAAAAGTTATTCAAAATTTAAAAATTCACAATGTGTCAAATCTTTCAAGTTTATTTTTCAAATATCTCGAAAACTATTATAGTTACGAAAAATCGTTCTAAATTTGTTTTGAAGAGTATACTTGGGGCTAAGAAAAAAAAATATTCCGAAAAAAAAAATTGAAAAATGATGAATTTGGCGAATTTTGAATTTTCAAAAATCGTGAAAATCCAAGTTCCATCTTTTCTTTGTTTAAATTTTTTTTATATAATACCTTGTACTGATCTTAAAAGATCCTGAAATTTTCAGAGAGGTGTTTTTTTTTCGTTTCAAAAATCTAAATTGTTGAATTTTTAAAAATCGTGCATATCCACGATGAACATTAAATTTTTGGTTACATTTTTTTATAAAAGATCCTGAAATTTTCGGATGGTATGTGTTTGTTTCAAAAATAAAATTTTTTGAATTTTGGTAAAAAATTTTTTTTCTGTTTTTCCTCTAAGTTATGTAAAGTTGAGCAATTATATAATTCTGTGATTTTGAGTAGTAAAAATTTCAATTAATGACAATTAGAAAAAAATAATAATTTTAATACCAAAATTCAAAAATTTATATTTTTGAAACGAAAAAAAAACACCCCTCTGAAAACGTCAGGATCTTTTAAGATCAGTACAAGGTATTATATTAAAAAAATTAGACCAAAAATAAAATATGGAACTTGGATTTTCATGATTTTCACGAACATCTCACGGTCACTATGCACAGGAGCAGGGAGGGAAATCAATGCTTAATTACAACCGCGGCGACCGAGTGCCGTTTCGGACCTTTCATCCTACAGCATGATAAGTGCCCGGAGGTATCGAAAAATCAACGTTACCATTTGGAAGTTCTTGTAGCAGGATGATCGAAGACACTCCATCGTAGTTACGCCAGAGCGTTTTGCAGACATAGTACCAAAGTCCAGGATCAAGTCGTTAGCATCGTAGAAATTCCTCTTTGTTTCTGGCCCATTATCAGAATGGATGTTCACCGGTTGACAATCAGCCACAACGTGACGGTGCTTCGCACACTTCACTGCGACACGTATCACCCTGTCGATACAAGCAAATTTTAAAATCATGGCTTAGATTACTACAAATTAACAAGATCACACGTAACAATGCACTGAAAAATAAAAAGCGTAATAAAATCACGTTTAAAATATTTTGGAGCACGCAAAAAAAGTATGAGGGTTAACCTACGCGAACGTGAAAAAAAACCCGATAAACGCTCGCCACGGTAAATTTTGAGGTTAAATGCGACGCGTATCAATCGCTCGAATATCGCGAGAATTTAGCTTTCAATCACGAAAAATACGAAAAAACTGCGTAAAACGACGCGATCGATTTTGAGGTTATGTCGGTTCGCGAGAACGTTTCATGCACAAGGTCGAACCGGCGTCGCGAATTTTTACTCATGCCACGTAAAATTATTGCACCCTCATCACGGATATATCATTTATTCCTACGGATATAAAATATTTTTTCATGACGATCAAGTTTGTTCACGATCGCGAAAATTTACGAGACGGCGAACGAAAAAAAAAACTGCGTAGATCGATACATTTTTCCATTATTTACACGGCGTCGCCTACTCGTGGCTATTATCAGCGTTATTAACGACACAGTACACACGATAATTACGCGAGAATATAAAGAGCACCGGAATTTTGGACAAAGAGAAAGCACGGAGAAATTTGACGGAGCGAAGCACAAGGAACGTGAAACCGATACCACGGAGCAGCGACGACTGATAAATGTAAAATGGCGCGGCTCGCCGCTCGGCGGTCACGTGTAGCAATGTAGCATTCCGAGGGGGAAGAGTGGGGATAGAGAGAGATAGAGCGCGAACGCGCGAAGCCTGGCTACATGATCACGTAGGAATGGTATATAACTGCGCGCGTGTGTGTGAGAGAGAGAAAGCGCGAGCCAGGAACACCGAGAAGGAAGAGGGGGGGTGACGCGTCATGCCTATGTATATAACTGGGGCAAAATGAACCAGCTTTGAGCCAGCGCGATTTTCACGCAGCAGAGAGGGGATATTTCCAAGCGATCGTTGAGTTTGAATCGTCGAATATCCATGCACAGGGGGAATTGCGAGTCGAATATAATCGTGTGAGAAAAAAAAAGTCGAGGCTCGACATAAAAGACGCAAGCGGAAAATTGTTTCTTTTCTTTCATACTTTTTTTCAAAATTCACGGCGTTATTGTCGAAGCGTTCTTTCCTCTCAAATATAAGCAAGAGTTTTTATAGATTTTATAGATTTTATACAAACGTTTCATTTTCATACGCGAAAAACAAACATTGAACAATAGAACTTTTTCCGTAAACTTCTCCGCGAAAAAAAATGGATAATGGATCACTCGTAGGAACGTCTTTTTTTACGATGCGAAGAAATAAAAAATATCCGCGATCTCGCTTCTCTGTATTTTTCATATTTGCATATTTTCGTGGATATTCTACATTCACATTGTTAATTACGCTCACTTATCATTTCTGAACCTCTGCAATGTGTTTTTCACATACTGCAATGTACATTTCACAGAATTAATAATCTAAATAATCATTTCTATAGTGATGTAGGCGTAATATCCCACAATTCTTCCTCCGAGATATCCAAGCTCAATGCCGATGACGAGGACGGCGATGGGGAGGATGGTACAAGCTGATGAACCGTTTCAGTGACGACGTCGGGATTTTCATCGGAATTTTCCGTGGTCGTTGGTACGCCGCTCGTGTTAACAGCGACTACATGAGTCTTATCATCGACACTGGTCGTCGTTTGTGACGTTCCCACCGTTGTTTGTAAAATTTTTGTTTTACCGTCTGGCTCGATTTTCGTTGCTTTCAATTTTGGCGGTGTTTCCGGCTTTGATCGAAGTTTACCGTCGTGCGTTGGGAATCGCACATTTGGCAATGATATCGTTTTGTCGCCTTTCGTCTGATTCATAAGTCTGACCAGTAATTTCGCCAATTCCTCGCGTTTTCGCGTAACGACAATTTCTTCGAACCAACGTTTCAAAGTTTTTATCGGCAGCACATAATTTCCAATCGGAGCCTGGAAAATAGATGAAATTTTACATTACATTGACGATTTTTTGAAATAATTAATCGTTCTTTGCTCTTTTGTTATTTACGTGCTCTGTTTTCGTGAGAATTGAATTAAGAAAGTTCGTTAAGGTGCTTAAAGAGAGTTAAAGACAAACAAAAAAATAACTCACTCTAAAACATTCCGTATATTTAGTGATTAAAGTATGAAAATTCTGTTTAAGAAGCTGAAAGAAATTACAAAGAAATTACTCACTTTGAAAAAACTCTCGACATAGTGCAACAGATAAAGGCCGCAATCGGAAAAGTTTGATTGTTGAGGAACCTTCGGCGACGAGCCCTTGATTGTGTCCTTTGAAAATGTTTTTTTCTTGCCTACTTTGACAGCGTATTCGCAGCTCAAATAATCACGGAGTATTGCGATAACGCGAGATCTATTCGTACTGGCTAACGAGTCGAAAATGAGTATACAGGGCCTGAAAAAGAAAAATTTAACGTGAAATTTTTTTTTTTAACCGGTCAAGAGCGAGTCAAGTCCGCACAGTTAGGATTCTTTATCAACAATACAAAAAAAACTATTTTTATTCAATATATATATATATTTTGAATAAAAATAGTTAGTTGAATAAAAATTAAAAAATTTTTTTTCGAAAGTTATCCAAAATTCAAAATTTCACAATTTTTCAAATCTTTCAAGTTTATTTTTTAAATATCTCGGAAATTATTATAGTTACGAAAAATCGTTCTGAATTCGTCGTAAAAAGTATACTTGGGGCTATGAACAAAAGAAGGATTCCGAAAAAAAAAAATTTTGAAAAATGATGAATTTGGAAAGTTTTGAATTTTCAAAAATCGGGAAAATCCAAGTTCAATTTTTTAATATAATACCTTGTACTGATCTTAAAATATCCTGAAATTTTCAGAAAGGTATTTTTTGTTTTTTTTTTTTAATATGAATTTGAGTTTTTAAAAATTGTGTAAATCCACGATCTACATTAAATTTTTTTTATATAATACCTTGGGCTGATAATAAAAGATCCTGAAATTTTCAGGATGGTATTATTTTGTTTCAAAAATATAAATTTTTGAATTTTGGTAAAAAAAAAAATTTTCCCAAAATTAAAAGATCCTGGAATTTCCAAGATGGTGTTTTTTGTTTAAAAAATATAAGTTTTTGAAACAATACGACACCATCCTGAAAATTTCAGGATCTTTTAAGATCAGTCCAAGGTATTATATATCGAATCTAATCAAATAGTTGTATCAGATTTTCTCAAACAATTTGTTCTTTTTTCGAATAACAATTGGCATATTCAAAATGAAAAACTTAATGTAATTGTAACAAGAAGGGAACTTTTTTTAATTTTTTTTCTCGCGAATCCAACGAAATTCCGAAATTCTAAATTGCTCTGAATTCCCGTGTACTCACATTTTCACCATTTCCTCTTGATCTCCATCTTTGCTAGTTGAACCTGATGAGCCCAATTGGCTCGAATCTTGTTCCTCGTTTTTCTCCTTTTCTGTCTGCAGTTCGAGATTTTCCAGCGTCGACGAAAAGTCAATGGAAAACAAAATAGGCACGCATCATGCATAATTAGACGAATATGAGTGCACAAAAAATACTTTTAAGCTAGCTGAAATAGCGGAGATGATTTTTTGTATTATCAATTGAGAATTTTTTTTTTCTTTACATGATCATCACTGCCCATCTCCACCTCTTCGTCGTCCCTCTCTGAGCCCTCGTCAACTGGATCTGTCGTGATTGTTGTCGTCACCGGTGTGTGCGTTGCGCTGCCGATCGTCAGTGCTTGAACTTTGCCGTCTTTGGGTTTTGCCTTCTTACTTCCGGTTTTCCGTGTATCGCTGTCGTTCGGCGCTTTTGACGGCAATGCAACTTCACCAATGAGACCAGGATAGCAAATTATCGCCAAATACCAATGAGCACTGAAAGAAAAAAAGGTAAAGTGTACTCGAAGAAATTGGTATTTCGGAATAACGGATCAACAATAGTCGATTTGAAATTAGACACCCCCATGATGGAGGATATTTTTTTTGTTCCTTGTTTGTACGATATGGATAAATATGAGAAACCAAGTTGCAATTTTCCAATCAGCAGGTAAAAAAAAGCAAACCATAATGGCAGAATAATGAAAAAAAATCATCACTCACTGCTCATTAATCGGTATAATTATAAAATCTTTCTCAAAGATGTTGACATTTTTCGTCCATGTTTGAACTCGTGCGTGACGTCGAGCGGCCGGTGTGAGCAGAACCGAAGACTCGTCGGTCTGAGCGTGAGGACCGTTCAGGCGTTTGTAGAAATACGAGCTGAATACGTGCGTTCGATTGCGATCGGTTTCCGATAGCATCTCGACTGTCAGGTATTTGAGATAAAAGTCTATGATTTTATCGTTCAAGTATTGATCCTCCCCGAGGCATACATAGTCCTCGGTGTTAATCTCTATTCCGCCTTTCGCCGGTGGTGGAGGATAAACAGTCATTCTGTTGGTTTGAAGAAGACAAGAAAAAAAATTAATTCATTTTGCAAACGAATGATGAATTAATTCATTTTTTTGCAAGCTGATTTTTTTTTAAATTTTGCAAATAAGCTCTGATCTCCACGCGCCCACCTCGTTTGCTATGAATTTTACAAAATTTCTCTTGGGCTTGCAAATTTTACTAAGATTAAAAAAAAAAATAAGAGCCGTAGTTGATCTAGCCTCCATAAATTTTGCGGTTTCAGCTATAAATGTATGCTGATCAGGGTTGCGAAATTTTTAATGAAAAAGTAATGCATTAACCATTACTTTTTTAATGGCTAGTGAATTTAATTTCCATTAACCATTAAAATTTAATGGTTAATGGAAATATTTTCCATTAACCATTAAAACCTAATGGTCAATGGAAATTATTTTCATTAATCATTAACATTTAATGGTGAATGGAAATTATTTTCATTAATCATTAACTATTAAAATGCAATTGCATTAAAAAAAAGCAATGCATTATTTGCAACCCTGCCCATTACAATGTAGTGTGCAATAGAAAAAATTTCCATTACCCATTGCAATGTAATGTGTAATGGACAAAACTTTGATTGCAATTTTGGGAATGGAAAAATATAAATGAATAAATTATTGCAATTTTGCATTACATTTTATTGACTTAGGACTTAGATTTTCACCTTAAATTCTAAAAAGCATCTATATTATAATTCTAAAAATCTAAGTCCCAAGTCAATAAAATGTAATGAAAAACTGCAATAATTTATTCATCTATATTTTTCCATTCCCAAAATTGCAATCAAAGTTTTGTCCATTACACATTACATTGCAATGGGTAATGGAAATTTTTTCTATTACACACTACATTGTAATGAGCAGGGTTGCAAATAATGCATTACTTTTTTTAATGCAATTGCATTTTCATTAACCATTAACCATTAACCATTGAATTTTAATGATTAATGAAAATAATTTAATGGTTAATAAAAATAATTTCCATTAACCATTAAATTATTTCCAATAACCATTAAATATTAATGTTTAATGAAAATGCAAATGCATTTAAAAAAGTAATGCATTATTTGCAACCCTGATGCTGATTATGTGGGTGATAAAGATTGTCGATGTTGAATTTCCCGAAAACTGCTTACGGGATTCAGATTTTATAAAATGTCAATTTTTTGACTAATATTTTTTTACTTAAAATTTCTATAGGGATAGTTTAGTGGATGATGTGAAATATGATTTGCTAATGCATAAAATCAATAAGGAAGCGATCTGCATATTTCGAATTTGCAAGTTTTTTTTATGATAGCACGATAATAATAGATTTTTCGAAAAAAAATGTATACGTACATCTGTATACCGCTGTTGACATTCGTATTTGTTGTTCCTGAAATTGAAGTTTCCTCCTTCGACTGTGTGTCCGGTGTTATCAGTATCGCCTTCACATTTTCCGGCAATGGACTCTTACATCGGGAGCAACGATCAAAATCGTGCGAGGCTATACCACAATTAGGACATACAGCGAGATTCCCATCCACGACTTTAACCGCCTTGAATTTAAATTTTTCCAAGAGTGAGGAATATGTGGAAAAAAAATACGAAAATAGCAATCGCGGAAAAATTTTCCTCACCTCATTCGGCGTTACGGATGAATTGTCATTTTTATCCGCCGTACTGGAAAAAAGCAAATATTTTTACATATTGTTTTATATATTTTTCGTTAATTTAACGATTTTATAAAATATTTTCCATTTTCACAACTAAATGACTAATTTTAATTGAAGATCGACCTTTTTTGGACTCACTTGAAATTCGGTGATGAACTGTCCGGCATTGCGATCGTATTATCCGGACGGCCAGATTCATCGGTCTCCTGACAATTTGCATCCTTATCAGCACCACCCTCGACGATGTAATTTATTCCGAGTGTAGGATCGGAAACCAACGAGACGCAAGTCTCCTCGCCAAATAATAAATCTGTCTGAATAAAAATAATAATAAACCAGAGTTGGGCAAAGTACTTGAAAAAAGCAAGTACCAGTAGTATCAAGTACTTTTCTAGTTTTCGGGTACGTCTCGTAAATTCTGGTACTTGGGTCATTCTATGTCAAATCGACGAAGAGTCGGAATCGACCACTTTCAATTTCGATAAAATTTGGTCAGAAGTTTTGTTTTATCATAAAACCAAGTTCTACCAAGAAAAAAAATTAATTTTTTTTTTCAAAAGTTATGCAAAATTCAAAATTTAACCATTTTTCAATTTTTTTTTCTAAATATCTTGAAAACTATGATAGTTATGACAAATCGTTTGTTTCGTCTTGAAGAGTATACTTGGGGCTACGAAAAAAAAATATTCCGACAAAAAATTTTGAAAAATGATGAAGTTGAAGATTTTTTTTTTTTTTTAAATCGTGAAAATCCACAATCAACATCGAATTTTTTGTTCAATTTTTTAAATATAATACCTTGTACTGATCTGAAAAGATCCTGAAATTTTCAGAAAGGTGTTTGTTTTTTTAAATATGATTTTTTTTAAGATGAGCAATCATGTAATTTAGGAATGTTCAGCAGTCAAAATTATACGATTGATCAACTTCAGTTAACTTAGAGGTAAACAAAAAGTTTTACCAAAGTTCGAAAATTCATATTTTTGAAACAAAAAAAAAACATATTTCTGAAAATTTCAGGATCTTTTAATATCAGTACAAGGTGTTGTATAAAAAAATAAAACCAAAAATTTAATGTTGATCGTGGATTTTTACGATTTTGAAAAATTCTCCAAATTCATCATTTTTCAAAAATTTGTTTCGGAATATTTTTTTTCGTAGCCGGAAGTATACGCTTTAAGACGAACCCAGAACGATTTTTTCGTAATTAGAATAGTTTTCGGAATATTTAAAAAATAAACTTGAAAAAATGGTGAAATTTTGATTTTTCGAAAAAAAATTCAATTTTTTTCCTTTGTTAGAATTTTGTTTTATGATAAAAGAAAACTTCTGACCAAATTTCATCGAAATTGAAAGGGGTCGATTCCAAATATTGGTCGATTGGACATGAAATGACCCATATTCAAAGGCTTCGCACATGCAACCATCAGCAAGACACATTCAAAAGTGCTTGATACTTGTACTTGAAAAAAGTACTTGAAAAATCTGAGTACAATACTTGAAGTACTTTTGAAGTACTTTGTACTTGCAAGTACTGTACTTCAAGTAACTGAAAGTACCGAGTACTTTCAAGTACTGCCCAGCTCTGTAATAAAACAAGAAAAAATTAAGTCAAATTGGTAGTTCGACTCGAATTCATATTTTTCTTAAATTACGAATCGTTAATAAATGCTTAACAAATGGATTGTTGAAACAAAAAAGTTGTCGGAAAATTTACGATCTTGCATAGAAAATGGAATCACCAAAAAAAGTACAAAATATCCAAAGATTCAAAGCTACGAAGTATTTCATTCGAAATTCGGCCCAACTATTCACTTCTATTTAAAATTAGTAAACTAGTAATATTGCTAAAAATAATCGTTTCCTCTTGATTTTGCAGTTATAAAAGTAAATCAATTGTAAACTAAAATCGCAGTTATTCCCATAAAACCGCATAATTGAAGAAAAAAAAATCAACAATCTTGAATAATTAATTTTCAAATTCGAATAAAATCCTATTTTTCACCACTGAAGGTTCGCAACCTTGAAGTAAAAATAACCAAAGAAAAAAATCACCAATAGATCCAGTAGGTCCTGAATAGTGCAAGGATTATGCGGATTTGGTAAGTCAAAAGTGGTGAGTCTCTGTTGGCCGTTTAGCAACACCACGAGTATTTTAACGGTATCACCGTCAACTTGTTTCTGCACGATCGTATCATGTGGATTTTTAACAGCTTTAAGGACATCAATGAACCTATCTGACTCATCGTCGGATTCTTCGTTCGACTGTTGCATATTTACATTTTGCATCGTCGAGTTTTGTTCGCTACAGGAATTTTTTTTCACTCTGTAAGTCAATCCCAAATTGTTGCTTCTTATATTTGACGATGGTCCAGGAAATTGGGACGATACAGCACCGTTATCTGCGAACATAATTAGGCACATTTTTAGTAATTTTATTATTATTTCGTGATATACGACACTGGCATTTTTGAGGGCATTGTCTAGGATAATAAGTTAGTTTCTAGGAGTTTAAGCTACTCGGAGGATAAAGACCTTATATGGTTACAGACAAATTGATAGGTTCGACCGTTTGATGTTGGGTTTTGTTAAAGTTTCTTGCAGGAATGTTCTTTAAGCGGCTCTCCCTTTTTCTGATTGAACAAATTGGAAATTTCCAGGCAGTACGTTTATTCCTTGCCGGGCTTACTTTACAAGCTTGTATTTTCTCAGGATTGGATTTTTTACAAGAAAGCTCGAGGAACCATGGAAAAATAATTAGCAAACGATGGGCAAAATTTTAATTTGCATGATTGTGCGATAATTTTTTAAATACTTAAAAATTCTATCAACTAACAAGTCCTAGTGCGATTTTTTGAAAATTCAATATCAAACATTATTGCCTTAATAGAATGGAGATCAATTAAATTAAATGAAATTGAATATAATCGATTAAAATTAAATTAAGATGAAATACAGTACTTTTTAAAAGCGAAATAGGAGAGAGTAAATGTTATTTTTGGATTCTTATAAATTTCTGTGTTTTTCTCTGTTCTTATTCTGTTTTTATTTTAATCATTGCCATGGTTATGCTCTCTATGCTGATTTTAATATTTGCGTTTCAAAGGACTTTTTTGTACTGATGTTAAACGACAAATTACTTTGAACCAAAATTAAAAAATTTCATTCAATCTCATCATTTCCATCTTGCAAGTAAAGGCCATAAAGGATTTGAAATTTTTTGTTATGGTTCGCGCAAATTCCCTTGCTGTGCATGATATAAATTATTAGGTCGGTTAGATTTTATATTGATTCGATACAACCCACATTTTCCCATAAATTTCTTCTCCGTCTCATGAATAATGTTCTAACTTTTTCACGCCAATCGATAATCTACTTTTGTGCAAGAAAAAATTATGGCAATGATGAAACAAAAACTGCAAGAATACCCTTTTTCGGCCACTCGTTAACCTAAACAAAATTTTAAATGTCGAAATCGACAAAACTCTCACGCAGAGATCGACGACGACACCGATCGACCGGCTAGCAAAAAAGAAAAAAAAACAGGTAGGAACGTGTGTCGAGACAACGAATTTCACCTCGACACTTTCATCCTCGAGAAAAAAAAAAATTGTTGATATCACGGCGTCGAAAATTTTTCGAGTACAAAAAAAAATGATGAAATACAAAAAGCCAGGCAAACAGACACGCACAAAAAGAAAAAAATTATAGTACCGTATATTCTCGGATATATATGCATCGAATTGATGAAAGGACCGAGAAACAGTTCTCTTGCAAAAATGTTTAACCTCGTTTTTCGAAATACATAAGTACCAAGCAGATTTTGTGAATTTTGTCTTTTTTTTTACCAAACAGGAAGACTGAGGAAGACGCCGCGTGCGATCTACTATATATACAAGGAGCACACCCGGAATTCGGAAATACTTTGAAATAGTTGTAAAGCATTCCGAGCGCGGCGCGGCGATCTTCTCTAACCCCCCCATTTTGCCCAGGTGGCAGCACCTTCCGGCTCTTCGGCTCTTCCGCTCTCACTCTCTCACTCTTCCGGTGACGTCAAGCGGAGATCCATGTCCCGTCGCGGCAAACGTATTCATATTTCGCAAAGATTTCCCAGCATCGTTCAACTTCACCTAGACATAAATTTGCGGACAATCTTACGGGAAAAACGTACTGGCTATTATCGTGAGTCGAAAACTCGAAAAACTTTTTTGCACGCATTATTCACATCGAAAATGTTGTTGGCGACATTCGAGTTAAACGACGCTGTGCTATAGTTGCTTGCAAGGAGGAGAATTGAGCAGGGGTCCAGCATGAGTGTGTGTGTGAGAGAGAGAGAGAGATCTCACGAATGCCTCTCTCATACACGCGCTCCGATTCAATCCTCCTCGGTGTAAAGTTAAGATTGGCTAATTCTTTAAATTCGTATCGCGTGTCCAAATTTTTATAAACTGAGTGAACAATAACGAAACGACACTTGTAATCGGCATCCTGAAAATGTATATACCGAATTTCACGAGACAAGGAAAAAAAGTTTCAAATAGTTGCAAAAAATTCCTTGCTAGGTGGCAGCACCGCTCGCTCCCACAATCCCACGTCCTCTTTCGTTGTGCCCGTCAATAAGCAAAGACCGCGTCGCCCGAAACGTATCCGTATTTCCCGAAGATTTTATCGCATCATTCAACGTCATCCTTATTTAAATTTGCGGACAGTTTGTCGGATAGATCATTCGGGCTATCGTCGTGAGTAAAAAATCTGTTTGCACGCTTTATTGACGTCGAAAACTTCGTTGGCGTCGGTCTGGTCAACCGACGCCGTGTTAGCGCCTTCGCAATAACTTCGTAATTCGCATATCGGGCATTATGATTTTCATAAATTCAGGCAACAATCACGGAAACGTAACTATCGGAAAGTTTATTCGCTAATCTAATTGACAGATACGAAATACGTATACAGATATATTACATGCGACAAGGACAACATTTTAAATTGTTCCTAAAGTTACCGCGCGCGGCGCTGTCATCGCGGCCATCTTGCTCAGCGAACTTTTCGTCGCTTTGTCATTTTTTCAGTGTGAATTGGTGCAAAATTGAACAATCACGCGTATGTTAATAAATATGTTCATAAATCCACAAATTTTGATGAAATCAATCGATTCTAACGTCGTGGTTTTTTTTTCGGAATAATAAACGCGTCACAAATATAAATTCTTTCGCGTTTTTTTAAATACAACGTGGATGTAAAGAAAAGTGTTTGAAATAATTGAGGACCGGATTTGTGAAGTTTTTTCGCTGCAATAACGGAGATCGATCCAAAAGATGAAAATGGAGAAAAGAAATACTTAGAGCTGAACGGACTCGCAAGAAAATGATTTGGCAAGACTCACGACGCCGAGGAAGCGATTCAACAAGTAGTGAGTCATTGAAAAACATTGTTTCTTCTTTTGTTTCTTCTTTTATATTGTATTTTATTAAATTCGTATGATGTTCGGTCATATCGTACTAATGAGGTTGGACTATTTTGCGATATTTTTAATTCGTCTGTCAACGTACGCTGTTCTTTCGCTGATTTTGTCCTCCGTGCTAAATTCCGTGTGCGGTATTGATAGTATTTTGTAACCTTTCGTCTCGAGTATGCGACAATAAAGATCGTAATAGCCCAAACGATCTTGCTTGCCACGGCAAAAATCGTTGTAGCAGAGGGGCATGACGGCTATCCTGAAAATTTAAACCGATTTAATGGAATACAAAATTTTCATAACCGAAAGTATTTAAACGGTTTTTCAGTTTTTTTTTAAACTCTCAACGTGCACTGCGAATTTTTATTTATTTTTAACGTTTTTATTTTGTAATTTTTTCAAATTGAAATTTCGAATTGTTTCATTTTGGTATATTTAAATGTGAACTGTGAATACTTGAATTTTTAATTGTGCACGTTGAGCGTTAAAATGATAGAAAAAAAAATATCGTTCGGGTCTTTTAATCAATCGTTTTACAACGTACCTCAAGCCTTCGTTTGGTTTCAATTTATTCTCGACGGGCAAACGTTTACCCTCGTTGTCTATACAAAATTCAGCGTCTGGAAGTCAAACAATCAGGGCATTGTAATTAATTGAATCAGTTTCATTTAGGAAATTTAAAAAAATCGTTGATCGTGACTTACCCAGCGGGAAGCCCATACCAATATTAATATTGGTTTTCATGTATTGTGGGGGTGGAAAAATATTCTCGAGGGCCCCGATGACGGATCTCATGAATATTAGCTTCTCCTTCGATCGTTTAATCGAGCCAGCGAACATTTCCGAATCACTGTCCAAAAGAGGTCCTGAAATTCCATCAGAACGCTATTTATTTCTATCTTTTCGTAAAAGAAAAAAAATAATCGCAGTCAAGATATCAGATAGGACATTTATTTCGGTCAAGAAATGAGAATTTATAATTTCTATTGCCAATTTTCTATAATCGATTCTGATTTTTTTACGCTTTTGGAATTTGTGGAGAAATTTTTAAATTTATTATTTAAAATGGTTGTTTTGTATCGTTTTAATGTTCCGGTCTTCAAGTGTATTCGGCGGGAGATAGAAAATTAAGGGGGTGTAAAAAATCCACATTACCTTTGTAATTCGTTGTAAGTAACTGAGCAGCACCGTTGATGTTCAAAAATTTCTGCTTTTTGGGCAAGGGAATCTCGAACGATTCTGCTAAGGAGAAATCGATTGAATTTAATTCAGGTAATTCGATTGAGAGACATTTTCAATAATAAATTTCAATTGCTTTGGAAAATTCACATTTGAAAGATTTTTTGTTTGCATTAGTAGCTCACCTGCCAATTTTTGAATAAAATTGCTGTCTAATACTGAAGCTATGTGACGATTTTCTGCAAGTTGCAAAACTGTGAATGCCCAAACGATGTCGAGCCATTCGGCCGGTTTCGTCATGTCAGACTCGTTCAACGGTTCGATCAGTACCTGATAAGAAGAAACGAAATCAATAGGGTCAATAATTAGAATATTCCACAATAATTTACAGCGATAGATTCAAGATTGCGAAAGATATAATTATTAGCAAGATAATTGAATAGTAGGATTAACAAATGAAAATGAAAGAAAAAAAATTTGCCGTTTGTTTTATCTTTTTGCAATTTAAATTCCACTGGGATAAAAATTAACGGAGTAGATAGTGAATGACAAAGAAAAAGTGTCAAGCAAAAAAAGGTTGCGCGATTTTTCATTCCTTGAATAGAAAAAACAAGCGTGAAACGTGTGGAACCTTTTTTAAAGTTTCCACATTAGTCGGTGTATAACCGAGCATGGCGAGGGTCAGGAAGAACGAGCATAGATCCTGCGGTCGCAATTTTTCCGAATGCTTGACCGTCCATTCGGACAATTTGTCGATCAATTCCTCGTTCTTGTAACGCAGTATACCGAGAGACGTGAGAATCGAGCCGATTATCGGGCTTTTCTCGACTTCACTCACGCAATCCATAAGATCGTCGCTTACTTTTTGCAACAGTACCTGCATAAATGGATGAAATTAAATGTTTTCTTCTTCCACACTCCCTCAATTTCGCGTTCCTCTTACCTCATCAGGATAATTGAGTATGGCCATGCTGTACAAAAGATCGGACAATTGTTTGACATTGAGGAGTTCGTACGATCGGCTAATGTTGAAAGAGAGAGACCTCAGTAAAGGGGTAGTTCGTCTTTTTTGTTGCGCCAGCGCAGACATTACCTTTTCGTGAAAGAATAATATAAAATAGTTTCTTTTCCCACTTTCATAACAACCGTATCGTGAATGTGAGAATTATTTCGCTGACCTTGATCATCTGCTTTACGGTGATATTGGCGACTTCCTTCGTGGCCTCGTCAATTTCGTTTATTCGATAAAAAAGATTAAGCTCGTCCAGGTATTTCTTTGTTTTTTCGTTCTTTTTCTCGACATTACCCTTCTTCGAAGGCTGGGAAAGTAATTCGCAGAGATGCAAAAATCTATCGTCAAGCTCGAAATCACTGAGTTTAGCTTTGCCGTTGTTGACCCAATCGATCAAGAGGGTCACCATGGCAAAGGCATTATCGCGGGTGATCTTCCTTCCCTCCACCATTTTGAGCAAACCATTGACATTCGCCGTCGATTTTATTTGGGGCGTTATCATCGTTTCCTCGTCACGTGAATCGTGGGGACCGAATTTCGACACTCTCAGGGTATCAAAGGCCGCCTGTATCATTGGATTCCTCGAATTTAAGGAGTCTTTGGTGTGATTTTTCTTGCTCTTTCTCATCGCTGGTTCTTCCTCCTGCAAAATAAAAGAACTTGTAGGAGTCGAAATTAAGTATTCCAAGTACAGAATTGAAAGTTAACCATTCGGAAGGGGAAGCAAGGGGCACGAGTCGGAATTATATTTTGGAAGAATGGAGAAACACGAAATCAGGTAGAAATCATATAATGATTATGAAACGGAGTAGATACGCGAAATAATGATTCAGCGGTGTTAATCGGCGTGTAAGAGTGAAAGTTAAACATTTGCACGTTCTGCGATTAAACGTAAAATATTAAAAGGCTGTTTACACTGAGCAGGAAGAATAAATGGAATCCTGGAAATGCAAAACGCCGCTCCAAATTCCGGCAGCCCGGGAAAATTTCATATTCTCTTTCTCGCAATTGACCGGTAATTGTGAAATAATGAATTTAAAAAAAATAGTAAGAAACTCACCTTTACTCGGGTGAGCACGGGACTGGGATTCGCAGCTCCTGAGCATGCTGCGATCAACTGTTGCGCAGGTACTCGCCAACACGATATCGGCGTAAGCCTGACAGATGAATTTCGCAGTGTTCCGCTTAGCTGAAGCATCGCTGTTAAACTGTTTGAAAGAAGAAAAAAAATCATCTTTATTTACATAATCATCGGATTCGTGCGACTAGGGTAACAAAGGTACGAAGAAAAAAAAAATGTCGACACGAGAGACACATATACGTCTCGTTGATCGTCAAATAAAAAAGCGAGCGATATTTCGCAAATTACACAACGTTCCTCGTGACTTACAATATTACGACGACCTTTAATCACCTACGATCAAACTTTAAATAATTAATTATTCGTGTTTTTAGCGGTATTTTCATGAGTACATATTTTAAGGTTAGGCGGCTAACATATCCGACTCTCACTGTCTCCCTCGGATCTGGTCCGTCGATAACTCGGCGAAGGCAACGTGACGAGAGGGTTCGTCATGTTGCCGCCAGAGAGAGCGCTTTTGTCGAGTCTCGGCCGGTAAAGCAGGAAATCATAATTTTTTAACGTAGTATTCAGAATAAAATAAAGCTAATGTAATTTTGGTTCTACAGCGAAAGTTCTTTTTTCCATTATCGTCAAAATTTCAAAACATTGTCAATTTAACGGGATTCTCAATTTTTCCTTAAAATTAGCGCGGGTGCTCTAACTTTCGTAGTTCTGCAATTACCGAGCTTAAATTTGTTGTGAATATAAGACGACGACTGTTTTATTTAGTGTTCTTCTAACTTCCGTCGGATCGGGCTTTTTTGAATCGTAATTGTGGTATGAAAATATTGGAAAAAAATGTTCTCACGAAAATAAAAATTCCTTTGTGTGGAAGTAAGTCATAAACAATCGGTCGAGAGAGTTTCTCGGGACGAACTTCCTCGATCTTACTCGGTTGACTCGAGGAATATAATGCGCGAGGGAACGTGTTTTTTGTGATTTCACGATCGCTCCGATTCTTTCTCTTTCTTCCATCCTATATATATATATATATATATATATATATACTAAGGCTTGCCAACGGTAATTAAGACATTTCCATTTAGAGTTTGACGTACCATTGACGTGACGGAGACATTCAAGAGGGGAAGTTTTACGATTGACGCGGGTCTCTCGTTTCTCGAACGTCTATTATAAAAGACTATACACGGCTTTTCGGTGTCTCATTCGCGACAGTAAGGACTTTTATAATACACCGTTTGTCATACTCGATAAAAGTCGAGAGAAAAAACGACGTAGCATCAAACAAGAGTGGAAAAAAAAAATATTCTCGAAGATATCTGTAATTAACGATCTGTATGATCTACGATCGCATTATACATCGATGGAGAATCGCAAAATGCGCATCTTCCTATTCTGATTATGCGATGAAGTTAAGAAAAAAAAAAAATGTTCCTCGACGACGTGGAGCTGAATATATCGATATAAGACCGATGCAAATTTAATTGAAATATACACTGAAAAAAAAGATGGTTGAATCAACAAAATCTTTTGTCAAATACGTTCAACTAGATAATTTAGTTAGTACATTTCAACACTTTTTTGGCCTGAATAATATTTTAGTCAACCGAAGCGCAGAATTGTTAAAAAAACTAAATATTTAGTTAGACCAAATAAATATCTAGTTGAACGTATTTGACAAAACGTTTTGTTGATTCACACAAATTTTTTTTTCAGTGTAATTAAAATGCGATTGAAATAGGAAAAGAATGAAAATTAATTTTGATGTATGATACATCTAAAAATCGATGGGGTTCGTTTGGGTGGTAATGAGTATTTGAACTTTCAATTTTTAAGTTCTTAACATTCTTTTAAAATTCTACAAAATGATCCCCCACGACTTAGAATGATCCCCGAGCACTTGGCATCAAAGTTAAAATGATTTAACACTTAATTTTATTTTATTATAAAAAAAAGTCTTAAACACTACAAAAATGAATAATATGATAATTTATTGGGGTAAAATGATCGGGGGATCATTTTGAACACACGATGGGGGATCGTTTTGCCCCAACCCACATCCTAACGCTTGATGCGCAAACGTAACTCAACTAAACCGATTTGAATCGAATCAACCTAAAATCATATACACTTCGGAGAAAGTGCATCAATGGCAGCCAAATACCTGAAACAACGACAATATGAGCATTTTGTATGTGCAAAAAACTCTCACTTCGGATCAGACGACGGGATTTAGATTTTGAATGATTTTCCCGCCAAATTCAGGAGCATCGTTTGCTGGATGAAGCTGGTAGATTCGATAAACTCAATAAGGATCACTTTAGGGATCATTTTGGAGACATTTTCTTTATGCTGTAAAATATATTTTACATTTATGATATGTAATACATCATAATATTGTGAAAATTAGTAATTCGCGCGATGATTTTATGAAACGAAAAACGAACAAATCCCACGACCAAAGCTTGTTCCCTCGAACAACGTTTTTATCCCCGTAAAATTCGCGCTCCGCGCTTTTGACTCCGAGCACTCGATGCACTCGGATCAAAGACGAAATGAGATCGAGAACGAGTCGATAATAAAGATACATCCGTTTATACTTTTTTCTCTCTCTCTCTTCTCTCTTTCTCTCTTTGCTCGCTCGTCTCTCGCAAACATTTTGTTTTGCGAGACCGGATCCCCCGCGGGTGTAGCCTGTTTTGGTCCAGACGAAGAGAAAAAGGAAATCTGGCAGTCCCAGCACGAGAAATCCGTATATAGCAGGAGAGTTTGTAACGCACAATGCGAATAATACAAGTATTCCTGGGTGGGAGAAGAATTTTCGTAGATCCAAAGACTTTTTTTTGGCTTCGATTTCCGACTCACTGGCGCTACATTTAAAAATTTAATGGAGGACACTTTCAATTACTTTTGTAAGTGCTCAAAACAGCTTTCTCGAAAATTTATAAATTTGATACATCTTGCCAAATGGACAATTTTTAGGCAATTTTGCACTCAAGAAATGTTTTTCTCCAACGACAATCCTTTTTTTCAATAACAAAGGATCTTATCTTACAATGAAAACAAGAACTTTAAATTGAGGCTAGATACTTTTTTCAAAAATCAACCCTTTGATTATCCATTCTTCTCAAAATGCCTCGTTCTTCTCTAAGGTCACTTCACGACGAATTATACAGGAGTCTGTGAAAAACGTGACCGTGAAGATCGTGCGATCGGAATTATTTAGTGGATTTATTCAACTAATTTAATAGCGAGATCGAACAAGGGGGATGCGCATTTGTTAGGGCCGTGCGTAGGATACTCCGGTAGATTGAATTACGAAGCTAAAGAGAGAGAGAGAAAGGAAAAAAGAGACGAATCGCTATCAAAGGCAAATGTTGGCGTGCGATCGGGATGACAACGAGGGAGAAAACAAGAGAGAGAGAGAGAGAGAGAGAGAGCAAAGATTGAGAGAAAAAGAGTCAAGAGAAAGAGAGAAATATCCCGTAGGGAATATCGCGATTCTCGTCGTCGTCTTCATCGTCGTTCGTCGTCGCATTGACGGCGATTACGATGCGAGCGATCGCCTCAGTCGAGAATGTTTTCTTCTGGCGTTGCCGGGAGAAGGACGTGGGTCCCTTTATTGGATTTAGTTCCCCTAATGATTTCGTCAAGCGAACTTGGATAAAAGAACCTGCCAACATTCCGCGAGTCTTAAACGCGCCCCGCGATCTCCTTTCTGCATTCGAATTTGGCCCTCTGTATACAACATATGTATATATAGGGGTAAGGTGTCCTAAATGATCCCCATGGGTAAAATGATCCCTATACTGAGTTTATCGAACCTACTAGCTTCATCTGGCAAACGATGCCCCTCAATTTGCCGGAAAAATCACTAGGTGAGAGCATTTTTGCATTCTCAAAATGCTTATATTTTCGTCTTTCCGAGTATCAAGCTGCCATTCATGCATAATATGGTCCCTCTGAAGTGTATGATTTTACGCTGATTCGTTTCTAATCGGTTTCGTTGAGTTGGCTTTGCGCATAGAGCGGGGGTGGGTTGGGGCAAAACGATCCCCCACCGTGTGTTCAAAATGATCCCTGAATCGTTTTCCCCCAATAAATTTTACTCTGCTGCATATGCGTGGATTATCATATTATTCATTTATGTAGTGTTTGAGACTTAATTTTTTACAATAAAATGAAATAAAAGCACACTGAGAGAAAAAATTACTAGAACCAATGAAATAAAGTTTTGAAGACAAAAAATCATTTTTTTCATTATTTGTCAAAACATATTAGATTGGTTCCCTTATATATTTACTTGGTTCATTTTTTTCCAGTCAATTCCATAAATTTCTGTTTCAAAAAACGAATATACTTGAATCTAACAATATGTTATCAATTATGTGTAATATGTTGTTTGAATCAAGAACACATTTTATCATTCAAAACATGCATGTCGTTTAATACAGGAAACACTGAGAAAAAACTTTGTTGAGTCGACAAATTAATTAGTCCAATCAACAGGAAAAATGATTGATTCAATCAAATGCGTGTTTTCTTAATTGTTGCTAAAAATTTTATAAAAAATATATAGCCCTTGCCAAATAATTAAACATGCATTGTTTAGTGACCACAAAAAGAGATAAATAGAAAAAAAAAGACAAATCTGCGCCAATTCTCCGATCTAATTTGTCTGTCCGACCGAGATTCGAACCCTCGACCCTACCTACCATCATACCTATCCTACCTAACTACCTAACACGCTACCTATTACGCTATCGACTACTACTATGCACTTGAAAAAAGTTAGGAGTTATGAAGATTCGAATATAAGAAAACATTTAAAAGACCAGTTTTTTAATTTTTAATAATTTATGTATACTATTAAAGTATACTATAGAAATGATAGTTCTTTGTTTGCAGGAAATACAAAGTTAATCATTCCAAATAAATATTCTATTGGAATAAAATAATGTGTTATTTATTTTACTACAGCTTCTTTTAAAATAATCACAATCAATTTTATATCTAATAAATATTGAAAATACTACAGAAATATTTTTAGAAGTAAAATAATGATGAATTTGTTGCAAAGGAATCATTTTGTTCGAAAAAAAAATTTCGTATTTAAGTTATTTTTTAGATCCAAATAATCTCATGTTTATGATGCCATAAATGATTTTCTTAAAAAAAAAAAAAAATCTCGTATTAAAGTCGTTTTTTAGATTCTAATCATCTAATGTTTATGATGCGATAAATGTAATTAATCTAATGAATACAAATTCAATCAAATCTATTTAAATAAACTTATTTTTTGAAGTAAAATAATAATGACTTTATTGCAAGAAAATAATTTTTTCGAAAAAAATAACATCGTATTAAATTCGTTTTTTAGATCCAAATCATCTCATGTTTATGATGCGATCAATGTAATTAATCCAATGAATATAAATTTAATCAAATCTATCATGCTTTTGATTGTTACTATTAAATAAGAGTTTAATATAATGGAGTAATAGATCCGTGAAAATATTTTTTTAAATGAAGAGTGATTTTCTTGGTTCAACAAATAAATAATCGAATTAATACTTTCATTTAATAAATAAATTCATGTTCTCAAATTCAATAATTTTTTCTCTCAGTGCATGTTGAATCATTTCAATTTCGATACTAAGTGCTCGGGGACCATTTTAACTCGTGGTGGATCATTTTGTAGAATTTTAAAAGAATATTAAAAATTAAAAACTTGAAAGTTCAAATACTCATTGGAGTCGTAAAAGTCTTAAATAAATAACTACTTATACCATTTTATTTTTTATTATTTAAAAAAAAAAAAAAAGTAGTTTCACTACTTATTGATGGAATAAGTAATTATTTAACTAACAAAATAGCAAAAATAAAGAATACGTGAAAAAAAAAATCTTCTCTTAAGAGGACCATTTTGGGTATCTTTCCTTGAACTATATTAATATTTTCAAATTTATTACTCACACGTCAATAATTAATTTTCCGAAAAAAAATTCGCAAAATTTGACGAGTTTTCTTTATCGATTCTGCAGTTTTTTAATAAAATTCGTCTGTTTTCAATCGATATCCCGCGAAATTGTGCGTAGGAAACCTGAGTGAGAGAAAGAGCGAGAGAGAGAGAAAAAGAGAGGAAAATATCGAAAAGGAATCGCTGGTAACTTCGGTCAATTGGTCCCCAGCGCGTTTTCATTAATATTTATGAAAAAGCTTATATTTATAAGACCGAAGAGACGCAAAAGACAACTATATAATACTCGACGATCGTCCTTACTTCCTTCCTTGTCTGGAAGCTTCGTTTCTCTCATATCCTCGCTATTCGCATCCTGTCTCTGGCAAACGCCCGCCCTCGGACCTCGATATAAAAAAAAAACAAGAAACTAAAAATAAAAGTAAATAAAAAAATATCTGCGAGAGATTTATCGGGATGCAGTCGCGCGCGGACAGCCATTTCTCCCTCGATCGTACATCAACTCTCTCGCGATGTTTACATATCTATATATATATATATAAAGTCGTAACTATACGCCAGATACAAAACCGTGGGGATACACTCTCTTCTCTTTCTCCCTTTCATGCTTTTCCTCGTCGATTTTCGTTGTTCCTTCGATTGTCGATTACTGTGGTTGAAAATTCGATCGAAAATAGAGATTTTTCAAATTTTAATCCCCAAAGAAATCATTTTTTCATCGATCAATTATTTCTTCACCACTTTATTAACTCACTGAGCGTTTTTGTAATTTTTAAAAATGCAAAACTGCAAAATTAGAAGCTTGAAAAAGTTTTTTCTACTTTATTTTGACTCCAATGTTCCAATTATTTCGATCCTTGTCGTTCAAAGAGAAATGCGTGGCTAGATTTGAGTTAAATAACTTTTTTGTTCCTCCCACGAAGGACGTCTGTGTAAATAATTCATAAAGGACTCACGAGGGGAGGTTAAGGAGCCCCAGAGCTTTTAATGGAATTCAATGTCCCTCTTTCTCCGTTGGTTAACCAGATCGGCGAGATTTCCTCTTTCCTTTTCTTTCGAGGGAAAAATCATTTTTCGACTGCTAAAATTTATTTTTGAAAATAGAACGGACTTCGGCGAGGCCCGGGTGCTTCGATTTTTAATCTGAACCCTTGTAGTCGTATTTTTTTCCTCGATAATCCGAAAAATGTATTGACTACCGAAACACTTTAATTCGCACAATTGCTAGTTCATTAATTAAATTAAAATTAATAAATTAAAGTGATTAAATTAAATTTCCCCGTGATTTAATTTTTCTCTTAGATCTTCCGGAGTGAAGAAAATCCAAAACTCTTGGATGCAAAAATCTTCACAATTGAATTTCCATGCGCTAATTTTTTTTTTTGATTCAATGGATTCAACACAATAAATCCCTATAAATCGAGTGCGTCGACAAAGTTTCGCGAATATTTCAACCACCAAAATGTAAATATTTCATTCCATTGTGGAAATATAATTTAGAGCATTTAACGCTTGCTTATTATCTATTATCGTTGATCGTGCTGATCATTATTGCCAATGGGCGATATATCTGGGAAAAGGTGGGGCAAAATGGCCTCCAAATTATGGAGAATAAAAATGGAAAATACTAACATCTTTAAAAAAAAGGAAATTATTATTATAATGAGCATAAAATATTTAAAAATAGACTTCCCGCGCTAAATCAGATCTAAATGCTGACACTTTTATGACAATTAACTATGAAGAGTCGGAAAATAAGTAGCAAAAACTCCTTCATAATTGTAAACAAATATGAAATACCAAAATTACGATTAAAATTGAAATCCCGGCATCATTTACGCACTGAAATATTTACGCTCATTATAATAATAATTTTCTTATTTTTTGAGATTTTTGAATTTTCAATGGCTTTCCATAATTTTGGAGGCCATCTTGCCCCACCTTCTTCCACACATTGAGAGCCTCCAATTTGTATCACGCGCCGTCTTCAAATTCGTTCTATGGAGAATTCGACGAGAGCCAAAAGTGGAGTGGAATGAGGGAAGGGGGAAAAAATAAAAGAGATAACATACACATAGGAAGGGGCTGTAGAATTGAATCGGAAAGCATACCGAGGAAGAATAAGAGGTGAAAATTTGCCGACACGCGTTTAAAAGCAACGCGAGAACAACCCTCGACAGCTGTTTTTTTCAATCGGGCCATATTTGAATTTGGCCAACTATCCGAATATCAGATCGTTGCGTACAGTAGAAACGTGTTTCCAAAAATTTTCAAAAAATTCTCTAAGCCAATGAAATCGAAATATCAAAAATTTTGACATTGGGCATGGGAACGAGGGCAGAAACTTTTCAAATTCAATTTCTGGGAAACCGAGGGGAGCAGGAGCAGAGTCTATTTAAAAAAGTTCATAATTTTGTATATTTTTTGCTCAACTTAAGGCGTTATTCTGGTCTAGATACATACATACATACATATAGCGTTGTGTCAAGCTCGATAAAAAAAAAACCAAAAAATATTTTAACCATTCTTTTTTTACAACATATTTATTAATATTTTGACAATAAACAAAAAAAAATTGAGAAAAAAATGATAATTAAATAAGTTATAAGATGGCAAAGTTGGGAGTAAAAAAGGGGTCTGCAAAAAAAATTGATTTATTCCAAATTCTAGACCAAAATACCCTCTTAACGGGGATTCAACTGTATTTTTCACCTGGAGAATCCTCGGGCGCTTTCGGCGCCTCCCTGATTGATTCTTTCGGTCCATTTCTCTCTCTTTCTCTATCTCTCCCCCTTTCTATTCTCAAGCAATTTAGAAAATTTTCTTTCTCTCCTGTGAGATCCGCGTGTCTCCGCTCGACGACAACGACGATCGCGCGTCGTCTTTGCGAAACGTGAAAACGAGCAAATTTCGGCAATCTGGAGATCCCGATTCTCTAAGTAGTCGCGAATCTATAGCGTGCCGAAAATCACTATGACTAAAAGAATAAAGGACCGTACAATGGAAAGTCTGCGCCAAACAAATCATCTTCGAACAGTAGTCTTTGAAAACCAAAGAAAAGTGAAGCTAAAAAAACTGCACTATTGTGTGCCTGAAAAAAAATTACAAATTAAGCTTTTGAGTCTTTTATAGGTGTGACGGTGATTCTCTTTGAACTCGTGAGGAACGAGAATAGGATCTAGAGTTTTATGTTTACTGAACATTTATTCACAATCATTGTGATCAAAAATTTTATCTACAAAAATTTTCAATTATTTTATCGCCAATTATTCCGACTTTCTTTTCGTCATTAAAAAAAAAATATATATATTTCGAAATGATCAAAATGATAAATTGAATTTCGAAAAAATTCAATTTTATACCAAGCTAATTTTGTCTTTTTACTTGCCAGCGGGATATTTACTAAGTTTTCTGCAATATAAAATGAAAAAAAACTCACGCTACTTTCAATCATGTGTCCATATAGAGGGTTGTAAAAGAAATACCTTGTTTTTTTTCCATCATCTTGACAATGTGGTGGAGAGAAGTTCGCAAACTGTTGCAATGATGAATAGAATCTAATACTATGTTTCGAATATTCTCTTTCAAAGCACTGGGAGTGTGGTTGGGAACTGCATTTCTTACAACGATGTAGACCTCGCACCAAAATTACATCGCCGTGGGCGCCACGTAGACCCGTTTTTCTTTTATCTCTGTAAAGGCATAATCCTCCTCCTGCGTGTTTGTCAATCAAGTGCCATGCCATGACTGTCTAAGTACCATAAAATTAAATGTACGTGAATTCTGTACATAAAAAAACCAACTAAATAATTATCTTCAGGTAACCAGTGTTAAAAAAAACACACCTCAAAATTTGATTCTATCACCTCAAAACCCTAATCGATGATTTGGGGGCGAATCCTCCGTCAATTGTATAACTCTGCCCATTATTTCTCTACTTCAGGTGCACCCTAATTTAGTTACTCCAAAATATACTCGATATTTATTATAATAACATAAATCATTAATCCGAGAATCCCAACCACACTTTTGTGACCAGTCCATTACTGTTTGCAAGGTTGATTCTTTGTGCCTCCAAACGTTACACTTTCCTCAAGATTTTCTTATCCTAAAAGGTCGTCGGGTATCCACTTGGTAGAGGGCAGCGTCCAAACGTTGCGAGCGTGAATCTCCGTCGTGGAAAAAGACATCCGGGTTCACCGGGTGTAGAGCGATATATCACGGTGCTAAAACGTGAGTTCTTCACGATGATTCGAGTTTTTGACGAGTCCGTGAGCGTAACCTGGAGCATGTGAGTTTCAATGAAGTATCAACGATCCACACAAACCGTCGGAGCGTCTCGTATATCTGAGAAGCGCACAAAAACTTCGAATTGCCAGGATCCAACAGGTTGAACAGTTTCCACTCGAGGTCTTCGAGCTATCGATACATTTCCTCCCCGAGAAACGATATTTTACGATCAAGTGGTCAATCTACCAGGACTTATCGCGCTTGGTACACACAATTAAGAATTTCACCGATGTGTAAAACGAGTCGATGAATCATCGACGACTTGCCAGAGTGTCGAGTCGCGGTCCCCGCCCGGTTAACAGCAACTTTCGTCTGGTTGTTCATCGCTATCCGATATAAATTGATCACGCGGAATTATCCACACGTTCACGGACACACCCTAAAGACTCGCGGACGAGATGATTCGCACCTCGTCCGATCTTAATCCTTTAAGAGAGGATACTTTTTCGTTCGCCAGCAGTGTGTGCAAAGTTAGGTCAGTGTTTGGGCCGTTTTGTTATGTTTATAGGTAGGAACGTACGTCTGTGATGGAGTGGAGAATCTTGCGCGAGACTTGAGTTTTTTGCAATATGTGATTTTCCACCCGCGACGCAAGTGGTTGTATCAGCCAATGCCCTGACTCCAGGTAGAGCACAACTTTAGGCCCCACTTCGATTAATTACGGTAGTAGACCGATATAATTGAACGTACGAAATGCTCACCTGTTTCTGGATGAGACGATTCACGCCTCATCCTATCTTAATCCAAAAGAAGCAGGCCTTGGTCAACCTGACTTCCCCATGGTTTGACCGAATGATGTTGCCTTTTGGTTTATTAGTAATGCTTCCAAAGTTGGGTCAGTGTTTGAGCCTTTTCGTTATGTTTATAGGTAAGAACGTACTTTGTGATGGGGCGGCGAATTTGGTCCGGGACATTGGTTGTTTGTAATACGTGATTTCCCACCCCCGACGCAAGTGTTTATACCGGCCAATGTCCTGACCTCAGGTTGGGCGCAGCTTTGGGCCCTACCTCGATCAATTGCGGTAGTTTCCGGATGAGATGCTTCACGCCTCATCTTCCCCAGATCCTCCGCCTTCAAAACGTCGAGGCATTGATCTCTAGTGGGAATAAAAGCTTGGATCCGGTACCTCGAACGTTGAATTTAGTGGCTCAGGCCCTTTTTTGTTTTCCAACAACTCGACCGATGTATCGGCGTAAAGTTCAGTGCCGGATCTTTTTTCGGATCTCTCGAACCTCCGCGAGGGCAACGAGGGTACACACTACACACGCCCTACGACTGTTATTAAGGAAACAAATTGAGTTGTGGGCCCGCAGTTTGTTTGATCGGGCGACCACAGAGCCCCGAATTAAGTTGTTACGGATGGGAGGGGGAGAGGTGGCGTTATTGGGAAATTACCGGTGTCGAAAGGTGTTGGGTTGATTTGTCGGGGTTGTGCAAACTTCGACGCCATCTTTGATTTGTTTATTGTGTATATTTTTTTTCCTCTCATTCCCTGGTACTTCGAGCTTCATTGCGGTTGCGTTTCATACTCTTTGCAGTTAAAACACGCATCCTTTTTTACGTTTATGTACTCTCTTCTGCCCGTAAGTTTGTGATCCTTTGGGGATCTTTCACCAACGAATCCGCACTTTCGGATCGATTATCGAGGATATTAACATAACAAAGGGGAGTCTGACTTTCTAAATAATGTTTATTTCTAAATGCAATTCTATTCGAATATCGACCTAATAGGCTTTCTACTAGGCCTATCTTCAATTAATTCGTAAAAATTTCATTTTAATCAAATGAATCTTATTCCTGGGTAATCTGGCACCATATTTGGGAGCTAGATAAATTTTAAGTATTTCTATAAGATGAGTCAAATTTCTAAAAGCCACCTACTCTCAAAACGTCTTCTCCCTTATTAATTGTTGAAACCAAATCCATTATTGCCGAAATTATGTTAAATTAATAAAATAAAAATTGAAGGATACCAGTAAATTTTACAGTAGTTCATTGAACACACCGACGCCAATATGATCAATTCAAGATGTGAAATACAGCAATGAATATAGATTTTTTTTCACTTGGCTCATCACGCGATTCGGTATTCTTGTCTCGTTGCATTATTATCACCGGAATAATAATACGAAAGGAATATTTATAACGAGACAGCATTCCACTTTTACACACACGGATCCGCACTATGAGATATCCTTTCGTCCAATAATAATCCTCCCCTGTTGGCCACATAGCTGTTTCTCTTTTACAGCGTCCTCTTTCTCTCTATCCTCACCGATGCTTACTTTTCACGAAAATTATAGTCATTCAGCGGCCTCTCTCTCGCACTGGCCGTAATCTCATCTTTATAGCCGCGTTGCATCAAATTATAACTGCCATACCGTTTGCACAGTATGAAGCGCGCAATGGTGGGTAAGCAATGCCGGACAGGAGAACGATCCGAGAAGCGGTCTTCATCGTCTTTTTCTTGGCCATTTATTATTATTTTCCTTTTTTTCCCCTCTTTACTCACTCCTCTTTTTCTCTTCTATAGACCAGCGCTGTGGTGCTTTTCGTTCACCCCGTTAGATGAGGCGCGCGCATAACCGATCGAGCGCGCATGCGCCGATCGTAAAACGATGCGCATTCCGCCAATCATCGCGTCGTAATCGCGCCACACGGCCGACCTATGAACTGCGATGTGAGTTCGCGCGCGCGCGTACTACAAACGGCGTACGATCATTTTCTAACGATCTACAAGAAAGACCCGCTTCGCTTCTTTATCTCGATTCTCCTCGTGACGAGAATCGGGGATTCTTTGGCGTAGAACAAGATAAAACATTTTTTCGATTCAAATTGGGACACCCCCCTCCCCCCTCTAAATAATTAATATTTATGGAGAATCTCTGAAGAATAATTATTCATAAATGTTTGTACACCGATCGCAATGAATTTATTGTACTTTTGGACAATTTGGGGTGGTGATAAAAATTAATTCTTCGTAGGATATAGGCAAAATCGAGAAAGCTTCGTGTTTTCAACGAGTTTTTCGTAAATATAGATCGGGCTTAAGCTTGTTTTGGAGTTAAGTGCAATGAAAGAAAATAAAGTTGACAAATAAAAGACAGGTTTACGCACGCGGCGTTCTTCAGCCCGTGGAATCTGGTAAGGGATTGAGAAAAAGCAAGCGATGCGGCACCAAGAGAAAGAAAGATAAAGAGAGAAAGGGAGAGGGAGGTTGACGCGCCAACCTGTAATTGTTCTTCGATGTAATTACCGGGATGTGGCGAGACAGCGCCAGTGATGGGTGCTCCATGTTGAAAAGATCATTCTCGCCGAACTGAACCATTTTTCGATCGTTTCATTTGGACCATAAAATTGTAATAATCGAAATCAGAAAAAATCCGTTCTGACAAAAAGAGAATATACTTAATTTATTCTCATTAGGGGTGGCAAAAATAGAAGTTTGTCCGAAGGAAGAAGAAATTTTTTCGCGATTTTGTAAAAATAATTTTGATATTGTGGCTTAGGAAATTGTTTAAAATATCTGGGAATCATCGGGAGATATTAAAAAAAAAAATTAGCGTTTGGGAGAGAAAAAAAATCGTATTCTGCACGAAACTTTCGTCCGGGGTTATCGCACACCCCAAAGATTTATATGAAAATGTCGGGACAGGGAAGGAGGATAATTATCCGCGTCCGAGAGTCAAGGAACTTCGTGCGTGAGGGGCGCGGTGCGTGCCCTGCGAAAGGCTCGGCGATCTCTCGGCGATTCTCTCGCGGCGAAGATCGCGACCACGGGAACGACCCGATGAGCGAAATAAGAGACAGGGAGAGAGAGAGATCTTCGTGCGCAGGTTAATTCCAGAAGAGTCGAGACACTCTGTAAACGGTGACGATTTTTTCAACGCGAAGACAAAAAAAAATGATTTTTTTAATGATTCAGACGATTCTAAGGTACGAGAATCCTTGGAGACGGCTTAAAGATCAAGGGGGTTAAAGGGTAAATTGAAAAAAGTGCTTTTTTTTTAGATATGATTTCTATGAATTTTAGTCGATTCAATTGAAAAGAAAAAACTGTGTTTTTGATGAAAATTCATAAAAGTTTTGATTTTTTTCAAAAACTATTGGTAAATTAAATAATAAAAAATAAATTGCCAAAATTGAATCTGTTCACTAAAGTACCTGTAATTTATTTTCTAGATATCTAGAAGAAATCTTTCTAGATATCGTTGTGTCTGTGCTCATTCTCTTTCTAATCGTTGAAGCTTCAAAATGCCGCTTGGTTCATTCGAATCCGACTATTTTTCAATTTTTCACAGATTTTTAAAGTTCGACCATAGATTTTCACAAATTTTTGAAGGCATACCCCTTTCAATTTTTTTCGGTGATTTTCAAATTGCTCTCATTTCTTCAAAAATTGAGGTATCGGGACGAACCAAACGGCTTTCTCCAAGTTTAGTCTCCACGTTTACGTACGAAAGAGAAATTTTCAAATCGGCCAAACCAAAGTAAAGTTACGAGGAGTAGAAATTTCGCTATTTTGAGGATTCTGAAGATTCGGTCAAAAACGAGAGAAAATGTTTTTATTTTTTTTTATCGTTCAAAAACCCTATTTCGATAGGAAATTTATCGCTGATTATGCATCACGCGGAGTTTTTGCCGAAAAAAAGGAATTCGCGACGGAAAGCCAAAAAACAACACACAATGGCATAATTCAAATTTATTTAACGTTCGAGTTTAATCTCGTTAATTTTGAGATTAACGAGATTCTCGATAGAAAGAATCTCAATCGGAGGAGAAAAATGTCTCGTCTCGTCTCAAAGTCCCGAGACGAGAATAAGAAATTCCTCGACCTCGTCTTGTCTCGTCGAGATGTATCAAGTCTCGACGGCAACAATGCACAAAACAAGGCGAGGCCGAAAAAAAAAATTCATGTCTTGCCTCAAAAATTTAAACGAGATTTCCTTTTAATTTTGAGCGATACGAGATTCTCCAATGAGCAATGAAATATAATAACAGAGTGCAATTTTTAGGCATCTTGATATACCTGTACAAATCTCTCTGTATCTATATATATAAAAGAGGAATTGCGACAAAGATGGAGAGGCCTCGGTGTTGCAGGAATCCGAAATGTTCGGAGGACGCATTATTTTCTTGCCTCGTTGGATGTGGTGCGCGCCACTCGGGGATTCCGCGATACGTATTATAAACCTTGCAACGTTGGTACGTATAATACACACATATAAGCCTTTCGCCGCGATCGAGGCGCTCTTAATCATTTTAATCAGAGTAATTTTTTCCCAACTTCTTCCCAGGACGATAAACTTGACGTTCCACGAATGTTCCTCGCCGAAACTTCAATCGAAACAAAATCATTATCCAGGTTCAAAGATTGATATTCAACAAAATCAATGCTGTTGACAAAACAATCCATTTAAACAATTTTTCTGAACCCTTGTAAGTACTGGCATGAAAAAAATCAGGAAATCTTCCATTGGGAAAAGAGAGAAGTGGATGACATTTTTTATATTAATATTGATCGATTCTTCGGACGGGACGATGACAATAATTCGAAGGGCGAGATGATCGGAAGGGAATTACGTAAAAAACAAAGCAAAGGTATGAAACGAAAGAGAGAATGAGAGAGAGAGAGAGAGAGAGAGAGAAATGTGAGCGCGTGAATGAGAAAAGAGAATGATCGAGAGAGCGAGGGAGATGAAATATAATTTTTTGTTGGAGAGAGCAAACGATGTGGGGCCATCAAGACGTGGCGGAGAGTGGAGATCAGAAGGATGCAGCGCGCGGGGTGAGAAATTGAAAAGTGGGTGCCGATGGTGGCCTAATTAAGATTTTGCCTGTTTGACTGGAGCAGAGAGGAAGAGAGAGAGAGAGAGAGAGAGAGAGAACTGTAGCGTGTATTCATTCATCAGTTCGTCTCAGAATGCTTTTGAGAAGGCTTTCAGGGAACGATCACACTCCAGGACTTTTGCTTCTTCATAAAGGAAGCTTTGTTTTCGTGAAACATTTTTTTTTCGCCATTTTTATGCCAATATGTTCAAAATGTCCTAAAACACCGAGAAATCATGATTAGAAAAAATGTCCGGATGGATGTGTGTGTTTGTGTGTGTGTGTATGTATCCTGAGTTTCAGATGTAAATAATTAATAACTCGAAAACGCTTCGAGATATCAAGCTAAAATTTGGCACACTTGTCGAGCACGAATTGCTCTTCGTTATGAAACAAATTTTGTTTTAATTATAACGGGTGTTCAGATTTTATCGATTGTTTTCGTTTTTGCAAGAATGGCGTAAATGCTCTAACCTCTGTAATTTTCAAGATATTGCACTCAAACTTTGGACAGAATTAGTATAGCTGTTAAGGTTGTTTGGTATTGAATTTGGCGAAAATCCATCGAGGGATTGAAATTTTATGAAATTTTGAATTTTTTGAAAAATAGCCTAAACGCTCTAACTTGTGCAATTTTTAAGGTATTGTACTGAAACTTTGCACAGAGCTAGTATAGCTATCGAGGATGTTCGTTATGAAATTTGGCGAAAATCGATCGAATGATTAATCTTTTATCAAATTTTTAATTTTTATAAAAGAAGCGTAAACGCTATAACTTTTGAAATTTGTTAGATTTTGCAATGAAATTTTGTGAAGAGCCAGTATAGCTATCAATGTTATTCGCTATCAAATGTAGCGAAAATCTATCTAATATTTTTCACTAGTTAGCAAAGCTTCCTTTATGAGGAAGACAAATTTGATCGCCTATGCCCATGTAGGTTTCGCGGACAGGGTTGGCATTGGCACTGTACTAATGCCAGAATTGCCAATACTGGCAGACTACCGAGGGCCAACCCTTGCTCAAGTCAAAATAAATGCTGGGACAACTTTGGTTTGTTAACACCTGTCCAAGTTATGGTGCCATGAATCGGCCCGACATTTTTTATGGGTATTGGCTCAGAAGAAGTGTCCAGTTTTGGGCCAGATATTATCGCTAGTCCTGAGACAAACCTTAAATCAATACTTTGCCAGTACATGCCCATACATAGACCGGAAAATTGGCTTAGTCTTGGCTCAGTACTGTAGCTGCTAATACCCGCAAACTGTCCTGAGCCAGTACTGATACAAGTCAAAATCAATATTGGGACAATCTCGGTTTGTTAACACCGGTCCAACTTATGTTGCCGTGAATCGGCTTTCCATTGTTTACAAGTGTTGGCTCAGAACAAGTACCCAGTTTTGGGCCAGGCATTATTGCCAGTTCTGAGACAAGCTATAAATCAATACTTTGCCGGTACATTCCATACATGGACTGGAAACTCGACTCAGCTTAGTGAGATAGGTAAAATGCCTATAGTAATCTACACAGGTAGTCACCAGGCCCGAATAAAGTTTCATCTCGACCTTTTGGGTCGAGAATCGAGAGAATGTCTAATTTTCACCGATCACGCGCTTCAGGATATATCCTCCACGCGGAGTATTCGCTTGCGCGAACGCCAGCTCCGCGCTCGCCATCTATCGGCCGAGTGGAGAACTAATAATGTCTGGCAATAATGTCTGGCCCAAAACTGGGTACTTGTTCTAAGTCAATACTTGTGAACAGTAATGAGCCGATTCACGGCACCATAATTTGGGCCAGTGTTAACAAACCGACATTGTCCCAATATTGATTTTGAATGTATAAGTACTGGCTATTGACAGTTTGCTGCTCTCTCGCTTCCAGGGCGTCCCCAGTGATGAGCTGACTGTCGGGTGTATATCGAGATAGTCGGTATGCCAATAATAAAATATACATCAGCCCAATACACGCCCAGCGTTCGGACAACTCATGATATCGTATTGGCAATGCGCGATCGACACACAAAACGCAAATATCATCCCACTGTATGCCCAGTCCTGAGTCAACTTTTGGGCTCATGCAGAATTAATTTGCACTTGTGTGTTCCGTTAAAAGTCAGCCCAACACATAACCAATACTGAGATGATTGTCGGGTGTCTCACGAAATAATCTGCAACTAGTATAAAATACAACATTGGCCCAATATATCGCCAATACCGAACCGACTCTCGGCTAAGATCCATTTATCTTTACCTGTCAGTACTAGTCATCAGCGTTCGCCCAGTAGTGGTGACATAATTCATCTGTATTGTGCCAGTACTACCAAACGACATTTGGCCAAATACATCGCCAATACCGAACTGACTCTCGGCTAAGACCCATTTATCTTTACCTGTCAGTACTAGCCATCAGCGTTCGCCCAGTAGTGGTGACATAATTCATCTGTATTGTGCCAGTACTACCAAACAACATTTGGCCCAATATATCGCCAATACCGAATCAAGTCTCGGCTAAGACTCATTTATGTGTACCTGACAGTACTAGCCATCAGCATTCGCACAGTACTGGTGACATAATTCATTTTTATTGTGCCAGTACTACCAAACGACATTTGGCAACTGGGGTTGTGTCAATTTTGTGCCGTATCGGTAGGTCTGGGAGAACTCCGGCAAACCTACATGGGTGTGTGTTAAAGGAAGCTATGTGAACTATGGATAAAGATGAGGAAGCAATGTGCCAATTTCAATTTGCAGGATTTTTTTTAACAATATATTTATTCATATTTTGACAATAAAGAAAACAAAATCCGATACAAAATTTTAAAAAAGATTTCGAGGATGTATTCTTAAAGCTCTAAACTTTAAGGATATGCAAAAAACAACGATTTTTTCAAAATTCTATACCAGAATACCGCCTTAATCGAACTCCTAAATTTTGTTAAAAATCCATCTTTTATTGTCTCTTATGTGATTATTAGGTATCTACACCGAATTGTTTTTTTTCAAATTTCATTTGGATGAGTTTTTGCAAGTTATTAATTTTATTAATTTTATTAATTTTATTAATTTTATTAATTTTATTAATTTTATTAATTTTATTAATTTTATTAATTTTATTAATTTTATTAATTTTATTAATTTTATTACTTTTATTAATTTTATTAATTTTATTAATTTTATTAATTTTATTAATTTTATTAATTTTATTAATTTTATTAATTTTATTAATTTTATTAATCTACTTTGCATAAAGTTGTTTAAACTAAGTAATGATTCCGTTCGGTGTGAGATTTCATCGATTTTGTCGATTTATTCGATTATACAGATTTTATGGATTGTATATTAAAGTCAGGGTGGGTGTCCTTGACGGATATTTTAGCTAAAAATTGGTCTCGTACAGCGACGCTTAAGGTGGCGGCAAGGAGAGAGAGAGAGAAAGAAAATCCCACAAGTGTGTTCCGATCATTCGGGGAGCTCGGGTGAGTGGTAACGAGTCGCGGGAGATTCGCTCGGGAACATCGGCGGTGCCACTTCAAAGCGGGAATCTCGCGCAATCAGTCCCCCTTCCCCTCGTCCGTTTGCCCCCCCCCCGCTCTTTCTCTCGCGCGAGCTCAGTATCCGCGAACGGAGCGCGCGAGCGATCTCGAAGCTCTTGAAAAACCTCTCGCGACTCTTTTTCCCGTCCTCCTTCTCTCCACCGCTCTACTCTCGCTATCTGCGTAGTGCGAGAAAGAGTAGATTGTCCAAAAGGACGACAACGAATCTCTCTCTCTTTCTCTCCGTGCGAGTTATCTCGCGCCGGAGAGACCTCTATCGTTATACGGGCACACGCTCCAATTTTGTCCTTACCGCCCCCCCCCCCCTTCGAGCGCAGGAATTTTCGAACTTATTTTTTTAGCCAGTCTCGATTTTGAGAAATCTGAAAAAAACTTTTTTTGTTCCCTGTACGTTTTTTTTAAAAAGAAAAAAAAATTAAAATTAAATTGAATAAAAAACAAAGAATCAAAAAATAAAAACAAAAAGATACTTTCCCAAAGTATAATTAGTAATTAACTTTTTTTATGATTCTTCGATTAAGAGAATTCGCTTAATTAATTGACTGGGAACTACGAAGTTATATTACCCTGTAAAATGATAATCGCTGCACGGACGTTGATTTAATTGTCGATATAAAATATCGCTTCGAATGGACGAGATTCTGCTTCTAATTGGGCATGAGTGGGAAGATTGAAGCTTACTTTCTGACTAGACGTGAGATATTGTGTATTTTTTTTCGTTTTTCAGCAAAATTGCTTCTTTCTCCAATTTAAGGAGCTCACATCTCCGACGGAAAAATGCTTACTTGTCGTGGGAATATAATATTTAATTTTGGATCAATTATCTTTATATCTCTGGTCATGTAAGGTTCAAGTTTTATTCCATTTAGAATTTTCATATTTCAAAATTATTTAATTTTTGATGAATTATTTTTATATTTTAGGTCACGTCAGGTTAAATTTTTTTTTCTATTTAAAATTTTCATATTTTTCATTAAAAAATGGACTTTTTTATTGTCACCTATATTTTCGTCCAGGATCAGTTTCCATAAGCGAGGTTTCACTGTTTGCAAGTTAGTCGTTCGATAGTTTTTCCTTATATAAGGAGGATATACGCAGTTTCGATTTCTCGCAGATTATTCACGCCGATATGAATAGTTACTCCCGGTAATTGGTGCTCGGGGTGAGCTTTGCGCGCCTCTTTTATCCTCGGCGTCGTCGTCGCCGTCGTCGTCGTCGATTCCAGCAGATCTCCGCGTAACGTTAGTTCTTGCGAGAACTCGGAGGATTCAGTATATATTATCTCGAATCTTTGTTCATGCGATTTCCTCCTGCGATATTTTCTCACCCCCTTGGCGCTTCCAGCAGCCACTGATAAATTATATAAAATACAGTTACAAATACGTCAAGTATAATTTAATATTTCAAGTGTGAGAGAAAAAATCGGGTAATCAAGACTCGTTATCAAAGAGATTCAGAACAAGTTTTTACACGATGAGCGAAATTTAATTTTTTTCACGACCTTGACTGAAAAATTTGAAAATATAGGTGCATTTTTTATCAGCAAATAAATTTACTCTAAATATAATTTTTTGTGGCTCAATTCGACTTAATTGCGTTAATTTTTGATTAATTAATAATATTGATTTTTAATTATTTAATACATTTAATATAATTAATTAAATAAATTATATGAATTTTTTCTTAATTATTTTATTACATTGTATCGAAAAAACAGCGATATTTCTTGCGATGGTCCAATCTGCCCTCTTTGAGAGTCCGCTTGAATTTTGAAAATCGGTTTATATAACTCAAAAAGTTACAAATTAGTACAAAAATTAAGTTCTCGTCTATTTCTTGAATTTTTCCCATTTGAAATAGTTATTTTTTTACGATTTGAAAACTCGATTGAAATTAAATTTATCGCAAACCATTCAGCGCTTTATTAATTAATATTTTCTGAAAAATAAAAGTATCAGGCATTCGACAATGTTTTTAATTAATTGACTGGTAGTTTGGAATAAGCGAAGAAAAAATTTAACGCGTAAAATAAATAATGTATCGTAAATTTGGAGTAATCAAAAATTTAATCCTCGTGTAAAACGTATTTGAATTAACACTGAGATCCTTTACGATGACGATTTTTTTTCTCTCTTGTTTAATATGCGTTCAACGTTAATGGGAGGAATTTCAAGAGAATGAGAAGAGAAGGAGGCTAAAGTTTACAAGCTGTTTCTCACACAGTGAGTACACGCAAAAAGTGTGTACTTTACCGGAGAGAGTGAGAAACATAATATTTTCCTTCAAGGATATGCATAAAACATAGTTTAGCTTACCCCCCGGTGGCATTTTCGGAATCCAGTTTAAAATCTACTCTGAATCGTTTCCTCTTAATATCGGTAATTACCTCGTTAATTTTATTAGCCCTACGGGAGAAAGAGCGTGAGATGGAGAGAGAGAGAGAGAGAGAGAGAGAGAGAGAGAGAGAGGGAGAGAGAGAGAGATCGACTCTCTCGCGCAGGGGTTAATTTGTATCGGATGATTTTCTCGTTGTGGTCGTCGACATCGTTGATCCTGACTCGTGACCCCAAATCGTAAACGATCGCTACCAGATCGCAGTTCTAATTTTCTCTCTTTCTCATCCCTTCTTTCTCGTACGTCATCAAATTATCAATGAATCTCCCAAAAAAGTCATTTTTAATCACAAGATCGTTGTAACTCATAATGTGAATTTTCACGCTTTCACGATTTTTGTTCTTGAAATTTATAAATTTTATAAAATCTTACCCCCTTCGTTTGGTAGGGGAATGTGGGGCAAAGTGGACATTTAAGGAATTTAACGATTTTCGTCGATAAGCACACGGTCTTTTAACTACTTTTATGTCCCAAAATTGATTCCCGAACCTAATTTCTCTGATTTTGAAAAAAAAAATTTGGGGCAAAATGGTCACGCCTCCTCAGGTGCAGAAAAATCTGTACTTGGTGATTCTCGAAAATAGAGACACAGTTATCGACTATGCCCGAATAAAATATTAACTTATAACAATATAAACAAAGAAATAGAGACAATAGAACCGGTCCTCAAATGAAATTTAAAAAAAACGTGGTAATTCTTCAGATCCACTTTGCTCCAATTTTTTCCATGTGGAAAATATACTATGAATTCTCTTTGTTAGTGAATAAATCATGGTATTTTCATATATTCATCGACTTTTGAGTCGTCAAATTCATTTCCCATTCTTGTTTTTTGAATTTTGTAAAAAACAAAATTTGGGGGCAAAATGGACACGCCTTCTCAGAAGCAGAAAAATCTATACTCGGTGATTCTCGAAAATAGAGACAGTGTAATCGATTATGCCCGAATTAAATATTAACTTAACAATATAAACAGAGAAATAAACCCAATAGAATCGTTCCTCGAATGAAGTTTAAAAAAAAAACGAGGTAAATCTTCAGAATCACTTTGCTCCAATTTTTGCCATGTGGAAAATGTACTATGAATTCACTTTGCTCACATATTCATCGACTTTTGAGTCGTGAAATTCATTTTCCATTATTGTTTTTTAAATTTGTGAAATTTTTTTTTTCATTCTACGATTTCCCCGTCTTCTGCTTTTTATTTTGAATACATTGTTCAACAGTGTATGAAACGTTACGGGAATTGTGCAGATATAGTCTGAATTCGAAGTAATAATTTTATGACCTTGACATTATTTTCAGTTTCACCTCGTGTCCACTTTGCTCCCAAATTTGAAATTTTTCGCGTGTCCACTTTGCCCCACAATCCCCTATTAATTATCTTCATACTGTGAAGTATTAATCATTTAATTGTTTGTAAAATAAAAAAGGCTCCGAGTATTAAAAAAAGTAATAAAATATTGAAACATTAAAATATTTTTAAAAATTGAAATCATTAGATAGGAAAGTTAAGTAATATTTACAATTCATCACAGCCGTTAGAAAAAAAGCGCTACTGATATTTCGTTGAGAAAAAATTTTCTAAAAAATAAACATATCAAACATAATTTAGGTTAGTTTGAAATGATGAAAAATGATGAAACATTATTTATTAATTGAAAATGCCGAATCGAGAAATATTTAAAATGTATTAAATCAAACGTATTATTTTATTCAGAATAAATAATGATCATTATCATGATAAATAATTATTATCAAGAATGAAGAAGAATTATTGATTTACTTATAATTCTGATTCACAATACCCGTGTGAAAGCGACCGATGGCGAGAGGGGGGGGGGAGACAAAGTTGGGAACGAAATTCCATTCATATTTTGATAGATAAGAGTACAACTATAAACGAGCGAGCGCCCGATACAGTGAAGTGAAGGAAAATTTATGTGCGAAACTTTGTCAATATTCATAGCATTATTACAATATCTTAGGATTCCGCCGACCGATTAAAATGAAAATTGGCACGATAGAAAGTTAAGGATCATCATTACATTGAAAAAGAGTGATTAGATTTTTGTTTTTATCATGCAATCGAATTGAATTTCTTTAGATAATTTTAAAAAATACTTGATGTGGCGACGCCGCCGCGCGTCTTGAAATTTGTAAAAAAATTGATCTTAACAATTTTCCTTTAGCTTAATTTTTCTTAATTTTTTCCGTACATATTTCTCCGTCCAATTTTCTCAGCTAATTATCGTTTGCTATCCTCTGAAATAGAATAAAAAGTGACACGACACCGAGAGAAATCATTCGTTGTATTTACAATAATTTGAGGAATCCCTCAATTTGATATTAACGCCAAAATAAAAATAAAACTAATTACAATAATAAAAATAATGACTCGAACCAAACGACTCCGCTCCTTTTGATAAAAGTTCTTATTTTTACAATTTTCTTTATGACTTTTTTATTATTTCAAATAATAAAATGTCAAGGTACGAAAATAAATGACAGAATTATTTCTTTGGAAGGATCGAGTGCAAACCTAAATTTTGCGAGCGTTAATGTATAATCGTGAAAAGAATCGACGATAATAGTACATTACGATACGAGTGCGATGAAACTTTTCTCGACGAGTGTGAGTTTGCAGCATGAGCCGAAGGCGAATTTCTCGTCGAGAAAAAGTTTCATTGCACTCGTATCGTAATGTACTATTATCGTACGAGTGCGTAAAGTGCCCACTTTTCGCACGCGCAGCGAAGCGAAGCGTGCGAGAAATGGTCACTTTACGCACGGAGTGCAATAAATGTATTTTATTTGCAACAAAAAGTCGTGCAATTGTGAGATTCACGAGAAGATTTCTCTCGAGGTATATCTGCGCGGTGAAGAAACGTGTAATGATGGTAAATGATAATGACGATGACGAGTCGAGAGAGAGGGAGGGAGTCTCGAGGAATAGAGGAGATCCTCCTCCATCATTCAGAAAGAAAAGGTTTGTAATAGTATAGTAGGCGCATAAGTATCTCGCGCGTCTCTTTACGGATACGATTACGAGGATGACGAAGTCGACGACGGGCATATCGCTCGAACAAACAAAAAAAAGGTTCTCTCACAGGCATTTTATCCATCTTTATCATTATCCCCTACGTCTCCGTGTCGCTGCTTTGCTTCCTCACACAAGTCTTCTCGTCTAGGGTTCTTTATTTTTTTCCTCCCGAAGCTCATTATACAGGGAAATAAAGGATCGCCGCTGTGCGGAAGATCCTGCGAGGTCGGATAGCTAAGCCCAAACCGTGATACGAGGTCACTGTACGTATATATGGGACATTCTGTGTCAAGTCGATCACCGTATTCCAAATTTCACACGGATTTGGTTCCCAATTTTTCTAACCCTCTTAGAGAGACTGGAAAATATTTACAATTTTTTACTGATTTTTTCTAGCAGTTCTTGCGGGGAAAAAAAATGAATAGCGCGAAAAGTCTGGAATACAAAAATTGAAAAAAATTCTGAAAAAACCAACGTTTTATGAACATTTGTAATTTGTAATTTATAAAGACTGGAGAGCATTTTTTAATTTTTTCTGATTTTTTCTAACAGATCTTGTAACGGTAATCTAACAAGAAAAAAAAATGAAACCTGCAAAAAGTCACGAATTCAAAAATTTGAAGAAACTCTCAAACAATCGCAACGATGTATGAAAATTCGAAACTCATAAATTTGTAATTTGGAATTTGAAAAGACTTGAGACTGTTTCTATGTTTTTTCGGATTTTTTCCTGCAAGTCGCGTGGGAAAAAAAATAAAAGTGCAAAAAGTGTGAAATTCGAAAATTGGAAAAAAAATCGCAATGTCGTAGGAAAATTTAAAATGACAAAAAAAGAGTGCTCATCAGGCTTGGTTTAATGGTAGAAAAAAAACCTGGAAAAATTTGGAAGCAATTTTGAGTCTGAGAATGGGACTTTGATTCCATTGACACGGAATGACTTGTATGATATAACATTTCAGGCCAACAACGATATTACAAACCGTCCAGCAGAAGACAGGAGTCGACGAATAAAACTTAAACGCAGAATGATATACGCACATTCTTTTATCACTCTTCGTATGCAACCATGGCAAGCACAGGCAGGGGTAATTCCAGAATAGATGGGATACCTCATCGAACGTCCTTTGCATTTGATCGCAGGATCGATTAATTCAGTCGAATTTTTTCGAACTTTCTCTACATTTGGATATTAAAATATTATTAGAAATTTTTTATTATTATTTTTATTGATATTCATTGCAATCGTTGGTTTTCAATCGAAATTGCAATCGCAGATTCGCATGAATTTTACAGAATTTTCTATTAAACTTGAATGTATCATTTTTGTCATATACTCTTCACCCTCGGAATTGATTATTTTTTAAATTATGATTAATTATTCAATATATATTTATAATTAAATTTTGTTAATTATTTAATATTTATTAATTATATTTATTATTAATAATTATGGATCGTTGATGGCAAAAGATGGAGGATTCCAAAAAAAGTTCTATCCATCAAAAGTGTCCCATCTTCCCTGGAATTATTTTCCCACGTGGTCGAGTGTATATATATGTATTGCTACGTTGCTTCTGGGTGGTAATTAGCTCCAATCCTGGTAACGGCGTCGTATATCTTGAGGATAATTTTTACGAAGCTTACAAAACCGCAGACGTGGCGGCCTCTGTGTTCATTATTTTTACGCCACTCAACAACCCTTCTCTCTCTCTCTCTCTCTCTCCCGCTCGTTTTATCTTTCTCGTTGACAAGGAGGCTTTTTTCACCAAACATCCCCCTTTGGCCTCTTTACTTCCGGTGTTTTCAACGATTTTTGTCCTCTCGTAGATGGTGAATAATAATTCCACAATGAAATAATGACAATTAACAATGAGAAGTCCACCCTATTAAATTTTTTATTCATTCCCATTTTTCCGAAAGCCTGAAGGCTCGAAGCCAAAAAATGACTCTCTTCAATGCCCTCGATACGCCGAATAAAAAGAAAAAAATTGTTGTAGAAAAAAAATCAGCCACCCCCCAGTTAGGGTTTTTTTCTTCCTTTTATTCAAGATGCCTCTCGCAGAGTCGCGGGAAAGTCAATCAGCGCCCTCCCGGGGTGCGGTTTTACAATTCGACGAGAGTTATTGAGAGAAATCGAAAGAACGAGGAGCGACGATACGAAGATTGAAATGTTTCGAGGTTTTTCTTCGATTTCACAATTTGCCACATTACCTACCCCCGTGGTGTCAATAGGGCTACCGTATCCTCTGTCTTTGTGTCATTCTTCAAACTTTCTTTAGTTTCTTTATTTGAAAATATCCAACACGATAGAATTTGTTTTTTTTTTCTTGAGTCTCATCCCCATTTTTTGAAAGACCACCTAGTTAAGGGTATCGAAACTCCTCAAGGAAAAAGTGTAAGACTCCGTCCCGCGAGGCGGAAGAGGGTAAATTACATAGTCGAAAAAAATAATCATCTTCGGTGAATTTTCCTGAAGATCCTGTTTTCAAATCGTGACCTCGTCATTTTGATCTATATAGATCCGATCTTTTCACATTTTTTTTGTAATTTGGAGAAGAACGCGCCCGATATAAAAAAAACATAATTTCCGTGATTCCAATTCAACTTCCGTTGATCATAATACATTTCGTCAAAACGCTAATATCGGGAAATAGAGATATTTAAAAAAAAAAATGTTAAATTTATAAATTCAACAAAAATTTAATGTATGCGATTAATTTTGAAAAATTTATTTCACTTATTATAATAAGTAAAATTTGATATCACATTTTGAGTTGAGATTACCATAAAATGTGGATTCTGGAAAATATTTAAAATATGCCGGACCATTTCGTTCAGTCTTTCATCCTTATTTTCATTTCACAATCTTGCAAGCAAAAATCCGAAAAATAACTTTCAAACATATTGTTTGAATTACATGAAATCTTTGATCGAGTATTTGCGATATTGCATTTTTTGGCAGATTTTGCGATATATCAAGATATATTGACATATTTTATAAATATACTCAATAACAAATATATTTACACTACTGGCGGAAAGTTTCCGGACAAAACTTGAAAAAAGCTCTCGAACGTTTTTTGCTGCCATTTCGTCGGGAGTCAACGTAATTTAATTCAACAAGCGGCATTTTAAAGGGGACGAATTCGGATTCATTTCCTGTATTTTTAATTATTTTTACAATTCATTTTTCGATTTGGACTCAATTTTGAAAACAACTTTTTTTCATCTTTTTTTCTCCTCTCTTCAAGTGCGCGCATTTTCTAGAGGAATTTTTTTATCCATTTTTAGGATCGGATTCACAAAGGGGAAAGTTTGAGCTTCAATTTGCTTTTTTAAAAAACTTTGACCGATTTTTTTTCTCAAAGTCATTCCGTTTATTCTTAAAAAAAGGAAATTTGAAAAATCCCGTATAACACGAAAACAAAGAAGATTTATGAAAAACTTCAAGGTAGCAAAAAGTTGCGTTTGTTTTTTTCGAGTCCAGAGGAATTTTTTCAAATTTTTTTTTCAAAAATTTTGTTTTTCTCATTTTCTGGGTCGGAGCTCAGACCATCCAATTACCATAGCTCGAGAACTATGGGATTATTGATAAAACTTCAAAAGGGGAAAATACTTTATTTCAGTATTTTCAACACATTGGAATTTTTTTTCAAATTTTTTTCCCTAATTTTTTTTCCAGCCTCAACATAAGAAAAAAAAATATTGGAAAAAAAATCTAAAAAAATTCCTCTGAACTCAAAAAAGACAGACGCAACTTATTGCTATCTTGAAGTTTTTCATGAATCCCCTTTGTTTTCGTGTTATACTGGATTTTTTTAATTTCCTCTTTTTTCACATTAAACGGAATAACTTTGGGAACAAAAATCACTCAAA